>OY744493.1:9925878-10139382 GCA_963556185.1 Pseudopediastrum boryanum
GCTCATGTTGCACAAGAGGAGCGCCGAAGTGAAAAAGCCGTACTTTTTTCTCGACAGCCTGCTGCACGCCTGCTTCACTTTGCATGACAGGAATCACAGGCAAGCTCACCTAAGAGCTCTATGAGTAATTGGCTCCCAAGGGATGCCCATCTGGGCTAAATAATCATCTGGTAACTTGACATAGTCCACTTCATGCACTAGAAACCCCAGCTATGCACAGCCCTAAGCATATTAAGGTGTGCTGCGTGTATTAATCATGTGTGCAAACATCTTGCCACCATGTAACCATACTCCCCACACACCGGCATCTATGGGTGTGTGCCCAACTGTAGAACCAGCCTCCACCCCCTCCTTGAGATCCCCTCTCCCCCCCCCCCCCACCTCAATCAGCCGCAAAACAGCGCCATCAAGGGGTGAAATGTCTGTATGCACATTTCATGCCGTGCACATATATTCCAAACACCACCATCTATGGGTGGATGGCCCGCTATTAGTATTAATTATTAACATTATTTATTAATTGGTTTTTTTTTAGTATTTATTATAAGTTTCCCCGCTATGGAGATTCCCCCCTCCCCTCTCTCCCACATCAATGAACCTCGGCCACAGCACACTAGCCTCCTTGTACTGCCATAAACCCCAAGGTGTCCGTCTTGTAGTTAAGCACCTAGTCGCCTTGCACATATATTGCACACACTCCCATTAATGGGTACATGCCCTGTTGATGGACATCCCCCCCCCCTCCCCCTCCCCTTCCCTCCTTCCCTCCCACTTCAATGAGCCACCGCCACAACACACTAGCCTCCTTCTGCTGCCATAATGCCTGATGGTACTCGGTTTCTACCAACACCCAGCCATTTCAATATTCACATGAAGACAGCTGTGTGTATAGGCACTTCCATCAAGGCACTGTCAAACCCCATTGCCGTATCCCCTCACAACCCCCTTCAACCCCCCCTCCCCGCTCCCAACCCCCTCCCAACTCCCCCTCCTGCAAAGCCTCTTCCCCGCTCCCAACCCCCGCCTCCAACCCCCTCCCGCTTCCCCCCTCCAACCCCCTCCAAACCCCCTTGCCTTCAATACCGCCCAAGAACTGTCTTCAAGCCTCATGGCGACATATACCAAGTTCCCACACACCTCCATATATGTACATATGACCCACTGTGGCAATGGCCTGCCCCCCACCCCCACCCTAAACCCCTGCCTCCCGCATCAATCATGCGCCGCCTCAGCACACTGGCCTGATGTGGCAGTCTCAACCCCCCTTCCAACCCTAAAACCTAAGCCACAAACGCCCCAAACCCCTCCCACCTCAATCATGCGCCGTCACAGGACACTGGCCTGATGTGGCAGTCTCAACCCCCCTTCCAACCCTAAACCCTAACGCAAAACCCTAAACCCTTCCAACCCTAAACCCTAACCCACAAACCCCCAGACCCTACACTTCTCCCTCCCACCTCAATCAGCACACTGGCCCGATGTGGCACTCTTATCCCCCCCTCCCACCCCTAAACCCTAACCCACAAAACCCCAAATCCTAAACCCTTCCCACCTCAATCAGCCGCCTCCATAGCACACTAGCCTCCTTGTACTGCCATAAGTCTGGGGTGTGAGGCAGTACAGTGACGTTGTCATCACCCAGGATCAGCTGCTCCGTTGCAAACTCAGCAGATGAGGGGCGACATAGCTGGTCCCAATGGGGGGCGCCTGGTTGGGCCTGTGCACACAAGCACAACCATGTGTTCAACAAAAAGCAGTGTTTTAAAAAAGAAGCAATGATTTAATTATGAAGTCTTCAATAAAGGTGTCTGACACCATGGGGACGTGTCTCTAAGCACGTGACTGGAGTGACATGGGGCTCTTTGCTACGGTTGGGTGAAGTCTTAGCGCATTAGGGGAGCTCCACCATCCCACCGTATAGGGGGAAGGGAACGCAGGGTTTGGTGGACCCCCTTTCAGTTTTAGGGTGTTGTCACTAGTGACACAGGCCCACAAGGCCCACAGCACTCCCCTCCCTAGTTTGGGCTCGAACCCTGCGTCTCACCCCCATCGCTACTGCCGGGCTCCCCTTATGCATCACCAAATTTCTAACCCTAAACACACTAAACCCTAAACCCTAAAACCCTAAACCCTAGACAGACGTGTCTGCAGTGAGTGTATGCCAGAGGGTGCTGAAAGCCCTGCGTAGCCTTATCGAAGAGGCAGCACTAGCACACAAGGTGCTCTCCCCCTCAGCCATTAATGTCTGGACAGAACACGTCTTTGTGGATGCCTAGCGTGAATGGAAGTGCTGCTGCTTCTGCTGCTTGTGATACTACATCAGTACCAGCTGGTTGCATCTCTGCACAGTAGTGGTTGTGATAGGTGGTTGGGGCATCACATGGGATGATGTACTTAGCTGGGTGTGGCTAAGCTTTTCACATTGGCGCAGTCGGTTAGCATACCTGGCTGTCACAGGACAGACTCAGGTTGGATTCCCTGTCACGTCATTTGTTAAAATCGTAACTTTACATCTCTGCACAGTAGCGGTCCTTGCAGTACACCACTACAGTAGATGCAAAGTGAGGTTGGTGAGGAAACAAGGTTGGTGCGCAGGGCATTTCTTTGGAGGTTGTACAGGTAAAAACGCAGGGATGCAGGCTAGACCACAAACGCAGGGTCCGCAACAGGCCGGCACGGCGCATACAAAGTAATGAGCATATAGCTGAGACCACCACCCCAAACCGAGGAGAAGCCTCCTAATTGGGCGCCACAGGTTATAAGCTAGCAGGTGGGCAGGCTGATTCAAAAAGCTGCAGATTATGTGGCATGTTTTGTGCCACCGCAAGCTGGCAGAACCAAGTTTGGACTACAGGTGCTTGGGAATGTGATAGCTCTTCCCAGGAGCCAGGAACTAACTACAAATGCAATTTACTCTCTGTTCTAATTTACATATTCAAGCAGGAGCCAGGAATTACCGTAATGACAAACAAACAAAAATTTAAGGTGTGGCTGCACCAAGGCAGCTAGGTCAAAACGACCAAACACACCGGTAAAAGCAGCTACGGCGTCAATAAGACCGTATCTTCTGACTAATGTGCTTGTGCCGACAACATGGTGTCATAGCTAAATGTTCGTAGGTTCTACATGTGTTAATATGAACCCAGCGAGGCTTTTGGCAAAACGACGACGCTCCTCAGTTTCTTGCACCAAGCCTCTCTTTCACCCTCCCATCGACCCCCTTCCCCCGAACAACCCCACCAACCACTACCACCACCACCCTATCACAATTTCCCCATATCACCGCCCAACACCCGGCTACCGGTACTCAGTTTCTCGCACCAAGCCTCCCATTCATCACCCCCCCCCCCCTAAAACCCCCGCCCTCCCCTCCCCCGACCCCACCCCCCCTCCCCCCACCCCCTTACAGCATATCACATTCCCCCCCCCCCCATATCTCCGCCCCAAGACCCCGGGGCTATTCACCTTCTTGCACCAGGCCTCCCATTCATCATCTTTATTACAGCAAGAGCCGCCCGGCCCAATACCACCTTCTATTAGAAAGTCTTGGCACCATATAGCATCAGCCGAACCAGGATGGGCCGTAGCATTCACCAGATCACACCTAAGCAGAGGGGAGAAATTACTATTATGATCAGTGGTAATGATAATGGTTACACTACTATCATTATTAGTGTAATAATATGATTTTCACACAATTACTATGATACTGAAATAACCACTATGTCATTACTGGATTGGTACTATTATATAAATATTAGATTGGAAGGTGTTTCCAGCCCCTGCCCCCACCCACAAAACGTAACATCAATCGTTCGTCCAGGATATCATCATTAATCTGGACGTTTGAATTGTGATTACTTATGATGTCTGGGGCCGCGCTCCTCCTTTTGCTCACGAGTAGTGCACCGTCGACAACAGGCCAGGCAGGGTGGCGAAATAATGTTATGATGAGATGCCATAGCAAAAGTGACATTGGCCCCGCAGGACGCAAGAAACAGGTAAGGGGATGATTTGGTTCCCATTGAATTGCAGGACTGAGATGCGTTGGCAACTCTGGGAAGTCAATGAGTCCCTAAAACCCTAAATCTAAAACCCTAAACCCTAACACCTTGCAGCATAGGAATGTATCTTCTATTGATTTGTCCTGAGGGCATTTAAGCGCATCCATCAGCTCACAGGTTACGCTGTAGGTTTGGGTGGTGGTTGCAACCTGCTTTGTTTGCTGCACCCTGCTTTTCTTCGCCCCAGCACTGCACGACAGACCCTGCTTTTCTCGTCCGCACTCTTCCCTGCTTTAATTACCTGTACCTGTACCATCCTGGAGGCATGAATACATGGCCGAGCCTGCTGGTGCACAAACAGCCGATAACTTGGTGCACCGTTTACTAGAGGCTAGGCAGGGTGGAGAAGATTCATATGCCTGCATTACAACAGCACCTGTGCATCTCCACCTTCTTCCCGTAAAACCCTAACCTTAAACCCTAAACCCTAAACCTAAACCTATCCTCAAACCCTAATCAGCACATGTGCATTTCAATCTTCAATTCTTCCCCAAAATTGCCAACCCTAAACCTTGAAGCTTAAACCGTAGACCCTGACCCTACACCTATACCCTAATCAGCACATGTGCATCCCCACCTTCCTCCCCTAAAGCCCTAAACCCTAAAACCCTAATCCTAAAACCCCAATCACCACATGTGCATTCCCCGCGCCTTCTTCCCCCAGCATCTCCCCCAGCTCACCAAGCTCTCCTCTGACTACACGCAAAGGTCTCTCTAAAATATCTTTCATCCAGAAGAATCATCTCAATCTCATGCTCATGGTCCCGGCTACCACCACCACCACCACCACCACCACCACCACCACCACCAGCAGCAGCAGCAGCAGCACCACCACCACCACCAGCAGCAGTAGCGTCTGTATTGCCTGCTGTTGCTCTTCCCATGCTGCTGGTGATGGTGCTATGTCGTAGAGTGTAATGTGCTTGTAGCCCAGTAGCTGTGCTGCGTCTGGGGCTAGCTGGGTCCTCGCCTATGCCATCTAAGTAGATGTTCTTAATGGCATGTTTAGCAGGGTTCCTGAGGACGGCAGCAGAAGTCGTGATTTGCAGTCTGCATCAATGTGCCAACCATGCACTAGATGAAAGGCAGAGACACTCATCCTAGTCGAAATCATGCCATTTGATCCCCCCCCCCTCGTTTCAGCTATTCGATTCGAGGAGTTTACACGCGTGCAGGATGCTTACTGGAAATGCGATCAAAAGATGCACACCCACACAATAAACCCCCAACTCAGGCCTCCGAAAAGGCACAACCCGAGGAAAGAGGGAGAGGAGAGACACAGGAGTGACCAGCCAGTGACTGAAATACACCCGGATAACCACCTTTAACACCTGCCTTTCGGCAGATAGCACAGAACATTTTTAGCAATGACATGCAAACAAAACCTCCCACACTGCAACAGGCCCATGAGCAAGCATAGTGCGTCCTGTAAACTGCAAATCTGTGTATGAGGCAAATGCATGGGATGACAAGACATACATACATATAGGACATTAGCTGTGCTGAACCCAAAGATACAAAATGCTAGAGCTGCATGACAGTGCAAGCCAACCCTAGGAAAACAACCTGCTCCAAAGCAAGGTTAAATCCGCCTGAGAACTAGGGAGCGATTACCATCAGCCGCTGTTTGGACACCCATAAAAGGGTTTAGGGTTTAGGGTGTGTTGTGAATGCACCTCAGCCAGCCATGTGACTGGTGGCATACCTAGACCTATGAAATCTGCTAGCATGTCCCAAAATGTAGCCGCAGCCACACACAAGCTCAAATCGTTTGACTCCCCTGATAATACAAGCTCCCATCACCATAAAGCTGACTGCAAGCACCAGCCCTAGCCCCAACCTACCTAGCATCTCCATTATTCCAGTCAAACTCATTATCATCAGTCGGTTAGCATCCCTGGCTAACAGACTCAGGTTCGATTCCTTGTCACGTCATTTGTAAAAATCGCAACTACCGTATACAACTCATAATCAACGTGCCGAACAATGCTAATATGCTAATTGCCAATATTGGAAAACTGACCGCAAGCCTCAGGGAGCCCAAGCCCCCAACCTACCTAGCATCTCCATTATTCCAGGAAATTTCATGGTCATCATATGTGCCGAAGATCCCAAGAACACCTTACGCCAACCAGTAGCTTTGCCACCACTGCCCCTCTCCATTGCTATCCGCTAGGTTGCCAGTTCGAACCCCGATGCGGGTGGGGTTTTCGAAGGGTCATGCCGTACGCGGTATGATCGGGTCAAAGTGTGGGTTCGCCCATGTTGCCAGCCTGAGGAATGAGACTTAATCAATGTGTCGAATGCACCTCAGGTCCTTCGCAGGCAAACACACACACACTGCCCCTCTCTTTCATCCCAAGCACCATAACCCAGGTTATTACAAAACAAACTGCCTAGACCATGTAACCAAAGCTGCATGAAAGCTGCACAACCAAACCCTGACCCCTAAACCCTAAACAACCCCTAGCAAGCCCCGAGGGCCCCAACCTACCTAGCATCTCCATCATTCCAGCCAAAATCATGATCATCATATTTGTTGAATAATGCTATTAAAAAATTGCCATTATCGGAATACTGACCCCAAGCCTCAGAGGGCCAAAGCCCCCAACCCACCTAGCATCTCCATTATTCCAGCCAAAGTCATGGTCATCATATGTTCCAAATATGGCCCGGGGGCACATGGTGGGGTCGGTCCCTCTGGGGGGAAACACTCCGGTGTTTTCATACCCTGGGCACATGAAGGCCAAGAAGGCGCGATACTCCTGAATGCTGAGCTGACAGAAAGGGCAGTGGAGAAGGGGGAGGTGGAAAGGGTGAGTGAGGTGCTGCGGCTCTATTTTAGGGTTTAGGGTTTAGGGTTTGAGGTTTAAGTCACCCTATACCCGTAAACTAGTGAGTGAGGCGAACTCAGAGTCATTGCAGTGAATGACAAGGCAACTGCCTAAGATATAGCCCGCCCCCAAAAATGCCCCTGTTTCTGCGTTAGGGTTTAGGGTTTAAGGTTGAAGTAACCCTAAACTAGTGAGTGCACCTCTAGCTAATGTTTCAGCATCCAGAACACAGGGTCGTTGCGTAAGAAGCAGCACAAAGCAATTGGCTAAGAGGTTACCCGTGGTTTAGGTGTCCCTAAACCCTAAACCCTTTGTTTAGGTGTTCCTCTCTGCTGATGCCTTGCACCTGCTGCAGCTAACAAGCTGGTTGTTGCTATGGCTATGTTCTAATGGGTTCTTGAAGAGAGCTTGGGGCCATGCAACAGAGCTGTAGGGGGTATGTTTTAGGGTTTAAGGGTTTAGGCCTAAACCCTAACCCTAAACCCTAAACTACTGTCTGTCTACTCGCTGGCACATCTGTAACTGTACCGTATGGAGGCCGGCCGGCCTTAGCGCGCAGTATCGGTTTCTCTCAACACACACTAACAAACTGGTTGGAGTCATGTGGCGGGTGCTGCACGGCCCGAAAGCTGTGCAGTGATCTATCTCACATATGGAGGCCGGCAGAACGCCTGCATAACTAGCTCTAACATACATACCAAGTACAGGCGCAGGAGTGATGCACTGCAGAAATGGCTGCAGATGCAGATGCAACCTTTGGATATAACATGCAGGACTAGGGTAAACCCCTACACCCTAAACCCTGGCTATATGAGATATATCACTGCATATCCCTTGATACCATGCAGCACCAGCAGCCACATGACTCTAACTGGTTTATTAGTGGGAGGTATGTGGTGTAGTACAGCTACCCAGCACCACCACAAAACACCCAGTCCAGCACAACTGGGGCACAAGGGAGGTTTCATACACATATAGGATTAAACCCTAACTAAACCCTAACCCTAAACCCTTACAAAGCCCTACACCCAAAACCTACACCCTAAACCCTAACCCTAAAAACCCTACATACATCCAGAACCTGATATCCAACGCACCTGGTGATTCATCCGCGCCTGAGCATGCATGCAAAACATAATACCCTTTCTAATCCAGAACCTGATCCCAAACGCACCTGGTGATATCTAGGGTTAGCCCCCTAAGCCCTAACCAAACCCTACACCGTCACTAAACCCTAACCCTAAACCCTAAACCCATACATAATCCAGAACCTAATCCCCGCCGCACCTGGTGGTTCATCCTCGCCTGAGCATGCACCGGGTCAGCTGCAAAGCATTGGTCTGGAGGGCGACGGAGCCAGGTGGGGGTGCAGCTACACTCTGGGAAGTGCGGGACAGCGCCACAATCAATGAGGGGGTCGTCCATGTATGCTATGTCTCCTACCCATACCCAAGCATCTGGCTGAGATGGGATGATGCCCTGGGAGACAGGGAAGAGCAGGAGGGGGGGCATTGGGGGGGTGAAAGGATGATAAGGGAAGAGCACGCGGGGCGGGGGGGGGGGGGGGGAGGCAGGCCCCCGGGGGGCGGGGGCGGGGGGGGGGTGCGCTGTGGAGGTGAAAAGAGCAGGAGGAGGGGTCGGGAAGAGCAGGAGGGGGAGGAAGACAGTTTCTCAGTGTGGAGGATGGGTGAGACACAAAAGGTTGAGGTGTGGCTGCACCAAGGCAGCTAGGTCAAAACGACCAAACACACCGGAATTAAGCAAGGGCGCAAGAGAGGGGAATTAAGAGAGGGGTTGTACAGGACCTTGGCAGCGAATGCACATGGGGTGTGTCATGGTTGGTATGGTTGGATCAAAACTCAGGATCCATCTCATTATTGAAATGCACCGAAAAAGCAAAAAGCCGAGAGCCAAAATATGGGAAGTTTTACTCTTTAGTACAAGTAAGTATTTACGATGCGGAGCGGCTTGCTAGGGTTCCTTCTCTCTGCGTTGGAGGTACAAAGGGACGCACACATGCATCCAGCATATCAGCTGTCTATGCAACTGCTCACAATTGGGGCTTCTTTGTACTGCAGGAAACCCTGGCAGCATAGTTAAACCACTCACATACGTACAACCATTACAATCATTACAACCATTACAAACATTACAATCATTACAATCATTACAACCATTACAACCATTACAAACATTACAATCATTACAATCATTACAACCATTACAAACATTACAAACATTACAATCATTACAATCACTGCTGTACTGCTGATCCTATGCTTGTCAGAGCTACTGCAGAGGGTTGCTGAAAAGAGCTTCTGCCCTGCTTTGTTCGCTGCACCCTGCTTTATTCGTTCCAGCACTACATGACAGACCCTGCTTTTCTTGTCGCATCACTCTACCCTGCTTTGATTACCTGTACCCATTCTGTGAGAGCTTCTGCCCCGATAGCCTCCATCTAGGCATTATTACGGTTGCATGCTGACAGCAACCCGTATTCTGTTCCATCTCGCTGATTTATGCAACGGCTTGACGTGCAGGGCCTATGGCACATTTTGCTACGGCATACTATGTAATAAAACAGCCTCCTATCATTGACATGGGGCATCCACTTAGGTGGATTCACATGTGACAATGCTTGGGGCCAGTGATTTCGTGCCCTTGCAGTTACCCCCGCAAGCGAAGCTTGGGTGCGATAATGAGCTAAGTCTTATCCTACTGCCAAACTAGCACTTCTATTGAAGGGCTGACCATACTGATTTTGTCCAGAAAGAGTGCCAAGCGGAACTGATAGGGAGCTTTATAGTGGCATGGAGATCCTGCACCTCCATCAGAGCTTGACATAGATTATACCAGTCTTACAAAGATCGCTCCCGAACAAGCTGGAAGGCAGTTGCGACGAGGAGCCGACAGCAGCATACCTCAGTCCAGATTGGTTGGGGTCGCAAGTCATAAGAGGTGCAGGAGCCAAAGGCAATCTTCGTGACATCTGGTAGGCTGTCCGTACCACCGTGTATTGCTCTCCCGCTGCTTGAAGGAGGCAGGGAAGCCGCAAACCTAGACCTAGTCGTGGCTGCCATGGACAAGGCTGCTATGGAGAGGATCAGGGAAAGAAGCCCGACCGCCGCCAGCCCCAGCAACTGGTACGGCTTAGCGCTTGTCTCCCGCCGCGTGCTGTAGACGAGCCAGTCATCTTCTCTTGATTGGAGCCTGCTGAGCAAACCATGGCTCTGGCGATCTTCAGGAGACGTAGTTTGGATTTCTAAGCTATTCATCTAGCGTATAGCCCCTGGCAGGGGTGAACGAGCGAGTACCTGAGGGTTACCATCCCATGAACCACATAGCAGCCACACACAGAAGAGAACAGCTGGGTGTCTGTGCTACCGCAAGCTGCCATCTGAGAGGTCGAGGAGCAAATCCTGCGCTTATGCCACTGTAATTTCCTGAATATAACGATGTAGGGCCCCCAAAAGTTGGCCCCTTGGCCCCTATCCCCTTCGAAGGAGGCAGAATGGCAAGTGACCCGTACTGGAGCTTGCGAAGCATTTTCCGGTACAAGTGTGACGCAGCTTTGATGCCATAGTACGAGAATACCTTGAGGACTCCCTGGCTCATATGGTGATCTGCTTGGTCCTTGAAAGGCTGATCCTAGGTTGAAACGCCGATGTAGAAATTTCCTTCGTGTTCTCAAGTACCCCGGTGATCGTTCGTTGTGACAAAGGGGGCGAGAATGGTGACAGCCAAGGACGAAGATTATGATCCCTCTAAGGTCCCTGCCTTGAAGCTATGGGGCCACATCATGCAAAAGGGTTGGCAAGCAGGCAGTGTAGTTGGAAGCCTAGGTGTCGGTCCCGGGATGGGAGCCTATGCGACTTTTGTCAAGAAGGGCCAATTTGATGTCCTCCAGCTTACGGAAGGAGCAGCATATGGTGTACTGGGAGGACTAGCTCTTACTGGTACGTTGAATGCTTTAGCACTTCATCTCTTTTCGAGACCCCATTCGTGCGTTCGTTGCCTTCATTGCATACCCCCCCAGCCCCTGCATGTAGTACTTTCTATTCGCAAACCTTGTGTTCGCCCTTATGAGTCCTTCCCAAGTAGAGGCGTTCTCGAGAACAGCCCCTCGGTTAGAAAACCCAATGGCCTCTCCCTCTGCAGGCGTTGTTGGGGCCCTGAAGATCCTTCAGATGGATCGTGAAGGCATTGAGGACCGTGTGTACAGGCTCCACTATAACGACACTCAGAAGCGCAACGACCTCTTTGCAGCGGTAGGTGCAGCAAAGCAGCCACCAAAACCACCAGAAACCACGCACCTGACCTCCTACAGACATCATATCTATCTTACAACAAGACATTTGCGCCAGAGCAGAAAGCAGCTGCTAACATAAGTGTGTGGCCTTGCCATGGTGCCTGCGGATGTGCGCAATGGCAACGACCATGTCTGTGGTCTGACCATAAGGGAGAATTCGTAGTCCAACTCTGTTGCTTGCCCCAGTTACTGCATCGTGCTTTCACTGCAATTAGACGCCACTGTGCTCCTAACCATCCCTCCAACCAAAAACACTCTAGAAGAATGCAAGAGTAAACCGACTATGCAGTCCCGTAATCGTTCTACATTGGCAGCTTGTTAGCTTGTGCCCATGTAAAAGACTGATCCTAGCTAAGCTTATAGCTTACTTTCTGCAAGCTCCCAACTGTCAGCCGTGCGAACAGATCCCATGGAGCATAATTGCAACTAAATGCGACCCACTGCAAGCCAAATCTGCAAAGCAACTCCGCACAAGCCTCTTCTCCAACACTTCTACTGACACACTGTTTCCCATAAACAAACAAACAAAATAAATATTCAAGGTGTGGCAACCGCAAAGGGCTGCTAGGTCGAAACTTGCCCGTGCAGTCCCATGCATCACATTGCTTTTCCTTTTTTGAATGAAGACAAATCAAATCAGAATACTTTTAATCGTTTTACCTTTTTTCCCTCCATGGACAGTATTTTTTTCCCTCCATGAACATTCTTAACCTTTACCTTTTCTCCCTCCTGTGACCATCTTAGGTGGGGGGTGCCTTTGGCTTGGCTGCTGCCGGCTACTTCCTCCCCAAGTACTGCAAGTCAGAAGTCAAGCCCATTAACTACCTTGGTGGTGCTGGCCTTGGCTCAGTGCTGGGCATCCTGGTGCATATGGCCACACGCCCAACAGACAACACACCAAGCAAGATGCTACATGAGCTGCGCTACTGATGAAATACTCGAGCCTGTGAGTGAGTGAGTGGGCGCAGGGCGTTGCCCTGCGTAGGTTTTGGGAAGAGGCGGTACTAGCACACGTGGTGTGTCATGTTTCCCCTCACCCTCTGAGCTTGAATGCGTACAGTGGAGGTGGCACGGGGTTTTTAAGCTATTGGCAGACCCCAAAAGCAGTAGTAGGCACCCCGCATTCAGCATGCGCCGAGCAGCTGCAGCAGCAGCGGTGGGATACTAGGGGGCAGCGAGATGCCAGCCATGGTTCAGTTGAGGTGAAAGTTGAAAGAGGATGTACCACGTGGCTGCAGTGGGGGCCATACGTTGAGGGGGACATTATTGGCAGTGGGACATTGGGACAGCAGCAGTAGTGTTTCAGGCAGAATTCCCAGATTGTATGTCACAGGTGGGGATTGATCCCACGACCTCAGGCTTCACAGCTGTGCGCTCTACCAGGCTGTGGTTGAGATGAAAGTTGAGTGGACAGTTTAAAGATGGTGCATCACATGGTTGCCGCTGGTTGAGCTGGTTGAGCGATGATGGTGTCAGACTTAAGCTGGTGTCAGGACAAATTTAGATGGAAGTTGAGGCGGAAGTTGAGAGGGAAGTTCAAAGGTTGTGCACTATGTGGTTGCGGCGGGATGCAAATGTTGTTGGTGACAATATCGGGATCGGCAGATGGGGCAGCAGCAGTACGCTTGGAGGGGCTGACAAAGGTCTTGAGCACTTTGGTTAGATTATGGTGTTTCTATCTTGCTACAGCGTTTTTATCTTGCTACAGAGGCTTAACAAGATGAGATATGAGGTATGGTGTCAATGCTAGCATGTGTTTTGCCTTGGCTTCACCCCAACACAGCTAGTGAGCTTTTGCTGAGGCGCAGGCAGACTAAGCTCGCTCCTGCCTAGCTCACCTAGTAGACAGCAATCTCCACATTAAGCCTAGTGGCAAGATGTTGGACAATGGCCTCATTCGAGCGAAGCGGAATGTCCAAGGTACATTGCTAAGCCATGTCCCAGGTACATGTCAAGGCATGTCCACGATGCATTGTTAAGGCATGTCCAAGGTACATTGTTAAGGCTTCATAGTCACTGCGAAATATGCCTGGAGGTGTGCCTCCACTGGTCTGCATGCACGCCTTTGATATCTAGAAGTATGGGGTTGGGGGCCTGCAGTGGCATGCGACATTTGCATGGTGCTGCGCCAGTGTAGTGTGCATCTGGTGATGTTTGATCTGGGGTGGCGGGACATACATTTAATTGAAATAGATCACTGCACAGCCCTCAGACAGTGCAGCACCCGTCACATGACGACTCTTGGCTGGCCTGACTGACGTTGGCGAGCAATGGAGTGAAGGGAGGGCTGGTGGCGGTATCCAGTGTGCGACTGTTGGACAATGGATAATCAGTGTGCCCTTGGAGCCAGACTTGGCTCCATGTGTGTGGTGCTGGTCCCACTGGCGCCCCACTTTGTGTGAATCTTACATGGGCAAACCCAATGGAGTCCTTTGGTGGTCTGGTAATTACATGCAGCAAGGCTTAATCGGCCAAGCAATGAAGCAAGCATCCCCAACTGACACAGGTCAGGTGTACTGTATTGATGAAGCCAGATTGGTCTGCAGTACATTGTTGCGGTACAGTATTGAGCAGTACGCTTTTTGGAAGCCTTTGCTGCTGCTTCCACTGGCGCTTCTGCGGCTGTGTACTGGTGATAGATGTTAATATGCAGTAGTACTTTTAATGGAGGTATGCACCATTCTCTTGCTCCTGTCGGTTGTCTCAGTTGCCTGTGTTCGGAGATAGTATGATTGGGCAGGAGTTTGGTTTGTACCAAGTAAAATTTTTACCGTTATGCACCATGCAAATGTTCAAAAACATCAATCCTGTATGTGCATCACGATTGCCAGCAGAATGGGGAATTGCAGGCAAAGCCCCACAAGCAGCAAAACCCCAACATGACCGGCATATTAGTTGACAACATACCCCTAAGTGCAGGTGGTTCAGGGCCTTGGCATCCATGCTTAGTACAACAGTCTGAATGCTGCACTACCTTCCCCCTGGCTGACAATCAAACAAACAAACATCAATGACAAAGCTTTCTATGCCCACCACACACCAGAGCAACCTAGTAGTCCCAAGATACAGCTGAACACATGCACAGTCAAGAGTTTTGTTAGGAGCGGCTGCAGCTGTCTCGGTTACTCAGTAAAAGGCAGGCACGGACATGAACGAACCAAAAAAATTTAGCTGTGGCTGCACCAAGGCAGCTAGGTCGAAACGACCAAACACACCGGGGTCAATTCGCATTTCCCTACGGCAACGGATGAATGGGGGAAACGTTGGGCACAGAGTAGGACCCACACATCAATCAACCTTCTGCATTCACAGTCCTACATCCAAAAGAGGTTTTCCCAGCCCCACTACAAATCCCTCTGAAGCAGCCCGTGCATATTAGTAGTACTAATATGATTTGACTATCCCAGTAGTAAGTCACACGTATCTGGCACCCAAGTCCACAGCACACTCAGAACACCCACAATCAGCATGCAGAAACATGAAGTGGGCCCAGCATAGTCAAAAATCTCCAAGCCAAGCTAGCCCTTGTCAGCAATTCTTGTAGAGTTGAACGCTGGTCCTCAAGTGCAAGTAAATGTAGTAGGAGATAAAAGACACCCAGTTGATTCGGATGTATGCAGTGGCATACTTGCAAGCAGCATGCTTAAGTAGCACTGCACTCTGGACTCCAGTTCCATTTGCCTCTAAAACAGCACTACAAGTTGCACTGTGCTTATTCAGGCAAGTGAGCACCGTACGTGCACTTCTTCTACCTGGAACCCCATAGACAAGACACATGCAGCAACACCACCTTTGCTCCATACAGCACCCTAGACCTCACACGCTAGGAAATGGTCTGTGACATACATAGGGCTGCACAACACACACTAACAAACTGATTGGAGTCATGTGGCGGGTGCTGCAGGGACAAAAAGCACGTGCTGTGCTCTACCTCAAAAAACTGATAAGCAATGCATGGCCCTTCTTTGCAACCACAACCGCTCCCACTGCAGCCATAAGAAGGCCCCTATACCCACACCCACGAGGAGCCAACCAGATTTCAACCACCCACCGCACTGCAGACCACACCCACACCTGCGTCTACCTTGGTGAGCACCATCTGATTCATACATGCAATGTCCCCTACATGAGAATCCCAATAGCAGCGTGCACCAATACCATGCTTGATATACCCAACATGGATGGTGATTAAGACGGGTAGGTTGGAATGCAACCAGTACCATGGTAGAGGCCACGAGGCCAGGTCTCCTGACCTTAACTTTAACTTCCGCAGCTGGGATTGTAGAAGAGAGAATGCCTCTGCCTCAGTCATTGAAGCAGCCTGGCGCAGCTTGTTGTCTTTTCTTCTATGCACCAGCAGTCCTGGTCTCTGACCATGGGTCAAGCACTGAGTTGGGACATCTAACAGCCAGACACGCCACAGGGCACAAGATGAGCAAGCTTCAGATGCAGTTGTTCATACATGTCAAGAGATAGCACTGCACAGTTCTCCAGGCCGTTGCATATATAGGTGAGGAACACACCACACTAAAAAACCCGGTTGGAGTCATGCTTGGGTGCTGCACGGCCCAGAGCGCAGTGCAGTGGTCTCTCTTAACATATATATGTGAGGAAAGTGAGCAAATAAAGCCCCAAAGACAAGGAGCCCGCCCGCTAAGCCCCAAAGGCAAACAGCCAAGCTGACAGTACTGTGCTGCAACTACCATACTCCACTGGCCAAGCACCTACGATCCTATGAGACCACGTAGGTACGGAGGAAACGCAACGACAGCTACAGGGTAAGTTCAACACAAACAACACGGACAAAATTGACCGGCCGAGCAGACGTCTGTATGCAGAGTACAGACAAGCGCAAGGAACCGACATTACAGGACACTGAACCAATTGGAAGCTGACCTGGGCCATAAGCAAGTACCCTCTAATCAAACAGCAAGCAAACAGACTCGGAAAGTCCCCAACGCCCTTTAAGAGCATGGCACGGGTACTAAGCAGTGCACACACAGTACAGCCTAGTCCCATGGCATACCTATTCCAACCTGGACTCATGTTGGGTGAAACACCAAGCACACAGATCTTGCTTTCGTATGAAAAGCAACATCCAGCAGCAGCCGTGAGAGGACACACAACCAGCACTACTAAACCGCTCCTTGTGAGTCACAATCTGAATGCTAGTAGCAGCCAGAGACCGACTCCAGCACCCATTGCAGGCTGGAGGTTAGTTGGGTACAGGTAATCAAAGCAGGGGAGAGTCCATACGAGCAAAGCAGTGTCTGTCATGCAGAGCTGGAACAAAAAAGCAGGGTACGAGCAAAGCAGGCCACCATGACCATATCCAACACAGCTTATGTCTAATTGATCGCCTTCTGCAGTCCCACTAAACACTAAACGTGCCAGCGTCCCTCAGCCCATTATGCATTACACAGGTCACAAAGAGAAGGTAAGCATAGTCGAAGGTCCCGAGGTCCCTCTGCCCTATTATCAACAGATTGCCGATGCTCCAGACCCTCGCTCATGGCACAGGCCCCATGCCTCAATCAGACCTCAATATCATCCTAAGTTGCGAGTATGAAAAGCACAACACATCTCACTGGAGCCCCCTTGACAAAAGAGTCCCCCCTTGGCAAACAACATCAGATGGGCGTTGCAACATCACTCACAACGCAATAAGAAACACAACGGTTGCACAGCTTTGCTTCTAGTTGCAGGCGTGCACCCTCCCAGTCAATCAATCAATCAGTCAAAACCAAAACCTGCTTATCCATCTCAAAAAAGTTGTGGCAACGCACAGCCAAGCTGAAACTGGCCGCTTTGATGGGATGATCTTGCCATGGCATCTCTCCCGCGTGAGGAGACACAAAGACACAAACACATACTTCATTGCCTCTCTTAGCAGCGCATGACTGATGCTTATGATGTAGAATTGCCAGAAAAGGTTAGAAACAGGCTCAGGCCGTGTAAGGAACACATTATCCTAGCCGCAAGGACGTATAATGCTATGTGTGTGTGTGAATCTTACATTGGCAAACCCATCGGCACGCGTGCGGTGCCACAGTTCACCACAGGGGTGGCAAAGCCACTAACACAAATAGAACCAGGAAAAACTGAACACCATCCACCACTTTGAACTCCATGATCATGCATGTCCAAGCAGATACAATGATGCAGAATACTGGCCCTGGAAAAGTGCACACACAATTTTATTTTTTGATTTTTTTGGGTTTTTGATTTTTTGGGTACATCCAGCAAACAAACAGCAACGCAACAGCATATATCATCAGAACATTGTATACATTTTATGCCAAAAATACTCTCACCCAGATGTGGAGAATCGCAGAGCAGCAGCAGTTCCAGAACTAACACAGACTATTAACCAGTACATAGCCATGCCTAAGAGGTGCCCAGTAACATGAAAGTCATATGCAATCAATCTATATCATGTCCCATAATCCGCCATAGGTTGTAATCAAAGGGGAGATAACCTTCAGGCATGATTTCACCCTCTCTACCATCGTCAAGCAGTTGTAAACAACTTTTTTATAATGCTTTCTTGCTGGAAAAGCCATCATGCGTTTGTATGCCTGCGCCTATGATACCTCCTCTTGGCAGATCAGCCTACAGCATACCATCGCTGTACAGCAGAGACATACTTTAGAGTAACCATTAGCATCATCAGCATCAGGACCTCTGCAATTAGGCCTCCTGCTTCCGATCAACTCGCACACTTGCCACAGAAAGGCTACATCCATCACTGGCTCTTTCCTACCTTTCCCCAAGCATTGTGCACATTGCTTGAGACATGTCAAAGATGCAGCAGCATGGGTGTGCTGCTGCCATAACAGCCAGACATGGCCTGGCAAGAGAACCCAGACCAAATGGCCCCTGTCATGAAAAGCTACTGCTTACACCCTAAAGCAATTCCAGACCGCTATTACCCAGAGCATATTGGGTGCGACAAAAACACATGCAACCAAAGATGTGGCGAGCTGGATTCCAAGGACAGTAACACCGCGTAACCACCACAGACCATGCAAATAGAGCAACACCAAAACCACACACCATATGATCGCCACCAGACCACCACCACCATCATCCTTGCCCCTAGCACCCAAACCAGCTCCTCCGTATCGCCTTCAAGCCAGTGGCTTACAATGGCAAGCAAAGCCTTGCACCTTTAGTTGCATGCCTGCTGCCGCTGCTGCTGCTGCTGGGGGGCAACTGCAGGCTGCAGCTTTTGT
This sequence comes from Pseudopediastrum boryanum, assembly GCA_963556185.1. Classification (NCBI taxonomy): domain Eukaryota; kingdom Viridiplantae; phylum Chlorophyta; class Chlorophyceae; order Sphaeropleales; family Hydrodictyaceae; genus Pseudopediastrum; species Pseudopediastrum boryanum. The sequence continues at coordinate 9,944,321 of OY744493.1, forward strand.
CAGTGAGGCGCCTGCTGCTGCACCTGCTGCTGTTGGGGAGCAACTGCGCTTGTCCTTGGTCGACGCTACCACGTGGGCCGCCCATACTAATCATCCTACTTGATCCTATGATCACATATAATCTCATCCTCGCTTACCCCCCACCCCACACCCCTAACAAAGTGGTTGGCGCCATGCTTGGGTCCTGCACGGCCCGGAGGGCTGTGCAGTGGCCTCTCTTAACATATAACCCCATCCAGGGTTAGGACATAATATAATCTGATCCAGGGTTAGGACATAATATAATCTCATCCAGCAGCAGTTTCATTCTGCAGGTCCCCCAGGCAGAACACCCCCCCCCCCTTCATGCTCACTTTGCCCCCAACACCGAAATTCATTGAAAGCCCCATATTGGACACATCTCCCTGTCCCATAAACCCAGGTACTATAACCCATACACATCCCTGCAGACTCGGTCCTGAACCGGCAAAGTATCTTTGACCGAAAGCCTGCATCTGCACCAAAACCCACGCAAACCCTTTGCAATACTATGATCCCCAAGCACCTTGAACAGGGTTCTACGGATTGTTCAACCCACGCTGGTGCTTAAGAAAGCGGCAACACAAAAGTGATTAATCCTACTCACTTCAAGTGTACCAGTCTGCATGCGGCTAAGGCCAGGCCACCTCTTACAGACAACTGCAAGCGCAAAGGAATGCCTACCCTTGAGGCACCACAGCTCTTGTATGAAACATGCGACTCCCCTTTGCATGTGATCACTGCAAACAACCCAGCCTCCTGCAACAGCCACAAATTCAAAGACCTGACCACCCTGCAGCCAGTCAGGTCCCTACCTCCAATCACTTATGAACAGTTAGCTACTGCAAACGTCGATGCCTGAATTAGGGATACTGGTATCCTGGAAATCAGGTAAGGGACACAGTACAAACACATTGCGATTTGCAAACAGGCCTACCAAGCCTCACCCGATATGCTCAGACACCCCCACACCCAGAATCGAAGGGCTCCATGTTGGAGAACAATACAACCAAGGAATCCTTCCCACAATCCCACGTTGGAGAACAATACACGGTCTCCTTGCGTAGCTCTCTTTCTCTTTCCCACACACCCCATCAGCATGCCCCTGCTGCAGAACTAAACCAAGCTAAGCTCCAGGACCAACAATGCAACATGCAACAACAAGCCAATGCTGCACACTCACAGCAGATCTCCTCATTTGTTATGCAATGCTGCGCCATCTGTTACCGTATTAATGCCAGTTTGACTCCAACAGGAACCTCAACCATCTGTTGAAGCTCTGCATCCTGCCTGGTGCCTTTCTGAATGCAGTACCATTAGATATGGAGTCTCAATCCAAACCTTGCAATCCCCAAGGAAGATCATGGTCATATGGGTGTAAAAGGTCAACCACAAGCCCCCAGCTTGACCGTCATACAAGCAGTGGTGACACTACAGGCTCCACACGTTACTCAATACACACACACATAGTTGAGAGTATACACAATTACAAGACAGCAACATCTGCTCAAGGGATGCAATCTGTGCGACCTGCATTTCCCATTGCCTCTTGCAAGCCCCTTCTGCCAGCTACATCTCACTCATGACACTGGTCCATCCTGTGGCCAGCTACCATAACAAACAAACAATAATTGAGGTGTGGCGCCTGCAAGAGGGCTGCTAGGTGGGACCAACAAAGCACACCATGGCCTCCACCATGACCACCCTGGCTAGTCTTACCACGGAACACTGGGCGGCAGCCACATGCTAGACCCAGAAATGGATGAGCCCTCTGAATCGTGGAATCTCACACAGCCACCGTCACATCCCCCCTGGACGCCTCTCATACATACATACCCATGCTAGGACACCTTGCACTCCTCTACCACCCTAAATCCAAACATTCATCAGCAAGTCAGATGGATAAAGAAACTTCTACATCTGGCATGAGCACAGACAGATCCCAAAGCCGGCTCTCCTGCACTGCTCATGGTGCCCGCAACAACACAAATTACCTGCATTCATGCCCTGTCCTAAGCAGCAGGTCATTTCAGCCCTCAAAGGGTATCTAAACATCAATGCCCTAACAACACCCATCCATCAATCAGCGTGTACCAAGAAAACACAAACAAGCAGTCCTCGACTCAAGTATTCAAGACCACAAACTGCTTATAAGGCCACATCCGCGTATCCACGCAAAAAGAAGTCCCGAAACTTGCTGCATGGGCAAGCGGTACATAAGTCTCAAAAACAAGATGGTAAAAATGGCCTGGAAACAATGCTCTCTGCAATGATACAAATGTGCTGCAAGCAGCTAGTATCCCCAGGCCCACGGCATTGTGATCTACTTATAATTACTTATAACAACACAAGCATGCATGAACAGTACTGGTTGGATGCTTCTGGCCCTTGTGGTGGGGAATACAGATGGAAAACCCTAAACCACATTAAACATATAACCATACCGGCAACTGACAGACAGCAGCCATTCCCTTGCAGCACATTATGAAAATGCTGAATGCAATGCTATTGGCTAAAGTACTATACGACCCCCCCTTGGCTGGGGAACCTGCTGCACATCTTACAACCACGCCCCTCCCTACCTCTTTCCGCAATGTCCCATCCCCTTGTGGTATCCCTCGTCTCTCCTACCTCATGAAGGAGCTGCTGGAGCTGCAGCGCAGAGACAACGGTGTCATGCCTTGCAGTCCTGCTGAACCCTGCATCCAAATGCCCCGAAATGAGCCATGCTGCTGCTGCGAAAGCTGCTGCTGCTGCGAAAACTGCTGCTCTGCTGCTGCTGCTGCTGCTGCCATCCACATGCTGCTGTGACTGCTGCTGCTGTGACTTTGGGGTTGCTGCTATTCCAGGCACTCCTGCTGCTGCCATCACCATCTCTTTATCTGCTGCTGCCGCCATAGCTCCTCCTCTCGCTGCTGCAGCCCTCAGCGAGCACATTTGACATGCTGGGCTGCCCGTTTATACAGCAGCCGTCCCATGAACATTATATGTGGCTGGTAGGGATGGCTGGCAACAAAGTAGTGTGCTAACTGCCCCCAGCTTAATACCCCTGCCATCACATGGCTGCAGCAAAGGTCCATGAAGAACAGCTGCCCTTCAATCCCAGGCAGCTGATTAGCTAGTTCTAGCAGCTCATAATAGTCATTAGCCGGAAGGAGGGGCTCTTTCGTGGGGGCCAGGGGGCTTTCTGCCTTTGGGGCGCTACTAGTAGGTTCCACCCGAGCTGCTGCCACTGCTGCTACTGCTGTCGCTGCTGCCGCCATTGCTGCTCTGATATGGACTTGAAGAGAGGAGCCAGATGAGAAGCCCCCTGCTGATGAGTCGCCTGCTGAGGATGAATCCGTAGTATCTTGGTAGCTGGATCCTGCTGCTGCTTGTTCCACTGCAGCAGGACCCTCACTCCACCATGCACTAGGTGTCCTAGCTGCTACTGTTGGTGGTGATGTGCTCCCTGCTCGTGCTGCTGTTGCTGCTGCGGCTGGCCACTCTTCTGCTGCTGCTGTTGCTGCTGGCCTTGAACTTCCTGCTGCTGATGTTGCTGCTGCTGGTCCCAAACTTGCTGCTGCTGGCCATGAGCTTGCTGCTGCTGCTGCTGTTGCTGCTGCTGGCCCCAAACTTGCTGCTGCTGCTGCTGCTATTGCTGCTGCTGGCCCCGAACTTGCTGCTGCTGCTGCTGTTGCTGCTGCTGGCGCCAAACTTGCTGCTGCTGCTGCTGCTGCTGGCCACGAACTTGCTGCTGGTTCAGCTGGCTGTGGTCCCCCTGGAAATTGGCTGCCTAGCCCGGCTGCTAAGAGCTTTGCCATGCGTGCTTTAATAGCTGCTTTCTGTGACTCCAAGGGCGCTGCAAGGGCCTGGTAGATCTGGCCAATCTCATAAGTCTTCGTCAGCTGCTCCTCGCTGAGTGCTAAGTCTTCAACCACCATATCAAGCTGCGCTGTTGCCAAGGGCTTGGCAAGGCCCATTTCTGGGTGGTAGCCAATGGTGCTGGCGAGGAATTGAGGGTGCAGCAGAGGTCCAACGCACCACATGCTGTGAAAGTGAAGAAGCAGGGCGGCGATGGCAGACAGTGCTGAAGAAGATTTGGATCCATCGGGCTCCACGAGGCTAGCCATGAGCTGCTCTATGTCATGCCTGGTATCTGCGATCCACTGCTTCCAAGCGTCTGGCCCAGCATTCACGAGCTGCACCGTCCGCTCCTGTATCGTCGTGTCGTAGAGCATGAGAATGAACGTTGCATGCAGGAAGCTGCATAGGCCACCGTCCAGCAGTGACTGATGGCTGATTCCCCCCACAAGCGAACGCTTCAAGTAGCGCTTAAGCAGGGTCTCAGATATGTCCGCAGACACGTTTGAGGGCAGCCATTGTGCAAGCGGCTCCAGCAAGAGCTGCGGCGACTGGTGAGGAACCAGGACCCTTAGCCTTGCTTCCACTTGCTCAAGGGCTGTGACGGCACTTAACGATGCTATCCCATTTGAGCTGTCCTGAAAAATGTTCTGCTTCATCATTTTAACTGCGAAATGTGCTGCAATGACGCTGGAAAGCACAACTTCTCCACGTAGCTGCAGGCTGCAGTTTTTGACTTGCAGTGCTTGAACATGGCTGGAAAGGGCCTCGATCTGTGCAGTCAGGATGCTCGTTTGCTCCTTGTGCCTCTGCAAGCGTGTATCTTTACGAATCTTGCGGACAGGGGTATTTGTCTTGATAATTCTCATGTCTCAATAGGCCCGCCTGCGCTTAACTGAAAGTCACATTGCGGTACGTCTTTCATGGCTAAATAAGCAACCAGGGTTTGGCAACTGACGTTGTCCGTGTTAGTTAACCACTCAGCTGCTCAACACGGTTCACTGTTTCCCAGTGCGGTTCCCAGTTCCGCACCACACTCCCGACAGCCTTTGAGTGAGCTGGCATTCGTTAAATCCAGTCCGTTGCGTAACACACAAAAGTTGAAGTTTAGGGCACACACAACACATGCAGTTTCTGCTATTCTGCTGAAGCCACACGATCGCTTTTGGCTTGGCTGCTCCGTGCTTGGCATGTCCGGGGACCCCCGGGAGGGCACATCGGTAGTCCCTGGCACCTGCCATACTAGGAAGGGCTCGTTCGTTCAGTTTAACCCCTCGCAAAATAGATCCAGCGCGGCCAAACAGTCGAACTGGTGCTATAGAGTGCCCTTGCGCACAGCTCTGGCGTCAAAACTGTTTAAAACTAGGAGATATTGGAGCTAGTTCAGACCCCATCGCGCATGCTTCCACCCAGGGTAATGACTTTGTTATAGAGCAACTGCTGAAATGCTTCACATCAGTGCGGAGATATTGCAAATAGCTATCCAAAGATGTTTTCAGCAGTATCGTGGGCTCATTATCAATGAAGAATCTGCGGTAACAAGATTTCCGCAAATTTGCCTTGCTGGGAGCTCAGCGGACATGCGCAGTGACTGGTTTGCCCCACATGATCTTCTCTTCGGGAAGCCGAAGTTCGGGCCCCTGGCCCCCCAGCCCTGGTCCTCAACACATTATCCTGATTGCTATCTTCAATGCACCGACACAAAGGTCAAATTAATCATTTGATGCGGTAAACGACCAAATGGTAGCATGATTTTTAGTGAAAAGGGTTCTATAATATCTTGCAACGCCCAGTCTGTTGCTCACTACACAGCGTGCAGAAAACTGACCGGCCTTCACACAGCTAATCCTTCATACCCCTAAAATCTGTTTCTGCACGGCCAATGCACAACAAGCACCACCCTCTCTATTAGGGAGCCTCCTAATCGTACAAGCATGGAACGGAAAAACAGACATCACCTTTCTCTGCATTGATTTCCTCAGCAGCCTGAAGTTTTACAGCAAAAAACATGCTCAACTAATGCTTTTTGCCTGACAAGGCACACCATGTAGCAGAGCAGGCCTCGCTGTTTCATAACAGCTTGAAGTACGGGGCCTATGGCACATTTTGCTATGGCATATCATGAAACTTTCGTAATAGCTGAGCACGCTGTACGTGACCTCGCTCAACAACATGCATCAGCAACACTTCACCTGAACTTACATTTCTAGTCTCATCTCTTCAGTTATCCAACATGTTACATATATCAAACAAAAGCTTACATGCTGCATCAAGGCATCCATACAGCCTGCAGAGCATCCATACACACCCATACACTTGTTCTGCTACATAATAACTTCCCGCATCACGAATTAGCCATAGGGAAGTGCAACAGAAGACCCACAATCTCAGTTTTTCTCCATCCCAAACTGCCAGGCGACCACCCACCCACAGCACCCCAAGTCTCCTGCTGAAAGATGTTCCAAGGAGAGGGAGCAACCCCAGCACATGCCATTTCTGTATGACTGGGCACGGGATGTGGGGCTTTGCATTGAGCCCATGTTGAACCCTAAATCAATGACAACAGTCCTGCACACAGGCTGGACCTGGTAGGACATCTAACAACCCCCGCTTCTACTCCCTCAAAGCATGCCATCCGCCTTCTGCTTGATAGCTGGCAATTAAAACACCCATAATGTAACAGAAGATGCACACAATAAAGATATACAAGAACCCGGAGGGCTGTGCAGTGGTCTCTCTTAACAATAAAGATATACAAGAACAACACACATTCAAGCAATTCCAGCAATGTCTTGTATGCAGCAAACATCCACAGACACATAGATTTACTTAACTTTGTCATGCAAGCATGAGTGTGCACAACCCACAAGCAGAAAGGGCTAACAGGGAATGAGAACCACCGTATAGGTTTGACCTGGCAACCCACTTGCTGTTGATGCACCTTCCATGTTTACTTGCTTGTAGTGTAGGCACATCCCGCCTCCCCCCTTGTCCAGACAAGCTGCTCATATGCATTGTCCAGAGACCTCTTCCTGTGTCGCCAGACGCTCCGGCTCACCCACTGGAGCCTGTTTGCATGCCCTTCCACAAGCATGCAAACATGCTCCCCTCCCCTGGCCGCTCGGCTGGGGTGCTGCTGCTGCCAGCGATGCAAACACACCCTCTGCACCTTGTGCCACGATGGAGACCCTGTATCCAACACCCCCACACCCTCTGCACCTTGTGCAACGATGGACACCCTGTATCCAACACCGCCACACCCTCTGCACCTTGTGCCACGATGGACACCCTGTATCCAACACCCCCACACCCTCTGCACCTTGTGCCATGATGGACACCATGTATCCAACACCCCCGCACCCTCTGCACCTTGTGCCATGATGGACACCATGACTCCAACACCCCCGCACCCTGTGCACCTTGTGCCATGATGGACACCATGTATCCAACACCCCCGCACCCTCTGCACCTTGTGCCATGATGGACACCATGTATCCAACACCCCCGCACCCTCTGCACCTTGTGCCGGCATGATGGACACCATGTATCCAACACCCCCGCACCCTCTGCACCTTGTGCCATGATGGACACCATGTATCCAACACCCCCACACCCTCTGCACCTTGTGCCATGATGGACAATGTAACCAACACCCGCACGCCCACTGCTAAAACCTCATCCACACCAACAGCTCCTCTGTGTGCTTTGAGAGCTAGTATTGGGCTGCTTCCTTGCTTGCTGGCCCCTCCCTAGCACTAACATTCTCTAGGACTGCTGAACAGGCCAGCTGTTGCTCTTCCTCTTGTGACCAGGATTAAACTCGCTGTTCTTGTGACAGCTTGAGGTGCGGGGCCTATGGCACTTTCTGCTAAATAGGCATATCATGAAATGTACTATTAACCTGATAGAATACAGATAGCCAAATGACCCCTCAAAGTGGAGCGCTGGTGGCGACAGCGCCACCCACAAGGAGCCAAGTTAGGCTCCTGCCAACGGCATAATCAAAAGTCATGTCCACGAATCCCACAAAGGCTGCCACCAGTTGCTAGCTGATGTATGTCAGGCCAGGCCATCATAGACCGTCCATTGAACATTATGAACGCACAAAAACCATGCACATTGTGACCGCGAACGAAGCGGTCATGGAAACAGCAAAGGCCTATGGCACTTTTCCTCGTGCATTCCATCAATCAATCAATCAAAACGCAAGACCAGCAATGCCAATGGCCAAACAAACCTAGGCCACAAACACAAGGCTCCTGATCACAATCACGAAGCCACACAACCGATGGTGGATTTGCCACACACAAGCTGAGGCTAGATGCAACGGCGTGCACACCAAGGGGAAACAAACACCACCACTAAAACCCAAAACCTGCTCCACTTCCATCACACATGGGTGGCGGGGAGGCAGCAGGATCAAGCACCACCCTAGTAGGGGCTGGAGGTGGCTCCCACCACCTAGGTACTGGTGAACCACCATCCTCCCAGCCACTGAAAGGCACCACATAGCGCTCCACATGCTTATCAATAGCTTGCTTAGTGCGCCTTCTACACCTCACTAACCGTTGGCTTTCCCAAGGGTGCGTAAGATCCCACAACCTCTTCCTCCAAGCACTCTTAATCTGACATGAAGCCTCCCAGCTCCCCTCATCTTGACCAAGCACCTTCAGATCAGCACACACGCATTTCTCCCAGGTATGGCGAGGCCTACCCACTGGCCTCGTCATGTCACCATGTAATGAAGAGAACAACGCAATATGCGGCAACCTGCCCTCCTCCATGCGGCCCACATGCCCCAGCCACCTCAGCCTATTTGCTGTGATGTATGCTGACAAGGTGGCTACCCCACATGATTTCCTGATATGCTCATTGGTGTGCCGATCTGACAGCCTGAACCCAGGATTCCATGCAATACAATAAATATAATAACACTACTGTTAATGATAACAATAAAATGATGTGCATCTGACACCGGCCTGCAGGTTGAGGGATCCACTGCAGTCCAATTGCCTATACACAACAACATACGAAACAAATACTTAAGGTGTGTGTGGCGAAAGGGCTGCTGCCCAGGTCCATCGAATCAAACATACACACATAGGTGATATGTACAAGTCACCACTACAGTGCCCACAAGCAGAATGGATTGCCACAGCCAAAAATGATTTCTTCTACTCAGTGAGACCCAAGAGTAACCTTCTGGGTCTGTGAGCACTGGTTCACAGGCTCCAGGGCAGGAACATGGCTCAGCTATTAACCTGCTGTTAGCCTGAGGATAAGCCGTAACACCTGCAAAAGATGAGTCTACTTGTAGACATAACACACATGCCTGGAGGTTGGGTAGAGGTCATCAAGGCAGGAAGGGTGCGGACCAGTAAAGCAGGGGCCCGTCATGCAGTATTGGAACGAAGAAAGTCAGGAAGCAGCAAACAAAGCAAGTTGTAACCGATCACCCCTAGATCTGTCCCAACCCATGCCTGTGGATGTGCAATTTGCTTGACAGAACACAGCATAAAATACAATACCAAAAACACTAACGCCCAGAATGCTGGAGTCTCATTGCTAGCAGAGCTCAAAACGTCCCTAAATCCATATCACATTTATATCAAATGATATGCAAAAGATAGCACACAAATGCCAGTACCCAGGCCTTTGGAGACCACAACTGGGCAGTGCTCAAGGCAGCCCCATTTTATCCATGCCACATAAATGGGACTCCATTAGGGAACTTAACAACCCCTTTGCCTTAAGAGACAAGCCAAAACTTGCATTCTGCTAGGAAGCAGTATAGCCCCTGGCAGCGCTGAATCTCCACCTTGAAGGATGTACAGGCAAAAAGCAGGGGTGCAGGCTAGGCGACAAACACAGGGTTCATGGCAGGCTGGCACGGCACGTACAGAGCAAAGAACTGCACCTGCACACCTAAGTTGCGGCAACTGCCGTTAAGCCTGCGGTTTCCACTGTAAGCTTTGCAGCTCCCCAGCAGCCTACTGAAAGAGATGTCCAGGTAGGAGCATTGCACAGCCTCGGAACATACAGCCCACTAAGATACTGACAGACGGGTTGCTGGCATAACTGCTGGTTCTGGTGCCCATGGAATCAACTCCTCTGGCTCCGCCGGCTGCTGATGTTGCCTGTGTCTGTCCACCATGCAGACGCTCCTCCTCCTAAAACTCCCCTATAACCCCCTGCTACTGTTGCTTCTTCTGAGGGCTTGCCCTAGACCCAGGCCACCTTCCCCTCAATAACGACCAACTCTCTATCACTTACTCACCCCACCCCACTAAATATCTGGTTGAGGAGTCCTGATTGGGTGCTGCAGGGCCCAGAGGGCTGTGCAGTGGTCTCTCTTACCAATCACCCAGTGCTGCCGCCGGAAAGTGCATTCCCTTTCATATCCCAGTCCCCTCATTCCCTCTCCCATATACATTTCCATCCACCGCTGCTGCTGCTGCTGCTGCTGCATGTTCCCCCCCATCCCCCTCATGGCTTGCCTTAGACCCATGCCACCTTCCCCTCAACAATCACCCAGTGCTGCTGCTGCCAGATAGTGCATCCGGCCTTGCTTATCTGAGACAGAGCACTGTACAGCTTTCGGGCCGTGCACCATCCACCACATGACTCCACCCACTTCAATAGTGTGTGTTGAGAGAAACAGATACTGAGAGCTCAGACAACATCCCCTTCCATATCCAAGTCGCCTCATTCCCTCTTCCAGATACACTTCCACCCACCGCTGCTGCTGCTGCTGTTGCTGCTGCTGCTGCTGTATGTTGCCCCACATCCTCCCCCTGTGCTGTAGCTCCCCCTCCTAGCCTCCAAGGCCCCACCATCCCGCTTCCTTCTGCTACTGCTACTGCTCCTGGTGCTGTTGGAGGTGGTGGTGGTGGTGGCGACCACTTAGCTGCAGGCATTGCAGCCGATGGCACATGTCCCAACCACCGGCTCATATAGTGCTGTGCAGCCCTGATGGATAGCCTTCGAGTCAGGTATTGCAAGGAGGGCTGCTGCGGCTGCATCGATACAAAGAAGTGTGCGAGCTGCGTCCATGATAATACCCCACCCACGACATGAGAACAGCACATGTCCAGGAAGTGGCATTGGATCTCAAGCGCTGGGAGCTTGCGGGACAGTGATAGAAGCTCAAAGTAGACATTATCATTGAGCAAGGGGTTCTGGGGCACCTCCAGCTGGTGGTTGCTGCTGCTGCGCTGCGTCAAAACCTTGTCCACTGAAAGCTGCCACTGCTGCTGCTGCTGCTTCTGTTGCTGTGAATCCCCCCTGGCCTCCATACCCTCCTAAAGCTACTGCTGTACTGGAGGGGTCCCCAGCAGCAGCAGCAGTAGTGGCAGCTCTTCCTGCTGCTGCACTTGCAGGAGCCCCACCTGCTGCTGCTGCACTGCTGCTGTGACCGCCTCTGGACGTTGCTGATCGTCCTAGGAGCTGCTGTACTGCCTGCTGGCCGTCCTGCCTGCCTGCAAGCAGCTGCGACATGCGTGCTGCAATGGCGGACTTCTGACGTGAGAAGGGCACCAGCAGCTCCTCATAAACCTGGCTGATTTCATGTATGCTGCTCATCTGCTGCGCACTGATTGCCATGCCATCAATCACTTGATCAAGGAGTGCTCTGATGATAGAGGCCTGCGAATGCTCATCTCTGGGTGTGTTACTATGGTCTCTGCAACAAACTGGGGGTGGCACAACTGCCCAGTTAGCCATATGCTGTAAAAGTGGACGAGAAGCGAGGCGACTGCAGCTAGGACAGGGCCGGGGTATGGGTTGCTGCTATCTGCTGGGCAGCTCTGCAGCAGCTGCTGAATGTCCTGCCTGGTATCTGCGATCCATTGGCGCCAAGCCTCTGGTCCAGCGTCTGCGAGCTGCTCAGTGTTCTTCTTGACTGAGTGATCGTAAGCCAAGATGATGCACACAGCATACAGGAGGCTGCAGAGACTACCATCTAGCAGGCAGGAATGGCTTGGCCCATTGAGCCGAGATTGATTCAGCAATCGCGTCAAGAGCTCCTCGGAGGTAACCTGTGACTGATAATCGGGGATCCAACGCGCCACGGGCTCCAGCAAGGCTTCCGGACTACGGTGCTGCAAAAGAGACCTGAGCTTCTCCTCCACTTGCTCCACACCTTGCAGCATGCTCTGTGTTCTGGTATCGCCAGAGCTGGTGCGCTTCATCATCCGAACACATAGGTCTGCTGCTATAACAGAAGAGAGGACGATTTCGTTCCGCAGTTGCAAAGTGGTGTGCTCCGACTGCAGGGCTTGGACATCAAGCGAGAGCGCCTGGATTTGCTGCGTCAGCGTTGTTGTTTGCTCTATGAACTTCTGGGGCCGCCCATCCTTCTTCCGAATCTTCGTCTTCACTGGCATTGAGTCCATCATATTGTATGGCACTGGTCACTGGTCTGACTACGGATAACCTCTCCTACAAAGGTTTTCAATCGCTATTTGCACCCCGAGCACCCAGCTGGCTGATGGGATTTGCGTACATTCCCAAGCATCGCATCCACCTATCGCCTGCAGTGCAGAGGCCCTCGGAAAGGGTGAGGGGCTGCACGTCACGCTCGGAGTGGGTACGGTGACCGGTACCAATATCTAAAGTTGTATCAACAATCGATGCTTTACAGGGTTTTCCTTACCATAGGAAGGTATGCTGGCATCTATTGCCACCGCGCATGCACCTCTCTATCTAGAGTAACATTTTGCCTATGTAGCCATCCTGCCGAGTGCCACTTGGAGGTGACAGGCGAAATGCAGGGGTGCTGGCTAGGCGACAAACGCAGGGTTCATGACAGGCTGGCACGGCAACTACAAAGCAAAAAGGATGTAGCTGAGGCTAAGACCACCTCCCCAAACCTATCAGCCACAGGTCAAAAGCGGGCAGATGAGCGGGCTGATCCAAAAAGCTGCTGATTAGCTGGCCGGTTCATTAGTTGGAATTACCCTGCAACGAGGTGTTGCGTCAGTCAGTAGGGCGCCGGCGGAAATTGCAAGCTAAGGTCCTAGTCCAAGCCACTTGTCACGCATGCTGAGGATGCTCTCGCCGCATTTGATTTAAGTAAAATACCTTGACCAGAATACGAAATCCTGCTATATGAGGAAATGAAATTAGCGACGCCTTTCTTTATTGTCAACGCTGCTGTAGGCCAGGGAGCATCCTTCAGCCTGAGTCAGCTGCGGTAGGCCAGGTGCAAGGCTCTACAGCAGGGTCTTAACCCGACATGTGTGTCGGTAACACACATGTGTTATGTGTGTTACCGAGATAACACATAACATAACAAACATTTAAGGTGTGGCAACCGCAAAGGGCTGCTAGGTCGAACCGACCAAACACACCATCGGATGGATCCAAAACACAATGGGTTCCATACCACCAAGCAAATGGATACCAGCCATGTATTCACTCATCTAGAGGACTTCAACCAGTTCATCCTCAGAATTATCACCAGAAATATCAGACTCCGAATCAAACATATCTAAATACTGATCTTCCGGAAGCAAGATGTCTGGCAAGTCCACCACATCAGTACCACCAGACTGGTGGCATTGTCGACCAACACGAACGCAGATGGCAACATACTTGACCAACACTGGAAGAGGAACCCTGCCAGTTGAATACAGTGCCCAAAAGTCAGCATACCTGAGAGACGACAGGGCGGACACAGGTGGTACAACAGCTGACAAGAAGACATCTCGTGCCTCAACAATTGTCGGGTGTTCACACAAGAAGAGGCAATGTGCCTCATCATCCACGGCTGTGGAACTACAGCGCAAACAAGTACGTTGAGGACGTAGGAGGGCAGGCAGCTGCCAACGTCCTGTGTGAATGCGCAGATGATGGCAGCCAAGACGAAAATGCAAGAAGCGTACCAACACACCATGAGAAAGTCTACATGAGTACAAAGAAGGGACCACACACGCCCAAAGCATGTGTACCCACAACCCTAAAATACAGACCAATACGGGATCCAGTACCATGTTCAACCTGGGACAGATGCTGGATGTGCTCAGTGTACCTAGTGGACAATGCCTCATCAATGGCAGTAGCATCCAAAGGCAGGCAATTCCGCAAGGTGCGTGTAATTCCACCTGCACGAGGCAGGAGAATCCGTAACACCTCAAAGAGAGCCCCCACAAAATTATGGGCCCGAGAGCGAGTCGAGAGAGCATCATCAATGTTCTGTCGTAGCACACCTCGATACACTGAAGCCACATCTAGGTCACCAAGGCAGTTATAAAAGCGAACAGCACGCCGCACATAGCAATGCACAAGAGGTTCAGATCCAAGCTCATGTAATAAAGGCAAATGGGGCACACTGATGCAGGGAGCTGCAACCATTGACGGATCAGGCGGCACCGCTGAACCTCCAAAGGATCTGCCAAGCCATAGAATTTAGGGAGGCTCCAAATAGACGACCACAAACCTGGAATAGACAAAATGCCCCAGAGTTCACTACCATACAAACCAGCAGGCTCCATAACAGTATGCAACAATCTCAAGAGGCGGAGAGGGCACACGGGAAATCTAGTGCGGCACGCATTTGGGCTGTAGCAGCATGAAAGGAGGATGAAAATCAATCAATCAAAACGCAAGACCAGCAATGCCAATGGCCAAACAAACCTAGGCCACAAACACAAGGCTCCTGATCACAATCACGAAGCCACACAACCGATGGTGGATTTGCCACACACAAGCTGAGGCTAGATGCAACGGCGTGCACACCAAGGGGAAACAAACACCACCACTAAAACCCAAAACCTGCTCCACTTCCATCACACATGGGTGGCGGGGAGGCAGCAGGATCAAGCACCACCCTAGTAGGGGCTGGAGGTGGCTCCCACCACCTAGGTACTGGTGAACCACCATCCTCCCAGCCACTGAAAGGCACCACATAGCGCTCCACATGCTTATCAATAGCTTGCTTAGTGCGCCTTCTACACCTCACTAACCGTTGGCTTTCCCAAGGGTGCGTAAGATCCCACAACCTCTTCCTCCAAGCACTCTTAATCTGACATGAAGCCTCCCAGCTCCCCTCATCTTGACCAAGCACCTTCAGATCTGCACACACGCATTTCTCCCAGGTATGGCGAGGCCTACCCACTGGCCTCGTCATGTCACCATGTAATGAAGAGAACAACGCAATATGCGGCAACCTGCCCTCCTCCATGCGGCCCACATGCCCCAGCCACCTCAGCCTATTTGCTGTGATGTATGCTGACAAGGTGGCTACCCCACATGATTTCCTGATATGCTCATTGGTGTGCCGATCTGACAGCCTGACCCCCAGGATGCTCCTAAGGCAGCTAGAGTGCACCCGCTCAAGCTTTTGCGATTGCACTTTGGTCAGGGACCAACACTCACTCCCGAACAGCAGAATTGGCAACACATATGCCTTGTAACACTTCACCTTCGTAGCCAATGACAGATGCTTGGTACCCCACATCTTTTCAAACTGCTTAAACCTCCCCACAGCCTTACCCCTCCTGATATTCAACTCCACATCCAACCTGCCATCAGTCACAAGCACACTTCCCAAGTACTTGAACTGTGACACCTCTTTTACCACACCCTCACTGATAACCACCTCTGGTCCTTGCTGCACTGGCACATCCCCCTCCTTCCAATCCTTGTCAATGGACAGGATCTCAGTCTTGCTTGCATTGATGCGCAACCCAAGACTAGCAGCAACCTTGTCCATCACCTGCAGCATGACCACCAACTCCTCCCTGCTGGGACTTAGCAACACCATATCATCTGCATACAGCAGAACAGACAACATTTCACAAAAACTCCAACCACCACTGCCCGCCTATATGCACGATATTCAAAGAACCCCCTGCCATGCCCAGCTAGCTGGCACCCCTGGTTGGTGTTGAAGCAGCACACGCAGCAAGCACGGATCAATCATTGTTCCAAGTCATTACAGCTGAAACCAAACCAAAAAAGGAGGCACAACGCGAGGCTAAGTAAGTCTCAACAAAACCAAATTAAGGGGCTGAATACGTTCCATCCAGCCAAGTTATTATCTATATCTATATCAATAGCTCAGACAGTGAGGCCAGCCCAATCAATTTGCGGTACTTTTCGGACCATTTGGCCCAGGCGAAAAAAAGCCTCTCAACCACCTCAAACGTCTTGCTCAGGGCACCAATCTCCAGATACTCTGATATGGTACAGAGAACCCCACAGTGCCTCGGGGCACCATTCTCAGCCCCACCCTCCTGCAACCACTTCTAACTGCTCCCGCTGATGCCCCCTTGCTCCCCAAGTTGCTGCTCCTGCACCTCCCACCCTTGCTGTTACCCCCGCAGCTGCGGCTGCTCGCGCTTTTGTGAGAGCTGACCCCTGCCCACCTGGCTGTTCTCCTCCTCCCCAGTTGTTTGATATATCTGAAGGATAAATGAAGAGATCGCCCACCTCCCTCCTGCAGCAACATATGAACAAAAATAGTCTTGTCTTTGCGGACAGTTATTGCCTGCCTCTTCTGGCTCTCAATAGCACCCAATCAGGAACAGTTGAACTTCTCGTAAGGCTCTCACTGCTTGGTAGCTACTGCAGCAAGAACATTGCGCATTACGTACCAGCTGCTGTTGCAGGGTTAGTAAAACGTCCTGCTAGTATTATTTTTAACATGATACGCAATCGTCAGGCTACAGTAACCACGTCTCTGGTGTATACGGGTCAGGTTAACTCTGGCACCTGGCATACGCCAACTTCGTTCATTGCCGATAACATACCATACTTTCTCCTGCTAATGCTTCAAAATGGTACCCCACCACCCCTCACCTGTATGTTCATTTCAAAGTCCTGTGGCAGCCACTGATCCAACCCAGGATCCATGTGCTCAGCCAGCTCCCCGGCCCATTCCTCCAGAGCCACCCAACCTAACCTGGTCAACCCTAACCATCCTCCACTTGTGCTGTCACCCCACCCCCTAGCCATTGAGGGCCTGCCATCTCAATTACTTCTGCTACTGCTGCTGGTGCTGTGGGAGGTGGTGGTGGTGGTGGCGACCACTTTGCTGCAGGCATGGCAACCAATGGCACATGCCCCAGCCACGGGCTCATGTAATGCTGTGCAGCCGTCACGGATAATCTTCTAGTCAGGTACACCAAGGCGGGTTGCTGCGGTTGCATCGATACGAAGAAGTGCGCGAGCTGGCTCCATGTTAACACCCCAGCCAGCACATGCCCACAGCAAAGGTCCATGAAATGGCACTGCGCCTCCAGCCCTGGGAGCTTGGCAGCCAGGGATAGCAGCTCATGATACACACCATCTTTCAGCAAGGGTCCTGGGGCACCTCCCGCTGCTGATTGCTGCTGCTGTGCTGTGCTAGACCCTTGTCCACTGAAAGCTGCTGCTGCCGCTGCCACTGCTGCTGCTTGTGCTGTGGCTTCACCCTGGCCTGCAGACTGGCACACATACTCTCCCAAAACCGATCCTGTACTGCTGCTGGAAGAGTGATCAGCAGCAGCAGCAGCTCTTCCTGCCTCTGTCTCTGCAGGACCCACGCCTGCTGCTGCTGCTGCTGAGTCTGCACTGCTGCCATGACCGCATGTGAACGCTCCTGGTCCTGCTAGAAGCTGCTGTACTGCCAGCTGCTCGCCCTGCCTGTTTGCAAGCAGCTGCAACATGTGTGCTGCTGCTGCTGCTTCTACTGGGTCTGCAGGACTGCCTCTTGCTAGGGGCTGCTGTACTGCTTGCTGGTCGTCCTGCCTGTTTGCAAGCAGCTGCGACATGCGTGCTGCTGCTGCTGCTTGTACTGGGTCTGCAGGACTGCCTCTTGCTAGGAGCTGCTGTACTGCCTGCTGGTCGTCCTGCCTGCCTGCAAGCAGCTGCGACATGCGTGCTGCTGCTGCTGCTTCTACTGGGTCTGCAGGACTGCCTCTTGCTAGGAGCTGCTGTACTTCCCGCTGGTCGTCCTGCCTGCCTGCAAGCAGCTGCGACATGCGTGCTGCAATAGCGGACTTCTGGCGAGACAGGGGCACCATCAACTCCTCATAAACCTGGCTGATTTCATGTATGCTGCTCATCTGCTGCCCACTGATTGCCATGTCATCAATCACTTGATCAAGGAGTGCGAATGACAGAGGCCTGCGGATGCTCATCTCTGGGTGTGACACTATGGTCTCTGCAACAAACTTGGGGTGGCACAGGGGGCCGACTAGCCATACGCTGTAGAAGTGAACGAGGAGTGAGGTGATTGCAGCGAGTACCGGGCCATGGTGCGGGTTGCTGCTATCTGCTGGGCAGCTAAGCAGGAGTTGCTGAATGTCCTGCCTGGTATCTGCGATCCATTGGCGCCAAGCCTCTGGCCCAGCGTCTACGAGCTGCTTAGTGTTCTCCTTGACTGAGTGATCGAAAGCCAAAATGATGCACACAGCATACAGGAAGCTACAGAGACTACCATCTAGCAGGCAGGAATGGCTTGGCCCACTCAGCCGAGTTCGATTCATGAATCGCTTCAAGAGCTCCTCGGAGGGAACCTGCGACTGATGCTCGGGGATCCAACGGACCAGGGGCTCCAGCAAGACTTGGGGACTATCATGCTGCAAAAGAGACCTGAGCTTCTCCTCCACTTGCTCCACACCTTGCAGGATGCCCTCTGCTCTGATGTCGCCAGAGCTGGTGCGCTTCATCATCCGTACACAAAGGTCTGCTGCTATGACAGCAGAGAGCACGATTTCGTTTCGCAGTTGCAAAGTGTTGTGTTCCGACTGCAGGTCTTGGACATCAAGCGACAGCGCCTGGACTTGCTGCGTTAGCGTTGTCGTTTGCTCTCTGAACCTCTGGGGCCGCCTGTCCTTCTTCCGAATCTTCTTCTTCACTGGTTTTGGGTCCATCCTATTGTACTGAAGCAGACTGCTCGCTGAACTGCATGAGGGGCACTGGTCTGACTACCGGTTAGAGTCCATCTTGATAAGGATTTCGACCGCAGTTGGCTGCTCGGACTTTCACACACTCAAAGCCAGACTCTGGCACTCAAAGTGGCGTCTTCCGCAACATGGACCCACTGCAAGTTGCTGTCGGTGTGAGTCACTCACAGTTGGCAACTGACACGTGACGGGTGACTGGGACCGCAGACTCTGCACAGGGCAGGGCAGGTTCCCAGGAATACGCTGATGGAGGTGTGGTCTGGTTTTATTTATCACTACGGGTGCACGTCTCCGGAGTAACACAGAATTGCCAGTGTAGCCCGTGCTGCCAAATGGGCATGTGTCCTGCATCTGGAAGATGTCCTCGCCGCGTTTGATCCGCCGTACGACCTCACCAGAACACAAAATTTTGCCATATGAGCAAATGAAATTAGAGACACCTTCCAGTTGTTAACTCTGCTCTAGGCCAAGGTTAATTCCAAGGCCAAGGGTTCAGCATCCCCGCCTGAGTCCCTTCTCTGCTGAGTTTAACTTCACTTCGATACACACTAGGGGGTTGGAGAAACTAGGCCACAATCTAGGCCAAAGAGCATCCTTCAGTCAGCGGCGGTAGGCCAGCTGCAAGGCTCTACAGCAGCTGTAATGCCGGACACGCAGTGACTCTAACCACCACTGCCAAGCAACTACATCACGGCATGCACACTCAGAACCCCCTGCCAGCAATCCCAGCTAGCTGGCACCCCTGGTTGCAGTATTCGAGCACCACACGCAGAAAACACAGAGTAATCATTGTTACAACTACAACTAAAAACAAGAAGGGATACCGGTAGACCGGGGACAACACGCGGGTAAAAAGGAATAAAATCTCAACAAAACTAAACTACCGGTAAGTGGGAATCCATTCCATCCAGCCAGCCAGCCATCCAGCCAAGGTAGGGAAGGAACTCTTTATCAATCTCTCAGATAGTGAGGCCAGCCCAATCAACTTGCGGTGCTCTGCGGACCAATTGGCCCAGGCAACCAGAAGCCATTTTTTACGCCTTGCTCAGGGGCAGCCATTTGCAGACAATTTGACACAGTACAGAGCACCCCACAGTGCCCCGGGGCACCATTCTCATCCCCGTCCTCCTGCAACCACCTCCAACTGCTCAAGCAGATGCCCCCCTTGCTCCCCAAGTTGCTGCTCCTGCACCTCCCACCCTTGCTGCTGCCCCCGCAGCTGCGGCTGTTCTCGCTTTTGTGAGAGCTGACCCCTGCCCACCTGCCTGTTCCCCTCCTCCCCCATTCCCCACATCCCTCCTGCAGCAGCCAACCCCTGCTGCTGCAAACTTGCCTCAAAGGAGCAAATCTGCACCAGATCATCCACCCATCGCGGGCTTGGCGCTAGGGTCGGCAACGCTTCAAATAGCACTGTCAGCTGCTGCCCTGAGAACACCTCCAACCGCCCATACGCCACCGACACAAACCCATACAACCAGGACAGCCCAGGCTGCCATCGCATGTCTGCCATAACCTTTGCAGCACATGCCAAACCCTCAGGAGGAAACTCCCCAAGCTTGTCATGACTAGCAGCAGCAAACACCTCCATGAACGCTGGCGAAGGCTTATGTCTAAGCAGCACCGTGGTTATCATGACCTGCCCTAGCCCTATCCCTTCACAGCACTGCAGCCGCTGTTGTACCTGTAGCTCCCACTGACATAACCACACCTTGCTCACCCCTGCCCGCAGCCCCGCCGCTACCCTCCCCATCCCTGCTAGCTCCTCCACACCCGCAGCATACTCCAGCTTTCCAAACGCATGCGTTGTCCACGCTGACACCCAGGCCTCCGGCGGCTGCATCCCCATATCCCTCGCCCCCTCTGCCGCAGCTAGCAACTGATCCGCACGCATCACAGGAAGCACTGCAGCGCAAGCACCATAGCAGTCCCTTAACCACGCCCCATCTGGCCGTATCGCAAGAGCTGCAAACGCCTTAAGCAGCCGCGGCCACCACGGCACCGGCAGCTGCTGCCGGAGGGAGGCGGGGCGCATGGCAGTAAACCAGGCCCGCAGCCACAGGTCGTCGGGGCGGCGGCCGAGAGCAGCTAAAGATGCCAGGATGCCCGTGAGGCTCTTGGGGGAAAGCTTGGGCAGGGACCGCTTGCTTTGGCTGAAGAATTCACAAAGCCAGACGTCATCGGGGATGTAGCCCAAGCTCGACAAAGCCTGCAGCAAATAAGCAGCATCTTTTAAGGCGGACCAACAACAGAAGAACGCAAAGCACATGGCCCTGCCTGCTGTGTAACACCCTGAGCAGAAAGCGCTTTTCAAAGAACATCGCTCCAATTAATTTACAAAGGTACAGTCATCTGGGGGACATTACAGTAGCACTGAAGCAACCCGACCAAAAGCATTCCCATCAAGTCTGCTCTCTAAATATGAAGTGAACAATAAGAGTCTTGTCATTGGAAACCGTTCCTGCCTGCTCCCCTGGCACTTGTAGAAGCCAATTATAACAACTAGAACTTCTCATGTAGGCTCCCATGCACTTGAAGAAGCTACTGCAGCAAGACTATCATGTATAACACACCCGCTGCTGTTGCAAGGCCCATAAGAGCTAGTGCTATTATTCATGCCAACAAGAAGTATGTGTAATCCCTGCTATTCATAAATGTATAAGTGAGATAGACCATTGCACAGCTTTCGGGCCATGCAGCGCCCACGGCATGAATGCAATCAGCATGTGTGGAGAACAGTACAGCAACAGGTAGTGCAGCTAGTTCTCTTCTTTATGCTCCAAACAGCACCCCACCACCTGTGTCCGGGCTGGACACTAGGAGACAAGAATGCCGAAAAGCCGAAAAAGCACCCCCTCACCTGTATGCCCATCTCAAAGTCCTGTGGCCGCCACTGATTCATCCCAGGGTACATGTGCTCCGCAAGCTGCCCAGCCCACTCCTCGGAAGCCACCCACCCTATCCTGGACAACCCAAACCCAACCTGCGCCAGCTGGCTAGGGTTCAACCCCTTCAGCTGCAGCTGCACCAATGACCCAAGCTGCTCCAACCACTTATCCTTAGGTTGTAGCCCTTGAAGAGCTACAACCGAGGCAAGGTTGACCAAAGTAGCTCCGCTACAGCGACTGAGACTCCGCACAGGTACAGCTACAGCCAGCAACCGCCCCAGCAGCTGCGGTTGGCTGTAGCCTGCCCTTGACAGCACTGATAGAACCTGGGCACAGCGAGAAGGGGACACACCCCCTGCTTGCGATGCTTGGTTTAGCAGCTGCTTCAGCAGGCTGTGTAGTAGCTTCTCTTGGGAGCTGTAGCTTTCGCTGGCGCCGCCACTGCTGCTGCTGCTGCCTGGTGATGTGCTGATTTGGAGTAGCTGCTGCTGCCGCAGAGTTCTGGGCCGCCGCCGCTGCCACTGACGCTGCAGCTGCTCCTCAAGCCGCTGCTGCTGCAGACGTTGCATGCGAGCCTGCATGGTCCGAGCGTCGAGCAACCCTTGGCTGTCTCTATTGCTGCTGCTGCTGGTGGTAGCACTTGCACCATTGCTATCACTGCCTCCAACTTCTCCAAGTCCGGTACTGCTGCTCTCAGCAAGCATATACCCTAAACCCAGGAACGTGCTTTTCCCACCTATATCCTCTGCTCTGCTGCTGCTGCTGTACCAACTACTACTACTACTACTACTGCTGCTGCTGCTTGCTCTGTTGT
Source organism: Pseudopediastrum boryanum (assembly GCA_963556185.1). Lineage (NCBI taxonomy): Eukaryota > Viridiplantae > Chlorophyta > Chlorophyceae > Sphaeropleales > Hydrodictyaceae > Pseudopediastrum > Pseudopediastrum boryanum. The sequence continues at coordinate 9,966,772 of OY744493.1, forward strand.
AGGCAGGGAGGGAAGGCTTCTCCCATCTGCCTGACTGTCCCCTGCTATCAATACCACTGTTCACTCCACTGGTGCTAGTGTACAAGGTGTCACGCCCGCTGGTGCTTGCTTTTAAGCTATGATCTGTAGTGCCCCAAGAACGTTCCCATGCAGCATCATAGGAACTGCTTGCTGCCCCAGTATCCCAATAGCTCCCATCATCAATAGATGACAGGCTCATGCTACTTAAGCTGCTACGAACTGAGCTGGTTCCATTGCTACTGCTACTGCTACCGCTGCTGCTGGTTACAGGCCCACTGGCCCCTGCAGAAGCAGCAGAAGCAGCAGCTTCCGCTGCCTCTTGCTCGTACCGCAGCAGGTTTGCTAGGTGGATGACGGCAGTTGCTGTGTGTTTGGTCGTGAACTTGGCTCTGCGGCGTTTGCAGACTCCTTGCAACTGCTGCCAAGAGCTGGCTGACAGGATGAGCCCTTCAAGCTCATCACCTTGCTGCACCTGCTGCTGCTGCTGCTGAGTAGGGAGTTGAGTGCGTGCCTCAGCATCAGCTGCAGCTGCAGCCACCCCTTGCTGCTGCTGCAACTGCCAGCCAGTGGCGCCCCTGCCACTGCTGCTGCTGCTGCTAGTGCTGCCATTGCTGCTGAAACCCGAAGCAACAGCAGCTGTCGCTGGAAGCTCCAAGGCACTTGCTGTAGCTGCGGAGATAGAGGAGGAAAAGGGGCAGCTGCTATCTCTGCTGACAGCTGCGCGCGGGTGCAAGCTGGGGGTTGGAGAGATGGAAGTTGAGCTTGGCTCAGAGCCCTGCACACACAGCAAGGCGTATTTAATCTGGGAGCCTTCTTTGCAAGTTTGCCATACCCTTCAAGCCATGTAGATGACCACTCTGTGTGCCCTTGCTAGCGCCTGGTGATCAAGGTCTGGAAGCCATGCAAGGATAGCTGATGTACTTGCTGCCAGACTTCAAGAAATGAGTGATCTTCATTTCTTTTATCGTTCTAATGGCCAGTGTGTAAAGGTCCATGCACATGTGGGTTACACCATGCTGTTACCTGCAATGCCTTCCACTTAGCTTGAGAAGAGACGTGGATGTGCTGCGCTTCCAGAGACGGAAGAACACAGTGGGGCCAGGTACACCCGTCGAGCCGAGGTGTTACAAGGTCCGATCCCAGGGGCGTTAACTGCAAGAGCGTAGAAGTGAGTGAGCATTTCGTCCTGAGCACGCCAATAAAAGGAACATGGTCTCCTTTAGAAAACCGCCGGCCCTTACCTGCTTGGTCAAAGATGGGTAACTTGCACGATCAAAGGGGCGTAGCTTTCGCTGCGCGCATAGGCACCTTCCGAAAGACAGCTGGTGCTGTGACAGGTGCTGATCACGGCTTCTGCAAGCAGAAACCAGCGCGACATGAGAAGCGTGACGCTGCAAGTTTGGGCCAAATACGGACATGCGGGATGTTCATGAGCTACCTAAGGCCTTCATGCAACCTTGTACTGTGCGCATACGCTACTGTGTCGCTGAACAGGATGAAACCACAGCTGTTGTAGGTGTGGATGGCTGCACAAACCTACCGTGTCGAGGTGTCCGCATGGCGCTCATAAAGGCTAGTCTTAGTGCTTGGTAGCATGGCAACATTGTAGATACGCCCAGCCATAGTTAAGCATGGCCATTTAGCACATCTTCAAAGATCAAAAACGCCGGAAGCTCCTGTAGGAGGGATGAGCCCTCGCAAGCAACGTAGTAGCTCAACACGGCTGCATGAGCAGGCTCCTGGGTCGACAAACCTAGCAGCTGTCGTCAGTGCTCCAACGCAGTGAGCAGGGGCTCCTACCCCCGCCAAAGGGAATACAGTTGAGCAGAATTCGATCGGAAGATAAACAGCCATCATCTCCCTGGTCTTAGGGCTCTGATTTCAGGCTTGGGTAACCAGACACCAGTGTAACCCTCACACACCAGGCGGTACGGATGACGTTTGTCCCCGGCCACACCTTGAATGCGGTCTGGTTGTTCGGGCTTTTGCACATTTCCAGCCTGTAAATGAGCATATGCTGCTATCAATGAAGTCTCGACTGATCCTGTGTGTCCACTTCGCTTAGCAACTTGAAAATTCAGCAAAGATGAAGACGTTTGCCGCGACCCATAATGTGCGACGCGCAGCTCCATTACACAGCAGATCGGCATGCGTGCCCTTGTCGGCACGCCGTGTCACAGTTAAGAAGCACCCCAGTAAGATTATGTGGCTGTCGGCCACGCTGTGCTCCTTCGGACTATTCCTGCAACCGTAGCGGTAGCTCACCTAAACTTAACCCCTGAGCATACCTATTGTAATCTTGCAGGTTTTCGTCAGCAGCAATATCGGCCTGACTGGCAGGTCTATGCCGCTTCCCCAAACGACGACCCCAAATCCGCTGACCGAGCGCCACCCCAACCAGAGGAAGTAGTGGACACGGTGCAATATGCATTTGAAGCTGCAGGAGACGCAGCACAGGACGCCCTCGCAACCAGCCAGACAGCCGCACAGGACGCACTCAGGACCAGCCAAGCTGCGTTCGAGGAAGCTGCAGCAGACACCCAAGATGCCGCACAGAGTGCCGTAGACGTAGCACAAGAAGCAGCAACAGCAGTAGGTGACGTGGTCTCACAGGAAGCTGGCAGGCTGGTCAATGAAGCTACTGCGGCCGTAGGGATGTCGGGCAGTACGCCCCCCAGCAGCAGCGGCAGTACAAGCAGCAGTGTCATTGCTGCAGCCAAGATGCAGGGAGCTGCATACCCAGACCCACGCTTCGCTGGCATGAAGGTTTTGGTGGCAGGGGCAACTGGTGGCGTTGGCAAGTAAGGAATGAAATATATGCTTCTCATTGTGCCTTCACTTCTGTGCTGTTCACTATAAACCACTTATTTAGGAGCAGACTTAGAGAGGTAGGACCTGGGTTACAGTCTGCTTGGAGCATTATGTTGGTATAGTGAGACCCCCAATCAGAAGCATTTCCAAAGAGGTGACAAGCATGCTTAGAGAGGTGTAGCAGCACGCTGGAACAAACCCCTGAAAGACTCTGCAAGGGGTTCGTGCCTTGCATTTTATGCTTTGAATGTACGGTAGCTTGTATACAAGTGCGGACAGCAGTGAGTTTTGCTGATGGAACAATGGCCCAGCAAGGGACCCTGCTAGCCCTCTGATAAGTCAAGCGTGTGCCGCAAGCATGCATTACGTTACATTACGTAACGACCTCAATCCCCCATTGACACTGCAATCGGGAGACCATAAAAAAATACAGCAGCTCTGCTCCTGGCATGCAGAGCAGCAATTGCTGCAAAATCCAGCATACAGGACTTCTGTGACTATGTCTGATGGCATGCTGTGGTGCCATGAGAAATCTTAACAACCGTTTCATAATCAATGTAAATTAGGGTCTCATTACTTCTGATGAGATCAGGATGCAGTGGTATAATCAAGGTAGTTTGGTGAGCTCATCCTCATCACATTATTGTGCTTTGCAGGTTCGTTGTGGAAGAGCTTGCTAAAGCAGGCGTACCCCAGCGCGCACTAGTGCGGGACACCAGCCGTGCAAACCAGCTGCTAGGCCCTGGGACCTCCACCTTAGACATCGTACGGGGTGATGTCTACCAGTACGCCAGTCTGCCATCTGCCATGGAGGGATGTACTGCCGTGATCTGCTGTACTGGGGCCCGGGACGCTAAGGATCCTTTTGGTCCTTTCAATGTGGATTACCAGGGGACGTTGAATTTGATCGCGGCTGCAAAGACCAAGGGGGTGAAGAAGTTTGTGCTGGTGACGTCTATTGGGGCGGATGATGTGCTGAACCCTTTGAATCTGTTCTGGGGGGTAAGTGACATGGCAACCGGGGTTATTATTATTATATTTCATGATATACCATAGCAAAAAGTGCCATAGGCCCCACACCGCAAGCTGTCATGAAGAACAGCGAGGTGGAACAACTGGGGTTAGCCAGATTTGATGTATCTAACATGAATGGTGAATTTAGTTTTGGAGTGGTGGTTGCAACCTGCTTTGTTCGCTGCGCCCTGCTTTTCTCATTCCAGCACTGCATGACAGACCTCTGCTTTCTCTGTCCGGATTCTCCCCTGCTTTGATTACCAGTACCGAACCTCCAAGAGGGATGAGACTAGAAAGAAAGCTAAGGTGGATTGATCCTGATGCATGTTGTTGAGGTCATGCCTCGCCCTGCTAACCTAACAGTACCATTGAGAAACTTGGCTTACTATCTACCATGGCATAACTAGGGGGCATGGTGCAGACACTAGGCCCGGTTTTTTCACCCTTGCTGTTCCTATGGCAACACGGCCTACTATGGCATGTCAGGGAAAGTAAGATGCTGCCTGAGCATGGTGGTTTAAATATGTTTGCTCTCTGCTCTCGTCGTCTTAGCTCTCGGTATCAGTTTCTCTCAACACACACTAACAAACTGGTTAGAGTGCTGCACAGCCCGGAAGCTGTGCAGTGATCTATCTCATATATGTATGCTAAGGGTTTAGGGTTATGCAGGGCCAGGCTGAGCAAGGAGTGATGCTGGCTAATTGTTGCTCAGGTGTCTTGGTTAGACGTCGTATGGGACGTGCGTATCCTACTAGAACCAAGATTTTCAATGGACTGTTGTCGCCTAACACACTTCCTCAGAGGTAACATTGTCCTGTAGTAGGGGAATTATGGAAAGGGCTAAGAGGAGCCCCGTAGCTCACCAACTACTCCTGTCTTATTGTTACATGTCATGATTTGCAATACCAGAAGCCCCATAAACCCAGCACCTGAAGCTGTCACCAAAACAACAAGATACAGATGAAGCAACATTATGCTACTGGATACTCAAGCATTTGGTTTTCCAGGGCTCTATCCTTGTCTTCTTCTCCCTCCTGCCAATTAATCCTGCGCAACCTGAAGTCAGGGAATTACTCGACCTAGTTATCACAGTTGACATGACCTAGGCAAAAGGAACATGCAGGATGTTTATCTATGTTCCACCCCGCTGTTTTTGTGACAGCTTGAGGTGCAAGGCCTATGGCACTTTTTGCTTTGGCATATCGTGAAATGTAATAGTAATATCTATGCCACCCTTGTGCCATTGCTCTCTGCAGGTGCTGTTCTGGAAGAAGCGTGCGGAAGAGGCCCTGCAGCGTTCTGGCTTGACCTATACCATTGTGCGCCCAGGTGGGCTGAAGAACAGCTTGCGGGCAGGGGAGTCTGCTGGTAATGTGGTGATGAAGGGCCCTAACTACTATGGCTTCCCTCCCTTGAAGGAGTCAGGGTCTATCTTGAGGTCTCAGGTGAGGTTTGGAGCTGGTAGCTAAAAACTAAGCTGTAAACCCTAAAGCTCTTAATTCTAAACCCTAAGCCATGACCACCTTTTTCGTTTAAGATCTCAGATGAGGAGTTGATGAGCTTTTACTGCTCTTGCTACTGCTGCGCCGGCTGCTGCTGATGCTGCTACTATGATATCCTTGGAGGTTATACAAGCAAAAGCGCAGGGGTGCAGGCGAAGGGCGAAAGACAGGGGTCGTGACAGACTGGCATGGCGCATACAAAGCTAAGAGTATATACCTGCAGGTGTGGCCACCACCCCAAACCTATGAGATGTCTCGTGTTATTACCTGTCCATGAGATGCCATAAGACAGCTGCTATGGCGCCTGCACCTCAAGCTGTGACTGAACTTGGTGGAACAGTGTACGGGTTGTCTTCAGTATGCCCCATATCGATCTATTTAGATTAGATGGTTATGGTTGGTGCTGCTAAGGGCTGCTGCTTTTGGTGCTGCCGTGCCTTTCATGCCATGAACTTGCAGCAGCAGCAATTCACGTCTCTGTTGTCACAAATATCGCCCTGTCACAGGTTAGACTGAGCTCGAGTGGAGCTGAGCAAGGTTTGCTTCCTGCATGCATTGTCACATGTGTTATACTAACCATTAGAAAAGCAGTAATCCATGGCTCTAGTGATGTCTTGTTATGGTGCCATTGCTGCTGCTTGTGGTGGCTTCTCTTGACAAACAGCGCTTTTCAAAAGGATTTAATAACGCAACAATTATACAACGATTAAGTAAAAGCCACTGTTGCTGCTGCTGTTGCTCTGCAGGTTGCTGAGGTGTGCATTGAGGCTCTGGTGAACCCTGCTGCTGAGGGCAAGGTGGTGGAAATCATTGCTGATGACAAAGCACCAGCTCTGCCTTACGATGCCCTTTTCAGCAATGCACAGCAATACTGAAGATCTTTGTGACCTGCCAGACACTGCAGATTACAGACTGCCAAATGGTCGCATCCTAGTGCGACGCGGGTGGGAGCAGCGCCACCCACAGTGAGCTAACTTAGGCTCCTGTGATCTGATTGCGAGTCATGTGGCGGCCAGGCTGTAAGCAACAAAAGCTGTTGAGTGAGCTGAGCGGGTAATAATAAAAAAACAAGCACTTGAGGTTGTTTTGGTGGGTGATGCTGCTGTTGGGGTGGGACTCAACAGTCCTGGAGTTCTGGCTGAAGTAAGCCATGGGTGTTGTGAAGAGAGACCACTGCACAGCCCTCCGGGCCGTGCAGCACCCAATCATGACTCCAACCAGTTTGTTAGGGTTGTGGGGTGAGTAAGAGCGAGCGATAGAGAGCCAGAGGGCTGCGAGAGCCATGGGTATTGAGATAGGGGGACTTGAGGGGGTTAGTTATTGTCATGAGTGTGAGCTGAAGGTTGAGAGGCTCATTCTGGGGACGGGTGAAGAACGAGGTGTACTATTGTGTGTTTATCACAGACCCTTGGGAGTGTAGAGATTTGCCTGTGAGGGAGTAGTGGAAACGGGGGCATTGCTCCCTTTGTGCATGAGCTCTTGTACACTGTTGTTGTGCTGTCTGATGCTGGTACCATGCTGCTCTTTAGGTAATGCTTCTGCCAGTCTTCGCAGATGAAATGATGGTCTCCATGCAGCGCTACACCTTAGCTTGCTTTCCAATATCATCTCTTCATTCACCATACATGTGAGATATCAAACATGTGTGGTGAGTTGGGCTGTGCTGGTCGATGCTGGGTTGTGTTGGGTTGAGCTCTGCTGTACTGGGCTGAAAAGTGCTGGGCTGGGCTGGTCCGTAGTCGAAGTTTGCAATTAAAGAATGGCTTGCAATATACGTTGTAGTCCTTCCATTGTCTGGTGGTTTTGTTTGTCGTGTGTTGAGTTGTTGACCGGTTATTGGCCCTATATACGGTATATATGGCTCCATTGGCTCCAAGGAACACTTTCTTAGGCTAGTTGGAAATCTGGTAGCCAACTGGTCCAGCTTCTGGAGGGTGGGTTGATGGCTTTGTATCTGTGCTCCATATGGACATTGCCTTCCAGCGAAATACTTTACGGGGCCCACCACTTCGGAGACGGTTGGCCAAGGCCCATGGTGGAGAGCAAGGGGTTAAGTGCCAGGGATTTAAACTCCTGCAAACAGTACGATCGGACAATGTACTGCAATTACCACACGCTGGGACGACTTGCCGGCAGGTTGCTTGCACTAACATGGATTGTGGCCGTACTATGATGTGGTTCCGGGCTCACGACCCATCACCAGCACAGCAGCAGACAGGGGAGCTGTACAAACGCCCATCATGAAAGCATATGTGCCTTTGATACACGGATTGTGCGTTATGTTGTGTTGCGGACCTCGCTTTTTCATGTCTTTGCTTCCGTCATGATTGGGCGGTCTTCCTACCGCCGCACCAGCTGAAGTGAGTTGACACCAGTTGTACCGGGCAACCAACGACACGCTTTCTGTCTGGTAGAATGGCATGGCTATGCCATCTTTAACGGCCGCTGGCGCATGGCCGTATGCAGAGAATGCGTATCAGCAAGGTACGAAACGTTTGCCTGCATTTCCCCGCCCACTCGACTGGGGCCGTGTTTAACGTCATCATCAACTTAAGGGCACGTTCCCATCCTTCTGCTGAATAAGGAGAAAAGAATAAAGAGAGGTCACATTCACAGCTTGCATTTACTACTCTGGGTACTGGATCCACATGGAACATGGTAGTCTCGAGGCCTGGTAGTCCCTTGCGCACCAAACCGCTGACCCGCTGTCCTAAGGCGGTAAGTTCCGTTCTTGCATTATGTTCACCAGCCGTGCAAGTGTCGCAGCGCTTCAAAGGTCAGACAGTTGAAGCTCTGCATTAACCGTACCGCAGGATGTCAAGTCGCTCCAGTCTGCGACAGTAGGACCAGTCAGCGTCTGCAAGATAGCGGATATCCGTTGTGATCACTTCGAAGAGATCCGCAACCTTTGACCTTGAGCTGCGCACGCCTGTGCTCAGGCGGGAAACGAGCCATCTCATCGCCGTGCCAGAAACTCGAAAGCAGCACACAGGCAAACAAATACAGGCCAGATCGACTGCCAACAATCGCGCAGACCTCCTCAGCTTGCATTCGTGCCTTGCGCAGCTGAACCTGTCTGTTCGCCTGCGGTTTCGCAGCCAGCTTCTAACGGTTAGCAGCTAGGTCCTAGATCACGGGCCCTGGGGCTTGAAGGGGAAAAGAGCAGCAGATGGCAGTTGGCACGGCCTGCTGCTGCTCCTTGAGGGCCACACCCTGTAGCAGTGCCAGCAAGCCAAGTATCCTATGGTTATTTCTGACCCTCGTTGTAACCACACACTACAGCCCCGCAGCAGCAGCAGCAGCAAAACATCACCACCGAGCTAGCCACAGCAGACAAACAGCATCCAGGTCTCTAATAAGCGGTCAACCACCACCAGAACCATACCCAGTGGAATCCCTTCAACTTCCAGCTGCTTTCAAGCAGACTTGGACCGAAGCATTTCCTCAGCAGTGGCAGGCATACCAAAATGACCTGCTAGCTGTGCATGTCGTGGGTGCCTCAAACCTTCTGGAAATGGGCAAAGCTCTTCTGCCTAGTGGAGTCACCAGTGAGGGCACCAGTGGTGACACCCGGGTGACACCAACAAGCTTCACGCAGCTGAACCCCACGCAGCTCCGCCGCTCCCTAGCTTACATGGGAGGAATGCACAGACTTCGCAGGTGAGCATATGCTAAACCCTTCATACTTGTCTTAGACAGTAGCTGTAAGGTTATAAGCACTTGCAGGCCCACTCACCAGCCAAGCAACTCCCACTGAAGCCGATCCTATTACGATGCTGCCAAAGGGACTGAGGGGAAGAGTTTCTGCAGTGAGCATCATCATAGGCTCAGGGGTGGATAGTCTCTCAACCATCAGTACAGGGTATAGCATCCAGGGCGCTAACTTCATTTGGCTAGAACCTTGGAGAACCATGCGGGAGCTTATTGGAACCTTGCAAACACCATGGTGAATAAACGCATGACATCTAATGTATGTGCTTACTCTTACTGCTCCTGCTGCATCATGTTTCCCCCTCTCTCTTGCAGAGTGCTCACTGACCTGCAATCTGGGAAGCACGTCAAACTCGGTGTTTTAGGGGGCAGCATCAGCTGGGGCAGCGACATCGAACGTGGAACCTTTGACTGGTTCACCCTGGTAACTAACCGCCTGCAAGAGGCTTTCCCGGAAGCCACCGTCACAGCACGGAACGGCTGCGTCCCGGCTACCCCAAGTTCATTCATGAACTCCTGCTTGGAACACCACATGGATGAAGATGTCGATCTGATGTTCATAGAGTACGCTGTGAACGACGGGTGGGACCTGCATAACATAGCAAGGAAGCAGGTGTATGAGCGGCTGCTTAGGAAGGTTTTGAATAAGAAGAAGAAGCCTGCGGTGGTACTGCTGCAGCTCCCCACGGTGGGGATGGCTTTTGGGCCTGGGCATGAGCGGAAGAAGCAGTTCAGTGAGACCATGGAGGACTTGTATGGAGGGGTGGCGGCTTACTATGACCTGCCGTACTTATCCATGAGGTGAGGGGGGTAATTTGGAGGGGGAAGCGGGGTGGTGACTACTTTGAGGGGGGTGGTGGCGGACATGGGACTACTTTGAATGGGGGGTTGGGGCGTGGACGGGGGGGGGGGTATTTTGAGGGGGGGAGAGGAGGTGGGGAAGATGGGACATGGGACTACTTTAAGTGGGGGGAGGGTGGTGTCTGGGGGGAATGGTACTACTTTGAGTGGGGGGTGGCGGAGCGGAGGTGCTACTTTGAGGATTGGTACAGATCTGGGTTTTGGTTTTGGGTTGCAGGTGTGCGCATCGCATATTGAATCTGTCTGGCTGTTGGAAGGAGCCCCGGTGCGCACATGTTATGAGTGTCCCTGCTAACTGCTACAGACCAGCTTTGGCTATAATGGCTTATGATTTGGGATGATGCAGGTGGGGCTTGAGCTCATTGGTCTGGATCACGTACACAAGTGCAGCGTGCAAAGATAGCCGTGCATGATGCAATCTGATTTTGGAGTGTAGCGTGTGCTGGGGTTGAAGAGCCTGTCCTCGTTTTTGGAGAGGTCTGGTGCAACGGAGGCCTGCATGTGCGGGCAAAGCTTTCCAGTTATGCTGAACCTCCCACAGCCACCAACCAAGCATGGTAGCGTATGATGGCGGCCCTGCAGTCAGCTTATAGCCTTGTGTGTGGACCTTCTTAGTTATTGTTAAGCCTGTCATGCCCTCTTTGCATGTGGATCTGGCCTCCGTCCTGGACAAAACATACCGCTCGTGCTGGACTCCTCTTCGCGACCAGGCTGTAGTGTGGTGGTTGTCAGGGTTCCACTATCAGGGTCTATCGCATCGTTTTTGATCCCTTTTGTTCTTTCCCTAATTATCGAACCACTATTGTTTGTTCTGCTGGCGCTGCGACCAAGGTAGCTCTTGATGCATGAAACTTCTCAAAATGCAGGTTGGCATGAGTGACATCGCTACAAATATGACATATTCACTATCGAAGCCACTGAATGTCAAACCCCTGTGTTGCTGCTCTTAGGAATGCGGTGTGGCGTCTAGCAGAGTTTCATCATTATGGCATGAACTGGACCAATTGGTATGGCCGCCACGACTTCATCCATCCCCTGGAGTACGGCCATGCAAGCATTGCAGACATGGTTACTTATCTTATGCACAGAGGGGTGCTGGACCTGGCAATGCACCCGTGGTCAACATGTGATCAAGAGGAGATAGAGCTGCCACTGCCACCGCCAATGCACCCAGGTATGTGTATGAGCATCCCTGCCTATGACTTAGTCTGACCGTCAGAGAGAATCCCTCTGGTGATAAGCTGCTTCGAACTAAACCCTAAACTTGAACTAAACCCCAAACCTGAACTAAACCGTAAACCCTAGTGGACCCGGTAGGGAGGGTTTGGTGATAAGCTGCTTGGAACTATCAGTGGACCTGGGAGGGAGGTCTGTCTCATCTAGGACTTGTGCATTTGCACCTCATATATGTGTTGAGTAATGCGTAATACCCCAACGGACCCTCCCGCCCGTTAGCAAAGAGCCCCACAGCTCACCTCCTGTGCCTTTCGACGCTTCATACGTAGCAACTCCCAGAGAAGTTGGGCTACCCACACCACACAGCCATACATCCAAGGATTGCTGTAAATGATTCAGCCAAGCACTATTCTATTCCTATTTCACCTCAATGGAAAAAGACTCTATTTCAATGACTAGGCGCCTTTGAAGCTTGATTTGGTGTGTCAGGCATGTATTGACCCCACACATGGCATGAGGTTGGATTTGGTTTGCCCATATGTGCTCATGCAGCATGCTGATTGGAGGGATCTGCCATAGCCTCAACATGATGCTCATCAATCAGGCTCATCCAGTCAATTGATGAATGAGATAATCATGTGGCGGGTGCTGCACGGCCCGAAAGCTGTGCAGTGATCTATCTCATATAATTGAGCTAATCCAAGCAGAAAGCAAAACCAGCTAGTCCAAGTCCAAGCAGCACACGCGCCTGACGTTGATCAGTCAGCATGAGGTTGGATCGACAGGCTCGCTGACAACTTGCCTTCCATGTTGGGGACTAAGGGGGGTTGTTGGCATGAAAGCATGCGGTATTCTGTTCAACCCGTATTCTGTTCCACCTCGCGGTTTTCTTTTTAATGGCTGGAGGTGCGGGGCCTATGGGCACTTTTTTGCTATGGCATATCATGAAATGAAATATCTATTAAAGCATGCGGTCTGAGGAGTTGCTTTATCTGCTGCAGGCAACTATGAGGAGGTGAATAGGCTGTGCACCCATGGCAAGGAGTTTGCTGGAATGGTGGGCAAACATGAGGGATGGCAGTTGGTCAATGAGGGCAGCAAGCTCAAGCAGAAATGGGGCTTTGTCACAAAGCAGGTAGGCATGTTACCTCTTAGGCAGCTTGATGGCAGGCAATCCGAGACAGCTCCAGCAGCAGTCATGCTCAATTAACAACAAACTTTGTATGCTATCTTTATGCTGATCCCACATGGGCTAATCGGATGTGTGACAGGGGCTCCTTCAAAATCTAATCTTTTCTTTCAGGGATTACAAATAGTGCGAGCCTTTGGGTTGAGTTGACCTTCGCAACACAGCCCTTGATATTGATATTTCAAGCAAAGCACGCACAGTGTCATGCAGCAGCTGTTCTTCGTACTCCATCTTGGCAAAATGCTGCGCTACGGTTGGAACGCTTTGGCAGGACCTACCCAGGACATCTAGCAGCTCTGAGAGATAGATTCAGAGAGAGCCACATAAATAAAATTGTGTGTTAATCTCCATCGTATGGTTGAGGTATATGGTGTCCCTAGCAGCTCTCCTTGCTTCCTACTTGCCAGACTTGCTTGTCTATGACCTACTTAAGAGCAGAACAGCACATTGTACAGTGATCTAAGCTGCGCAGTACTGAGGCCGCATTCTTTCTTCTTTTTCTGCAGGTCGGTGCCAAACTGCAAGTGGTAATTGACACCACCACCACCACCACCCCAGACAGCCACATCAACGTTCAACTTGCATATCTCAAAAGCTACTCCGGCATGGGCCAAGCCCGAGTTACCTGCTCTGGCGGCTGCGGCTGCAAGTCCATCTATTTAGACGGACACCATAGCTTCCGAGTGTCTACTGTGTTTCTCATGCACCTACAACCTTCGCCTGCAAAGTACTGTGAATTGAATGTGGAGGTCCTGCAAAAGACTAGGAGTGGAGGGCACAAATTCAAGGTGTCTGGGATTATGGTTAGCGACGTGAGGGGGCCGTCGGATCATGGGAAGAAGAGTGAGGCGCTCAGCAAGTAAGTGGAAGGGAGGCAGGGTCGGCACTGGGGATGGGAAGGGGCCGTGAATGTGTAAGGCGGCGGGTCAGATTGGCACGGTTGTGGTGAACGGTCCGGTGGCGGAAGAAAAGGCAGATATGGGCTAAACCCTTGTTTTCAGCTAGTAACTGCTTTACTCTACACAGCCACACTCAGACAGACGAGCAGCACACAACCTATAGCAGAGGCACTGATAAGGAATCATATTAGTAACTGTCTGTGGTGATGAGGCAGCAGGAGTAAGCATGGTTGGAAGCAGGGCCCATGTTAATGTTGTAGTTTTTCTACCCTGCCTGGCCTCTTGTCGACGGTACAGCACTTGCGAGCAAAGGAGGAGCCCTGCCCCAGACGGTTTGCTGACTTTCGTGCGCCCACTTTTGGGGCATTTCAAGCTAGGGTCTGCTGCAGGCCTGTGATGCAACCCCGTTTTCATGCATGCTTGTACCTTCTGACTTCCTTGGGCCATCTGCACAGACCTTTCCTGTTAGCAGATGCAACTCTGATCACAGAACTTTATGCTGAAGATTGTTGCAGCAGTACATATAGAGGATATGTTCCCCTTTGCTTGCACCTTATGAGACAACAATACTAGTAGGCCAGGTTTCTGCTGGTGCAAGTCTATCGAATGCTTTCATCCACACTGGAGCTGCCACTGCTCGATATTATAGTGAAACAATGGTTTCAACTGCAGTGGCATCGTGCACCAATTCCATGCCTGATACATGTTATATCTACGCTCGCTCCACCATGAACGGTGTACAAGTAAGATAGTAGGCTTACTACAGTGAGGGCACCTGCCTCTTGAACACGAACAATATGTCCTGGCTCGTCATATCACCACCTCCAGCCCATCCACCTGACTTTTCAATTCCCACACCCTATCCTCCCAGTAGGAGTGGCCTCGCCTGCCCTACCCTTCTCCTCGCTCATGTGCCCTCCTAGCTCCTCCTGCTCCATGCCCTTGTCTAAGGGAATCTAGGAAAAGATACAAATAGCAAGTACTTCTCTATAAAAGTGTTGCTGCTGCTGCTGCTGCTGCTGTTTTGTCCACAGTGAGGATTGGCTGGTGGTTTTGCAAGAGGGTTCAGACGGAGCCACTAAGCCCGCCCAGCAGAAGGCGACAGATAAGGGTGACAGCAAAGCAAGCGCTCTTCACCTCCCGGCATCTACAGGGTCCGCACCAACAGCCAGTGGCCCAACTGCTGCTACTATTGCTGCTGTTAAGGCCGCAGCTACAGCACGTGTGCATAAGGAGAAGAATTAGCAGAGAGCTGAAGCTGATAGCTCACACAACCTGCCTTGCTTTATTCACAAGGAGCATTACTTTGCAGGGGCCAAGGGGTGGCAAGTTATATTGAGCAGGCATCTCTTGTCAACAGCAAAGCATCTGCATATCAGAGAGACCAGAGGTTGTGTGGTGTGTAAAAGAGGCTGTACAGGCATGTTTGGCGGAGAGAGTGTCTTGCAGAGCATTGCGTTGCTGGTAGCAGGTTGGCCAGGGTGACTGTACTGCCTGTACATAATCCCTATTGCTGCAGTGGCTGTATAGGCAGGGGGAGGACTTGAATCATGATCTAGAAAGGAGGCTGCGTTGCCACAAGAGCCCTGTGGCTCGATAAGGGTACTGGCTGATTGGGAAACTTGCGAGCGTTCCAAGTATGTGTGGTAGTGAAATCACGCAGTACAGCCAGTGGGAGCTTCAAGGTGATTGCTTTGGAAGAAGAAGTTCCATATACATGGAAGAAATGAAGCGGGACGTGACTTCATGTGCAGGGACAGCAAGAGCTGTGTCTATTATTAGGTAGATAGGTCGACTTCGTGTACAGTATATGTGCGGACATGTCCCTTTGGGTGACATAAGTTGTTTGTGAGTGCAGACCAGCACTTCTCTGTTCCTGTCCCTGTGTAGGAACTCAGGGACTTGGGGGCTCTTAACTTTTGAAAGATTGTACAGCTGTCCTTGTTCATGGGGTTGTAGGTGCTGTAGAGTGGTGTTGTCACAGGTCACAAGGTCGGGGGAGAAGAAGAAAGCCATGCGTCAATGCTTCACTTGCAGCAACAGCTGGTGGCTTGCGGTCTGAATATAACCTCTGCTGCATCATTGCTTGCTTCGGACGCTTACAGCAGCTCCTTCCCTCCAAGGGCGAGCAAGCTGAGTCATTAACATTTGTGGTGGTGCTGGGTGTAGTGTGCTGACCTGCTCGGGGTTCAAGATGCTATGGGCATGCAAAGGCTGGGCCAGAGGTTATCTGACAGGACAATTGCATACTAATGGTGGTATTAGATCCGTATGCCCTATTGTGTGTTGAGTGGTAGTTCTGTCAGACCATTGTTGTTGCCTTACCGGTAGCTCATGTGCTGGCTGAAGATGCAGAGACACAAGCAGGAACATTATAATCTGCATTGATGCAAGCAATAGCTATGAAGTGCGAGTCCATCCTCTGTTGCTCTTCTTGGATAGCATTGTGCTGTGGCTCTCAATATAGGGCGGTGGTTAGGGGGTGCTTATTGTTTATGCTGTTGTGCCCTCATTAGAGGGAGTCGAGCGAATTAGGACAGCAGTTGCTGAAGGTGTGGGCCCTCAACTGGAAGGGACCTCCTCTGCTGCGGTGTTGGTTGTTGCCCGTGCTTACCACCCTGCTCTCAGACCCCTCTCTGTACCCCACCACTGCTGGGTATCACCATTCTCATTGCTTTAGGTCTAGTAGGCAGTAACGTTGTACATTTTTGTTTTGGTAGTAGCTTTGAAGCCCTTTGCTATTTGTGCCTAAGCTGTAGCTGGCTTTGACATTGACTAGGGAGCTTATTGTCAGACTTACTTGTTTTTGGCTCATGTGGCCAAGGTTGCTGCTGCATATGGTAGTGTTTGTCTCTGCCTGTAGACACGGTGCTGCTGCTATTTCCGCAGTGATGTTCAGATAGTTAAGCAGTGATTACAACATTGAACTAGGGGGCTTGTTGTTGCATATTGACCATTTTGACTGGAACATTTGTTGTTGATTTTCACTAGTTTTGCACGTTGTGATGCTTTGCGTGATCTATCTATATTGTGTTGTAGCATTGTTGTGAGTGCCGCCATCCTAGGGAAGTGCTTGGACGCAGTTCCAGCTCATTCAGTACCCGCAGTATGGTGAGTGTTGCTGTACGAGACTTTTTTTCGAGGGGGTGAACTTGTGTTGTGCATGGTAGGCCCTTCTACTTTCCACCACATGATATCCTTAACATCATGTTTGGCTTGCTGTCGAGTTGGTCAACTGGTTGAACGCACGGCAGGGTCAGTGGGATGGGGCCGGGCTGGATGGCTTGGTGCATATACGGGTACACAATGGCTAGCAAGGGATCAACGTGCGCTGGTGGCAGCCAGGGGGGCGGCCAAGCCTTTTGAGCAAGGCATTAAAGTGCTTGGCTTGCTGTTAACTGGGTCAACTGGTCAGCACATGGCAAGTCGAAATGGGCTGGCCTGACATACATTGGCTAGCAAGGGATCCAGGGTGGGCTGGTGGCAGCCATTGTGAGTATTGGACAGGAACTTGATTACGATTACGATTACAACATGGCCCCTCAAAGGGGGCGCCCGTGCGGAGCCAACCTAGGCTCCATGGGCAGAAAAGTATAACTTGAGTATGAACTTGAGTATGCAGTTGGATTACAGGTACTGGGGTTGAATGTGGAGGCAAGCTTATACGCATGCTGCTGTATGCAGATGACATGGTGCTCATGGCAACATGCCCTATTGATCTGCAGAAGCAATTGGACCTGCTGCATGAATTCTGCACAAGCAAAGGTCTCCAGGTGAACCTGGAGAAAACTGAAATTGTGGTGTACCGAAAGGCTAATAGCAAGCTGTCAAATGGTCTGCAGTGGCTTTACGATGGAAAGCAGGTGCAAGTTTCGGAGTCATTCCGTTACCTAGGGGTTTGGTTGCATTCGACCAAAGGTTTGTCTGTTGCTAGGGATGCCCTGAAAGCAGCTGGACAAAGGGCTATGTGGGCCATGCTTGGGAAGTTTAAGCACATGGAGTTGCGCGACCTTTACATCAAAACTCACATGTTTGATACACTTGTCAAGCCAGTGCTGTCCTATGGGTGTGAAGTGTGGGGGCCGGATGCCCTTCAGCATATTGACACTGCTAGTGGTATGTTAGATAACTCCTTACAGGAGGTTCAAACATTGTTCATGCGGCAGCTAGGCAAGTTTAGGAAACGCATAAACAGGCAGGTCGTGCTGAAGGAGCTTTGCTGGGCACCCCTCTCAGCCCACTGGTGCAAGATGGTAGTGTGCTATTGGAATCAGATGGCGAAGGCCTCTACAGGCCTGGTGAGGGTAGCCTTCCATGACAATGTGCGCATGGGCTGTAATCACAATGTGGGGTGGGCTGCTATGGTATTTCGAATGTTGCGGCAGCTTGGCTTAGGGATGCTGGCTGACCAGGTGGTGCATGATGTGAAAGCAGCTATAGACAATGGAGACACAGACTTACATTTACCTGTCTTTAAGTGGGACACAGTTGAGGCTGCATGGGGACAGGTATGGGAGAAGGACTGGGAGGCTGTAGCCACCACCCCCCCACGGCAATGTGCTGATGGGATCACACTTGCTACATACAAGCACTGGATGGCTGCATCCCCAGTTTTTGACGAGGTCACTGGACTCCCCAAGAATGACCCTACATGGTACAGACCGGGGATGCCAGAGTATGTTGCAAGTACACATTTGGTGTCTCCTTGCAATCTGATAGACTTCATGCGCTTTAGGTGTGGGTCACATAGCTTGGCTATAGCAACAGGAAGGTGGCACAACTGTCCTAGGGAAGAACGCATCTGTCAAAAGTGCACTGCTAATGAGGTGGAGGACGAGTATCATGTCATGTTCCGGTGCTCTGCGTATGAATCTCTGCGAGTAGCTATGCATACCCAGTGCAAGTTGTTTGATTGCGTTGGTGGCATACATAGAGCAAAGCGTGCAGGCGACGCAGGCATGTCCAAGTTTATGAATCAAAGCCCCCGTCATGTGGCAAGATTTGTGTCTGAGTGCATGCAGTTACGGGAGACAAAGCCTGATCTCCGGAGGCATTTTGAAGACTACCATGTTGACCTCTTTTCCTCTGATGGTGATGGTTGAGCTGTACATGTTTTACATGTTCTACATGTTTACCATGGTACATATTTCCTCTATGTTCAGGGTAGAACCATAGGTGCCCATTATATAGTTTGTCATGGTTTGATTTTTGGCTGGAACAGTTTCAGTAGATATGAGAAAGATCACTATATCATGTTTGATATATCTAACATGAATGGTGAATGAAGGAAAGGGACGAGAAAGTTACTTGAGGTGAAGTGCTGCGAGATCATGAGATATATTCGGATTTATGGTTATATGTTGGTGTTTTTGGCCCTATGAGCCTTCATTGGCTCCAATGGGATGCCCTTCTGGGCTAGTTGGTAATCTGGTACAGATTACAAAGTGGCCCCACAAAGGGAGGCTACGTTGGAGCCTAAGTTGGCTCCTTGTGGGTGGCGCTGCCCCCACCGGCGCCTCGCTTTGGCCATTTGGTTATTCATTGGTTGTTGGCTGGCCCCGGTAGGGGCAAGCTATAGCGTCGCATACGCGCTTGGAGCGGAATACCAAGCGAGCGGATGACCTGGATTAGTCAGATTAACGTGGTCCGCACAAAATTTAGCGAGCTCCAGCGCCTCTGCCTTGCCCTTGTATGACCAAGCACCTCTCTGCAGGCACAGCTGGGCTCTCCTTTCTTGTCTCAGCGAAGTTCGTAACTTTTCCATGAGCAGCAAAGGCTGTCGGACGCTTGGTCCCTCCCAACGAGCTGAACAGCCACAACCTTACCGTGCATTGCCACAATACTAGCTCACAATATACGTTAAACTGTAGAGGTGTGCCTGCTTGCCCCGTTGGAAGATCCTACAAGCAAGCTGCGACCTCCGTTTGTGAAGGTTCCGGCTTGCTGCAAACTCTGCACACATTTGGCTGGGGAACATGACAGGTGCTGTAGCAATGGTCGGACGTACCAGCGTTGTGCTTGGCAGAAGTCCATGCTCACTGCACCGTGCCGGGTCTGGAGAGCTTCGATGCTGCGGTAGCGAGCAGGCCCAAGCAGCGTCGTGGGGTGTCCCGGCAGCAGAGGAAGGATACTCCATCAGTAAGCCTCATTATTGCTGCAAGTCGGGGGCTTGCATGGTGAACTGCATCTCTTTCCTGCATGCACCACGCTTCACGCACTTAAGTTCTCCCATCACATGAGAACTCTTGGATTACTCTTGGACCTTGCCCAGCCCACCCGGTTCTGGTTTTTGCAGAGCATCCTTTTAGCATTATGATGATAAAACAGGCTTACACAGTAAGGGCTCACCTGTGAAGCTTTACCAAACGCCGTTTACTGCAACATTCCCAGGAACCTGTATGGTTACTTGTACTGCTTTGCCTTGTTCAATTCATTCTACATCAGCACTGCTTCTCCTTCGCAATCTGGCTTGCTAATGCTATACAAGTGTGTAAAGTGGACGCAGCACGCTATGTAGCCCTTACACAACTGTAGCCCAGCAGCAAGTGCAGCAGCAGTTGCATGCAGGTGGTGCCCATCGATTGCCTTCCTCCGATGTTACCCCCTTCAGACCTGCACCGTTGCACTGCATGTAAAGGCTATAGACAAATGAGGCTTGCTGCACAAAACCGACACCATAACCGGGGCCAGCCATCTTGGGGCGAAGCCCTTTATTACTTTATGCATGATTCAAGTGCAAGATGCCACTGCATTAAGGGTTTGTGGGTGGCGTGGCTATCTATCGCTTTCTATCTGAAACGCGGCCATCCATCTGATTGGTCAGAACCTACACTCTGGGAGTAGTCTCACTATATGCTGCTTCCCACTAGGATGGGATTCTGCCTCCCATGCATGCTCAGTGTAGCAAGCCAAAAGTTCTTATGACTAAATGGAGCGAGTGTTCAATACACTGAGTGTCAAGTGTCACTCTCTGGTTTAACTTATAAATTTAGAAGAATGGAATGAGTGGACCGGCCAAGCAAGCGAGACCATCGACTGATGAGCCTACTGTGCACACGCACCTCAAAGTGTGGCAGTAGGCTTTCGCTCCAATTGAGCAGGGCAGAGGCAGACCAGGGCCGCTGCAGACACTCACACCACTCATCATGAACGTGAAAAGACTAGCGGTAAGTTAGCACATCAAGCAGCTTATCTTGCGGAGATCTGATATAGGGGGCCAAGGTCCGCTTTCCAAAAAAAAAACTGGTCACATCTTCGCTCACCATCCGCCAGTACAGTGATTTTTTGGTCGTTCGCAGTTGGTCGCCACGCCTTGCACGGAAGTATATCATAGCTAGATAAGACTTCGTGCACCGCCTGAAGACAAATCCGCTTGCTCTTCTTTTCCGGAAACCGATGCACCCGATGCGCGGGCCTGGTCAACGCGCCAGGCTGCGCTGTTTAGGGCCGGGGAAGGGTGTGCCCTTATTCTTTGAACATTATAATGAGTATCGACGAGTCTTGGACAGTCTGGTTGAGGCGCAATGTCCGTATTGCCGGTATTGCTCGTATTGCGCCTAGTCACTTTCTACATACGTAAAGCGACAGTTTTTTTTTTTGCAAAAGGCCCTTGGCCCCCCATATCAGATCTAATGTCCCGTGAGACTATCTCGTGCTTATATGCATCATTCAGAGACCTTAGATAGGTTAGGGAGATGAGGCGTGACCTCAACAGCAGCATGCATTTCACCTAGACTTCAGTCTCATCTCTTCATTTTCCATGCATGTAAGTTTGATATATCAAACATTCAACCTACCATCCAGGGCTTGTCAGTCACATGACCTTAGTTCTCCAGCTGCCCAGGAACACCATGCATGATGACTTACATGCAACTGAGCCTGTCGTGGAGGCAACCCGTTGGATACAAATCATGGCAGATCAGCAATGGCCCCATCATATTGGGGTGAAGGACTGGGGCAGCGCCACCAACATACAAGGATCCATCTTAGGCTCCAACTGCATACCGGTCAACTTCCTGTCCAAGATCTCACATTGGTTTCAACCAGCCCACGCCCTGATCCCTTGCTAGTCAATGTTTACAGGGCTGGGCGGTTGAGTTAAAGAGGTAGGGAAAGTGCACTGGAGATGATACTGCCTTATGCTCAAACAAACAAACAAGAAAACAGCAGACCCCACTGTATGTGGTCACCATATGTAAAAGCAGCACAACAACTGCTGCTACAAGCACCATATGACTACCACAACTGCAAAGAACAAGTCAATCAGATGACTACTGGACTGCCCAAATTGGACCAACATCAACCTCGAGGGCAACAAACGTATGCAGGCACAATGTAAACATAGACACTAACTGACAAGGTAGACTGTGACACTGCAGCCATGCACGGCCATTGTGAGTTTGTTTCTACAAAAACCAACGAGCTTTAGAGACTGTTTGTATGCCAAGGATGCCGACCACAAGTACTCACATACCAGGTCCTTGATGACAATCCGGCTGTGAAAATCCAGCACACATATTTTCTCTGCAGTGGTGCAAACATCATGCAAAGACACCTCAGATGAACTGAAGGGCGACACAGAAGCTGCAGAGGTAAAGGCAAAGCTAATTGCAAGGGGTTATCGGCATGAAAGCTGTTATGTAGCCTGCCACATTTATCCTATCAATCAATCTAGAAGGCATTGTTGCAAAAACTCCAGTGAAACCCAGTGGTGACAGTCTGGTGGATCCACTAGGATGAAAAGCATGCACACATGCAAAGCTAAAGCAATGCCGACAAAGGCAGTATAATGTTCACAGATAACAAACCTCTGGAATGTGCGCAATACAACAGTCTGCTAAGCTTTAACACTTCCAACTGGAAGGGCAAATGGCAAGTTGGCAACAACATCCATGCAGAACATTCACCAGAGTGAGCTAGGCATCTGCAACACGTACTGCACCACATGACCGCTATGATTGTAGCTGGAATAGAAGCTGGTGTTCAGAGGACCTACCCCTATGCTGCATGGTCGTAAGTTCACCCAGCAATTCCTATCTGCCAAGGCCAGGGGCTGCGATGAGACACACAGCGAAGTGAGGCCCCACACCAAAGTGGTATACCGTAGCTACAAGATCAACTACTGCAAATGCACTAGCCTCTGCAAATTCTAGTTGCCATTAAACGGTACTACATATAATCAGTGCAAACACCTATGATCACTGCATGGACACACTGTCATCTTACCTTGGTGTATGGGGCATGCCCAAGTAATGAAAATTGTTAAAGTAGCAGCTCTTGGTTTCAGCTGCCGAATCTGCTTACCCCAGATGCTGGTGCTTACTCACAGGGCACACCACGAGGAGGTGGCTGCTCGTATAGCGCCCCAAAAAGAAAAAAAGAAAATACAGAAACATATGTAGTGAACCTGTGTGCTTTACCGTTCTGTGGCAATCTGCCAGAATGCACACCCAAATGATCTAAACCCTTAAATTGACTGTACATAAATCCAAGCAAAACAACCATACAAATTCTGAGACAGAGAGTGCATCAACTTCAACAGAAACGTTTGAAACAAAGACCCCTGCTTCCCTGGCTGCTGGCGGAGCCTTGTGCAAGCCTTAGGATCATCAG
Organism: Pseudopediastrum boryanum; assembly: GCA_963556185.1. NCBI lineage: Eukaryota > Viridiplantae > Chlorophyta > Chlorophyceae > Sphaeropleales > Hydrodictyaceae > Pseudopediastrum > Pseudopediastrum boryanum. The sequence continues at coordinate 9,989,568 of OY744493.1, forward strand.
CAAGAAGTACAGGTAAAGGCACAGAAACCTCATAAACAATAAACCCTGCCTCCCCAGGCTGCTGGCAAAGCCCTGTGCTAGCCTTAGGATCATCAGCAAGAAGTACAGGTAAAGGCAAAGAACCCTTGTAAACAAGAAACCCTGCCTCCCCAGGCTGCTGGCAAAGCCCTGTGCTAGCCTTGGGATCATCAGCAAGAAGTACAGCTAAAGGCAAAGAACCCTCGTAAACAAGAAACCCTGCCTCCCCAGGCTGCTGGCGGAGCCATGTGCTAGCCTTAGGATCATCAGCAAGAAGTACAGGTAAAGGCAAAAAAACCCTTGTTTCAAACAAGAAACCCTGCCTCCCCAGGCTGCTGGCGGAGCCATGTGCTAGCCTTAGGGTCATCAGCAAGAAGTACAGGTAAAGGCAAAGAACCCTCGTAAACAAGAAACCCTGCCTCCCCAGGCTGCTGGCAAAGCCCTGTGCTAGCCTTAGGATCATCAGCAAGAAGTACAGGTAAAGGCAAAGAACCCTCGTAAACAAGAAACCCTGCCTCCCCAGGCTGCTGGCAAAGCCCTGTGCTAGCCTTAGGATCATCAGCAAGAAGTACGGGTAAAGGCAAAGAACCCTCATAAACAAGAAACCCTGCCTCCCCAGGCTGCTGGCAAAGCCCTGTGCTAGCCTTAGGATCATCAGCAAGAAGTACAGGTAAAGGCAAAGAACCCTTGTAAACAAGAAACCCTGCCTCCCCAGGCTGCTGGCGGAGCCATGTGCTAGCCTTAGGATCATCAGCAAGAAGTACAGGTAAAGGCAAAGAACCCTCGTAAACAAGAAACCCTGCCTCCCCAGGTTGCTGGCGGAGCCATGTGCTAGCCTTAGGATCATCAGCAAGAAGTACAGGTAAAGGCAAAGAACCCTCGTAAACAAGAAACCCTGCCTCCCCAGGCTGCTGGCAAAGCCCTGTGCTAGCCTTAGGATCATCAGCAAGAAGTACAGGTAAAGGCAAAGAACCCTCGTAAACAAGAAACCCTGCCTCCCCAGGCTGCTGGCAAAGCCCTGTGCTAGCCTTAGGATCATCAGCAAGAAGTACAGGTAAAGGCAAAGAATCCCCGTAAACAAGAAACCCTGCCTCCCCAGGCTGCTGGCGGAGCCCTGTGCTAGCCTTAGGATCATCAGCAAGAAGTACAGGTAAAGGCAAACAACCCTTGTAAATAAGAAACCCTGCCTCCCCAGGCTGCTGGCGGAGCCCTGTGCTGGCCTTAGGATCATCAGCAAGAAGTACAGGTAAAGGCAAACAACCCTCGTAAACAAGAAACCCTGCCTCCCCAGGCTGCTGGCAAAGCCCTGTGCTAGCCTTAGGATCATCAGCAAGAAGTAAAGGCAAAGAACCCTTACAAACTAAAGATCCTGCCTCTCCAAACCCCCTCCTCACCTGCTTGCAAACACTATGAGAAGGTAGGCCACTGTTGTCAGGCCCTTCTACAAGCCAGGTCCCATTTGCTGCTGTCTTGTCGGTGGTTACAGGCATCCAGTCTCTTTTAGCTGCTGCGGATTATAGAAGCCTCGATAAGGGGAGGGAAGGCCTGCTGCGGTGGTGAAGGGTTCTGGTTTCTGGTTCTGCCTGCAGACGGAACAATCATAGCTCGTGCAGATGTATCAAGGACAGCCTGCGACATTGTTGGACATTTGCATACCCATTTGCATACCTATCAATAGGCGCCACGGATGCTTCCTTCTGCTGATAGCTTGCTTGAACCACAGGCACGGGCTCCATGCTGTTTAGCCGCGATAGGAAGGCAGTCGTGAACTTGCTCATGAATGGTCTGTGGAGCTGCAGCCGATGGTGAGCCACTATGAAGGCTGATCATGGCCTATACGATCAAGGCTACTGTAATGGAAGCTTGCTTTATTGGCAATAGTGTATCATTATAAGCAGTCCGAGCCGCTAGCGATGGTCGGACTTACAGCAGACATGGAAAGATGCTTAGAGCTTGCTTGCATTGCAATGGCCTCCCTCGCCCATATATGCTGCAGTGCAATGTTACAGACAAGCACTAATAGCAAAGTCAAGATAGGAGAGAGGGTACGACGGAACGTGTCACTCCAATGGTGGTTCTAGACACCGGGGTCTGCATGTGGGTGACCTCAGCTAACTTTCGGATGTTGCTGTTTGTTCAGACTGTCATGTATCACCGGCATGAGCCTCTGATCCTTAGGGATTGCGAAGGCCGTCTGCGCATTAGATATGGCGTCGTATGCTATACCGAAGCAAGCTCAATGGACCGTCACTGTCTTCGCACGACGTGACTGTCTTCGCAGAACAGTGGATATTGCGTTACAAACATTCGCAGCGCTCAGAAAATAGGCGCCCCATACGATGTGATGCTCTTTCAACATACGTTGTGCCTGCTTCTTAGTTGCGGGCTTATTGGCTTTGATCTCACTGCTCTGCTTATATGTCTCCTTTTGCTCCCAACGCATGCTGCACAACTCTCCTTTATCGCTGCACTCACCTGTATACTTAGCAGTCAGCGCGAAGGCAAATGAAAGACAAGTACGTCTCAGAGGGCACTGGCCAACGTTTCCATGAAAGGCTGGACCAAGGTGAGGACTGCTTTGGGCGGCTCAGGGCAGATAGAGGTACGCTTGCAGTCTGTACCAAGTCAAAGCACATGTAAGCCCTCATGCAATGATGTGACATAGAATATGGTTGGTACCTGAGGCTTGGGTATCTTTGGCAAGCCCAGCCATATGCTATCCTGTCCTATACTCAAGATTGGCAGCAGGGAAGATGCTGCCCAAATGTGCTGATGCTTCTTGCGTCCATGCATTAGAGGGGACGGGAGGTACTGAGCTTGAGCTGCAGGGGGGCCTGACGGCACTTCTGCTATGCACATTAGGCAAGATAAGTGGTGTTGTGCCCTCTACCTACATGAGTGGTGCGTGGTGCATTTCCTTCCCGTTTCAGATTGATTGGGGAGCCATTGGCAACACTGCTGCACATCTAGCTGCCAGTGCCACTATGCATATTCCCGGCTCTTCAAAGGCCCAAAACACAACTTGGCTATTAATAGGGCCTCTGCAGATGGAAGACTGCTGCCATGCAGCAACTGTGATACGCACAATACATAGTACAGCCACTAATGATTTCCTACTGCAGCACGTCCCATCAGAGCTGCATTAACCCCAAAAGGAAAACCCAAAGATTTTGCTTTCAAATCCAACGGCCCGGTGAAGCTGTGCAGATACATTGCCCTCAGCCTCGGCCCCAGCTGCTGTACTTTCCGCGAGTATGCAATAGCACATATACTGGCAGTCACAAAAGATAGACCTGCCTGACCCTACCTATAGCACCGTGCGCACAACAACAGCAGACCCATCTTCCCCAAAACGGAGCAAACCCTGACTCCCCAGCAGTACCCCCCTTTCACTACATACAACCTGCAAACCCACAAACCTGCCTGTCCAACTAACAGTTCATTGGGCACTCTTCATAACATTGCTTCATTTGGCTACCAGCCTCCTGGGAATCCCCAACGTCTAATATAAAACATACACTCCTCTTGACCCGCCTGTAGAGCTTTAAGATGGAGGAATGGAAACCCTTAAAAGCTCCAGATCATACTCCAGCTCAGCCCCAGCAGGAATAATCCCTTGCTTGTCAGGCACATGTTCAGTTGGCCGCAACACAGCCCCTCGCTCCCCAAAGGCCTGCTCAGGTGGGACCACCACATGGCGCTTGCCACCAGCACGCATACTGCTAAGAGCCTCTTCAACACCTGCAAGCAGCAGCACATACCCGCAGAAACATTAGATTATATATGAGATAGATTATATATGAGAAACATTGGATTACATATGAGAACATTAGACTATGCCATAGGCCCGAGAGCTGTGCAGCACACACAGCAGACACTAACAACGGATAAAACAATGAATTCGTGTGCTGGTAAATGGGTTGGAGTTATGTTATGGGTGCTGCACAGCCCAAGAGTTGCGCAGCACACGCCACATACAGTCACAACACTGCCAAACGGGTTGGAGGCATGTCATGGGCGCTGCACGGCCTGAGAGCTGTGCAGCACACAGCGCAGACACGCTATGATGCTAGAGGTGTTTGATATTCAGGGCTGTACCATAGGTACAGAGCCACAGGCCGCGCGTGTAAGCTGTCCCCGACACAAACATACACATGTAATACAAACAAGGCATTTTTATGCTGGTCTACAGTGCAGGTACCATTTTCCTGATTTAAGCCCCCGCCCCCCTCCCACCACAGTTGGCACCTTCACATGGCACAATGAGTCCCATGCAGCCTGTCGTTTCCATTTTTTCCTCGACAATCTCTTCCTTTGGCTCCACCTGAACCCGCCCCTCCCCCCCCCCCCCCTTTCTGCCCCCCCACCCCCCCGCACCAAGCCCCTCTTCTGCCCCTCCCTCCTCACAGCCCTTCCTTCCCCCCGCCATCTACCATCTAGCCTCACATACTTGCCCTGCACCCCTCTTCTCACACTCTCCTACCCCTCCTCATGTTCGCCTGCATCCCACTTCCCCGCTCACCCTGGTGTCTTCGCCTGCCTCCGTTCCAGGGCCCTTCCCCAGACCTCTTGCACCTGCACTACTCGCCTCTTCACCCCCCTCTCCCCCTGCTCCAACAAGTCCCCACCCTCAGCCCCACCCCTTTACCCTACCATCCGCCCTTCCTCCGTTCCTGCCTCCCCCTGCCCCGCCCCATTTGCCCCCTCCCCCCTCCCCGCCCGGGCCCCACTTGCCCCCTGCCCCCCCACCTCGACCCAAGCCAGCAGTGAAGGGTCTGCTTACCCCCCCACCCCTTTCGCCCGCGCCCACCCACGCCCCATTTGCCCCCTGCCCCCCCACCTGGACACAAGCCAGCAGTGAAGGGTCTGCTGCCATAGATGAACACAATGGGCTTCCCTCGTGCTGTTGTGTCCTCAAACACCACACCATCAGCACGACCTCTGCAACAAAACAGACAACTCTGTCAAGTGCGTGCACAACCTCTGCAACAGAACAGACAATTATGTTCGAAGTGTAACACAACTGACACTGACACGCTAGGCATACATGCCCGCAATACCACCCTTCTGCATACTTGACCCCAAAAAGCCTAAGGGCGGGAGTGGCTATATCCTGGATTGTAAGCTGGAGTGCACGCGGGGCTGGTGTCTAGCGGTTAGCGTCAACATGCACAAGAGCGGCTGGGAGGCTCTTGGCTACGATTGGGGGTATCCCTCGCACACTATGCCTTAGTCACCACATGATCAAAGCTTTTCAAGCAGTTGGCATTGGCATCCATTATGAGTACCAGTACGGCTGTAACTATTAACTACTAGTACCCTGAGTACACTGTATAATGCCAGAGTGGTATTCACTGAAGGACCTCGCTGTTTTCATAACGACTTGACATGCGGGGCCTATGGCACTTTTTGCTACGGCATATCATGAAATGTATGAAAAGAACCAACAGATGCACTGCTGTGTTGCGCCAGCGGCCAAGTGCAGCTGCTAATGCTATTCTGCTAATCTTCTCCTTCCTGCTTCTCATGCCATGTGCTGCTAGCTCCATCATTTAAACCCTCCTCCCTATCTCCGCGATGGTTGATGCCGTTGCTGTTCATTTTGCTGCTGCTGGCCTCTCTTCTGTTGCTCTCACCTGTATTCCCATTGCTTCTGCTGCTGCCACTGCTGCTCTGAATAACACCCCTGTTGCTCTTACTGCTGCTCTTCTGGCCCCTATAACTTTACCTCCTGCTGCTCTGGTTACTGCAATTGAGTCCTACCCAACCCTACCCTACCTTGCATAACTACCCCCCCCCCCCGCCCCGCCTTGCATCCCGTGCTTAGTGTCCCCGCTGCCGATACTACTGCTGTCGCCTCTGGTTTTATCGCTGCAGCTCTTGCCCTTGCAGCGGCCACCTCTGTTCCCGGCACCGTATTTTCTGCCTCTGGCTATTGCTCTGGCTTCCAGTGATGGCAACATCCATACGCCAACACCCTTGCCCCCTCCCTCCATGTCCCTGCAGCTGCTAATGGCAACACTCCCACAGCAACCCCCTTGGCTACCCCTAAACCCTAAACCCTTAAACCTAAGCCCTAAATATTAAACCCTAAACCCCGCCTCTGCCTCCCTTGCTCACATGTAGTTCAACACCACCAGATATCCTCGGATGGGCACCTGTCCACCTCCCACTCGTGTGTCTCTGTACCTCACTCCTGAAGGCAGCGTCACTTCTGGTGCTTCTGACACATCTCTGGTGTCTCTGAGCTCTGATGCTATCTCCAAGCGTGTTTTGATCTGCTCCCCTAGTGTCCCCACAGCCAGCACCCCTAGCCAAGCAAGACCACCCGCAAGCCTGCATGGACAAGCACAGTGGTTTGATTCTATAGCAACCTGTCAAGACATATCCGATCACCCCCCCTGGGTCACTTCTTGGAGAAGCTTACTGTTACTATATGTCATGTTATGCCATAGTAACATTGCCGAAGGACATGCACCTCAAGCTGTCACAAGAACAGCAAGGTGGAAGAGTCATAACAGGTAGCCAGGCAGCTTCTGCGATGCACCCCAATCACACACCAAGCACGGAGCGCCTGAGAAGTCACAGAAGGTTCCACCTCGCTGTACTTTGTGACAGCTTCAGGTGTGGGGCCTATGGCACAATTTCTTATGGCATATCATGAGATGCCATAAAAACAATGCTCCCAGTGGTTGCCCCCGCACCATGCTGTGCAGGCGACTCTGCTGGCTATATCATGTACAGCTATAACAGGTGTTTAGGTATTTTCAAATTTACGGACAGATCCCCCTCCCAGCTGCGCACTAGCTCCCCGTGAAGTCCTGCTGTACTTACCCGAAGCGACGTGAGAGGAAGCTGGCAACTGCATCTGTGCTCTCTGCCTTGCGCTTGGCTCTGCGGGTGGTAGTGCCCCCTGGAGTGCTGGGGCTGCTCTCACTGCTACTGCTGATGCTGTTGTTGATGTTGTTGGTGGGACTCTGCTGGGTGCTGCTGGTGCTGGGCTCGGGCTCAGGGGTTGAGACTATGATTGGGGTGCTGCTGCTGTTGCTGCTGTTGCTGCGCTCATTGTTGCTGTATACCCTGATGGAGCGAGTGTCTGCAGCATAAACATGAAATGACTTCATCCAAACTGCTCAAGGGCACATATGGTGTGGTACATTTGGATTGATTGATATGTGTTGGGATGGAGGAGTTGGAGGTGTGTTAGATCCGTTTTCGTGAGCAGAGTGTCTTTTAACTTTGTAGCGCTGTTGCTTGTGGCAAGGAGTTAAGGTTGACATACAGACTAAGCCCGCTACTTTCAAGGGTCATGGACACATGCAAATGACGAGCCTGTGCAAGTTTTGCTTCTTGCACCCAGCAGGGGGTTTGGTTGCACTTGCGCATGGGCAGGAGCAAGTAAGCCCGCCCAAGCTTTGGTACCGATGCGGGCTTGAGAATGAGTTACGTTACTTCAAGGACTATTGCCCGGATCAAACTCACAGGATTGGAAGGGTCTTGGTTGACTCCTGGCCTTGCAGTGGTGCACTGCGGCTTTCAGGCTGCCCTGAGCACCACGACATGGGATGGTGTACATGATTTTTGTTAAAGGGTTATGGCTGTAGTAATTGGCAGAATTGGTGGACAGTTGTGGTTCGCTTAGGCCCCTCAAGCGAGGCGCAGTATGTGGGCCTTAGATGGAATAGCAGCCGGCTAGCAGTTGCAAGCCGTGTCTTCACTGCTCCAGCAGCCCGATAGGAGGCCCTTGGCATCAATGTGCCATGGACAGCTCCGTTGCAACTGAATGGCACTTCCTGTGGGAGAGTCACCGTGTCACTCCTAAAGGGCTTAGTGCTTAGGAACCGCATTGCACGTTGCTGAAGTATGCAAAAGATTCTGCAACTCTTGTGGCCTTTTGCTTCAGATTACGTGCCGCTTACCTGCTGTCTGCTCCTGTCTTTGACCCGGCAACGTAGCTTCTTCTCCCCTTTCCAACTTTTGATGCTTGCATTCGGTGCAAGGTAGCCTGACTGAACTACCAAAGAATCACCCTGCATATAGAAATTTAAGACCCCTTGCACACCTCCGACAGTGTTAGTCACTATCGCTTGGTGCACCGTTGGGGCATTTAGTAAGCTCCTGGTCGCTTAAAGCGATGTTTGGGCGTCACCTCTTTCGCGGCTTGCGCGGAGCGTTCGGGCACAATGGGTTTGGACGGGCGGGCGGACCTGGCAGCAATTCAGGGCATCACCAGCCTGCAGGACGACCTGGCATGGGCCGCCATATAGCGTCCGCTGCTATGGGCAGCGGGCTTGTGCAGGTCCTTGCCAAAGTTCCCCACACATACAAACTGGGCACAGCAGCTCTGATCGGCGGTGGAGCAGCAACAGTTTACGGGACGCAGCAAGCCCCCAACTCAGAGGACATGGAGACGTCGCAGATAGCATGGGTCCAGGAGCTAGCAAACAAGGAAGGCATGCGTGAAGTGCTTGTCCCCGGACAAATGCTAAGAAAGCATCCGATTGGGCAGCTCATATCGGAGGACGATCACATGGTGAGTACAATCAAGCAAGTTGATAATTCAGGAAGAGCATGCATTGGCCCAGAAGCAGTCTGTCAGACAAGAAGGCAGCAGCAGGTGGTGTCAAGTACCAGCGAAGGACATTGCTGTGCACAATTACAGCAGTGCATACAGCTATGCTTTGACGAACGCGGTACTGTGCACAATTTCAGCAGTGCATACAGCTATGCTTTGACGAACGCGGTACTGTGCACAGTTTCAGCAGTGCATACAGCTATGCTTTGACGAACGTGGTACTGTGCACAATTTCAGCAGTGCCTACAGCTATGCACTGACGAACGTGGTACTTTCCTGTCATGGTCCAGCTTCATCATGCAGCAATATTCCTGTCGCTGAACAGCTGCATGCTCATGTGCTTGATTGTATCAGCTTGGGTATCTATGCGTTTGGACAGCCTGTACTGTTTGCTGCACTAACAGAAGTTGATTACCCATGTCACAAACTCATATTGCATATTCCAATCCGATCTGCCTGCTGCACTGCTTGTTTTACGACCATGTGCTGCTGCTCCTGCTTCTGTTCTACAGTTTGAGACCATGCGCCGAAGTGAACAGATCAAGGAGTTCAGATGCTTTTTTGACCCGGCTGAGAAGAAGTTCTACAGTGTGGTCATGCTGGGCAAGTGAGTGCTTGCAAGGGGGACATCAGGGGTAGTGAAGCTAATGCAAAAACTTGGCAGCTGCAGCAGCAGGGAACGGATCCAAGCAGTAGCAGCAGGCAGGATCAGATGCAGCTTGGTTGCTGGGTAGCAGGGAGCTGAGTGCAACAGCTAAGAGCATCGACTGCATGGGCAGATGCTGCAACACCTTCCGAGCTAGGGGCTAATGTGGCAGGCTCACCACCCAGCTGGTGGTCAACATGCCAAGCAAGTAAAGGGACAGCGGCAGCAGCGGCAGCAGTTTGCTTCTGGGTAGCTGCTAGGTGCAGGCTCAGCACCCCGCAGTAGCAACCTGGGGCACCTTGTCTGGGTAGAAGAACGGGTCATAGTGTTATTTTATAGATGCATGGTGAAGGGTGGGGTTGAGGTGCAACTAGATGTTGGGACGCAATAAAGTCTGAAAGCAGCACATGAAGGGTTGGGATGCAGCTTCACAAGACCAGAGAGTAGCAGGATAACACAACTGGTATACTAGGAGAATGCAGAATAGCAGGGAAAGGGCGAATATACAGAGGGCAGCGGATGTTCCTTTGATCACCTTAGCACCAGGGGTTGAGCTGCATATGCAGTGCCATGGGTCTCAGAATTCCTGGCAGGTGCAGTGAAAAGCAGCGGAAGCGGCAGTTCCATTTTGATTTGATCTGCAAACGAAGGCGAGCGTTTGTGATTGATGAAGTGAACGTGTCAGTCAACCCGCCATCTTGTTTCGTTATGACATTAAACAATTGAGAAGCATCTTGAGGGTTATCATTGGAAGCCAAGTTCACTTGATGGCCACGTTCTTGACTTTTGCACCGGCCTTTGATCCAGAGCATGAGTGCCCTTAGCATGGCATTCTTCTGCGAGCTCCGCCAAAGCACATGCAATAGTTCTGGCCTCTTTGTTTTTTTGTTAATCCTATCATGTGTACCTGTCTTGCTTCTTCAGGGAGGTCTGCGGCTATCCGTTCACAGTCCATGGGGGCCTCACAGCAGCCATCATAGACGAGTCCCTTGGCGGCCTTTACACATCCCTCCTCACAAGCGGCAGCTTAGGCATGCAGCTGCCAGGCCTTACAGCACGGCTAGAAGTAGACTACAAGCAGAAGATCCCCGCTGGGACTGTACTGCTGGTTACAACTGAGGTAGAGGCAGTACAACCGAGGAAGGTGTGGATGAAGGCCTCGGTGTGCAATGGGGAGGGGAACAAGTTTGCTACAGGGCGGGCGCTGTTTGTCGCGCCCAACATTGGGAAGCACTTTAGTAAGTTGATGTCATGGACGGATAAGGTGCAGGGGCAGTTCCAGCAGCAGGTAGCAGTAGCTGGGGCGTAAGGTGGAGGTCTTGGGGGTGTGGTGGCTGGTTTGGGAGAGGTGTGTGTTGGGAGGGGGGATAGAAGAGAGGGTAGATTGGGAAGTGAGGGGTGGGGTGGTTATCAGTGAGGGTAGGGTGGGGTGTTGTAATGATGAGTGTACATTGTGATGTTGCAAGAGTGCTGGAGAATGGGCTAATATTCCACGTGGGGTGTAAATTAGGGTGCTTGGAGGCCTGAGTTTGGGATTGCTGCGATCTGTGGTGCCTGTTGTCATAGGCTCTGTTAGAGCAAGAAGCTGAAGCGAGTGCATGGTGGTTCAGCGGCATGATCACAGGGAGCGTCAGTGAGGAAGCAGTAGTGTCTTGACAGCACCCTATTGTGCGCATGGAAGGTTGATAACGCTTTCCAAGCTGGGCTGTGACAGCTCTTCTTATTACAACCCTGTTGTAACAGGTTTTGATGGTCATATTGCGGCGAAAGAGCTTCTGCTGTCTCATCTGAATCAGACCAGCAATGCATGTTATATAGCTCTGTGGTGACAGACTTTGCTTTCAAAGCTTCATGTGGAACATAAGGGCGAATGAAGGTGCCGATCCTGTGTCCAGATTGTGACGGCAGGAATTGCCACCCTGGATGAAAATGGGATGAGGGGTTGACTTAGTTTGTTTGCCAAGGTGAGCTTGGCGTTGTCTTGGAGCATGACTGGAGGGAAATGCGATTTGAAGCAGTGATGTGCTGGTTCTGCTCTGTACAGCGGCAGTCTGCAAACAGGCATGTGAGTGGCTTACGCAAGAGTGTGCACCATGGTCTATCCTCCAATGTCTCTTCTGGCTATTGGGGCTGTTGGTACAGAAAGCAGCTGATGTTCTTCAAGCAAGTTGTGATGTTCTTGGGGCATCTGGGGGTTGGATGCTGTGCTTGGCAGCAGCTTTACTGCCTCGGGTTGAGCACAGGGCAGGAGATGCTTGTGCCACCCTCAAGGTCCAGCTTATCAAGAGCTAGGTTGCTGCATATGTTTGGGTGTACATACCTTCCTTGTGGCAGGCACATGGGGGACTTCTGGTGTTGCTTTTGGTCACGGGTAATGACTGGAGTTAGTGAGGGGTACTTGAGTGTACAGAGAACTCATAATGGAAGGTGGCCAAGGGTTTAGGCTTTCTTGAAGGGTCTAAGCTTTGTGCCCTGCAGTTGACATGCTTTGATCTGGGACTGTGTGGTGTGTGTGGTCTACTGCTTCTGAATGGTAGAGCAGAGTGCAGAGACTGAAGCGAGGGTTGTAGTGTGTATGAGCTGTTGTGGACTGTGTTGGAGTGCTCTGGCCTGTGGGTAGGAATAGACCCGTACCAAGGGTCTTCTTTGTTTGTTGACCCCTTAACACGTTGCAGCCATGTGTTGTGCGTGGCAGTGAGGTTTCTCTTCATTATGGCTGCCGTCTGAATGGCCGCTGAGAGCTTGTCATTGGGTCGGCTGGGTATTAAAGCCTTAATGATCCTTCGGGTCAACCACCTCTGGTTGAGTCGGGTCCGGGCAATGTTTGGTGAAAGATAGTAAGGTTGGAGCTAATATGCAGGCGTTCTGCACATAGGGTCGATATGGTTGTTTTGATCCTGGGCCATAGATTGGTGAGGTGGGAGTGGCGGGAAGTTGGTTGAATGATGTCTTGTGGGGATAAACGGTTACAGGATCGCATGCATCGTAGCTGATATCATTTTTGACTGTACATGGGCGGCAAGAAGTTCTCCCACCTTCCTATGGTGGTGTCTTCAGTATGTCGGGTCCAGTATGGTTGGAGATATGGAGAGTGGTCCTACTTTACATGATTCCTGAGGATACGGGCTCTGACTGGCATCAGTATGTAGCAAAGGAGACCAGACGCTTGAGCTCATGGGCAGACGGCATGACTAGACATGGTGAAGTGGCCAGTGAACATGTCTGTAGGTGAGTGTACAAAGCTGCTGACGCTTATGCCCATGTATACGTTCTTTGTTAAAGGTATCATTCGTGTATAGCTGAATTTAGTTGTCCGATCCATTAACGCATTAAATCTCTCGGCTGCTGACCTGACTCCTGTGCCGGGCATGGCAGTACATTGCCCGAGCCTAGGGGTCGTACATACTATGTGGTGGACGGTCCACCCGGGTTAGCTGGGAGCGGGCTTTATATAAATGCTCTCAGCCCATTGGTTGATGCTTGAGACCGATTGTATAAAACACCTGTGTACAAGTGAGCCCAGCCTGGATCGGAAGCGGCTGCAGTGAGGCGGGCTATGTGAATCCGTGAATAAGCCAGTTCTCATCTGATTGCACCGTGGTCAGAACACCGGACAAGAGATCATGGATATATGTAACCAACTAAAGCTGCTTGTATAAGAAACCTGAGGAACCGCAGCCGAAGGGCGGGTGTTCTAGTACTCACGCAGCTGCTGGTGCCGAAACTCGCCTTGATCTCGCATTGTGCAAGTGCCACGGCCGGAGGGAGCTGTATCAAGTCTCACGAACGTGGTAAACAATATCATTTGTGAACGTTTCCAGATCTCATTACTGCATCTGCTCATTCGATAGGCAAGTATGAAACGTTGCCATTGAGTAATGCAGGATGGATGAGTACATATGAGATAGATCACTGCACAGCTTTCGGGCCGTGCAGCACCCGCGGCATAACTCCATCCAGTTTGTTAGTGTGTGGAGAGCAAAATTCGAGACAATGAGGCGAGACCGCTAGAGAGCCAAAGCTGCCAGACCATTCAAGAGACCCAGGAAATTACAAACAAACAAACAAAAATTTAAGGTGCGGCAACCGCAAAGGGCTGCTAAGTCGAAACACTGCAAGCGCTCCAACAACAGCATGCTTTGTGACTGGCCAACACTACCCCATGTACCCTGCCCGACCCCCCACGAAGTCCGAAAGCAAGCTAAAGCTGGATAGGCTGCAGCTAGGCGAGGAATGCAAGGACTAGACAAGAAATGCAAGGACTAAGGGACCAATGGGACACAGGAATGCAAGCATACAGGAAAAGCAGAGTGCCTAGGATGACACAAACAGGACATGCAAGCGAGCGCGACCTTCCCTGTTAGCAGAAGCTGCCAAAATGACGCCTTCCAGCTCCCCTCCTCCCACTAGGCTAAGGGCCAGCCACAAAACAGCAACAATGTGTGCACACCTGCATGGTGCGAGATGTTCCACGTAAGTCCAAGTCCAGAAGAGCTGTCCACGATGCAGACCATGCATGACAAGATGCCTAGACGCCAATGGTCCCGAAGTCCTGACATGAATGCATAGACACCGCAATGCAAACACAGCGCCTATATACCCAGAAAGCCACAAACAAGGCAAACGGGACATTTGAGACAAACGAGGCACTATGCTACTGCCGAGTGCTACATCAGCAGCCTCGAAAAGTCCGCAGGAAACACGCGACCACTGAGGAAAAACCACCAGAGCTGAGGGCTGGCTGTACTGTCCTCCACACAAGCACACCATAGCGGGCATACGTAATGCTCCCCGCCAAAGACAGAAACAACGTGTCACTGCAAGGAAAGAGAATGGAGACGGCATACCCAGGAGAGCACCATGCGGATAAGACAACCACCTGCCACACGTAAGTGTTTGTTATATGTTCACCTGACTGAACGTGATGTTTGTTTTTATGCAACATAGCCTACATGCCACATCACACCTGATGTTTTGCATATAATCCCGAAAAATCAAGGACCACCCAAGAATCAAGACTGGTTCTGCTATGAGGACGCTGCACTAGACAACAAAGGACATGAAAGCAGTGTCCCCTCCAATTGGAACACAGAAACATGCCAAAGACCGGATCAACACAGGCCATAGGCCTCTTAGACCGAAAACCAGCTGATGGAGAGCTGCAGCTGGAATTGCCTGAGCTGCTGGAAAACTAAACCCTGTAGGAATGGCCCAGGAGCGGCTCTGAGGGGACTGAACCACGGCAGCAAAGTGAGGATGGTGAAAGTTCGGCTGCATCCTCATTGGACAGCAGAGGCGTCAGCAATGGAACCGAAGTCTGAGGGCTTGAAGACTGAAAGCGTGGCTCGGGAGGCGTGAAGACCAAGGTGGCACCAAGAAACGAAACCAATAAATCCACAGACATCGCTCCCAAACAGTAGTGGAGAGGGAAATGGTAGTGGAGAAAGCCAGTCCGATGTGAGGGGATGGATCACTGGGCCGCTTGGGTAGGAATCGCAAATCGCATTCTGCAGGACCAGCAGTGAACTCCAAGCTGCGGTAGCACATGCTCCCAGTGACTGTACTGGCAAGCAGTAGGAAGTTGGACACACGGGGAGGGGCCGCCACAATGTGTAGACCATCTGACCCAGTAGTACTGCAAGCCAGCTGAGTGCAGGCCACATTTGGCACGTGAATGAAAGAGGGAAACCTCCAGAATGCTGAAAAAGCGGCTGTATGAAGCTGCTGGTGAGAGATCTGCCAAGATGAGTTGTATGCTGCAAGGATGAAGGCTGCTGGCTACTGCTGAGGGGACTGATGATGTGACATGGACTGAAAGAATAGAACCCCACACATGTAGACGGCAATTTGCAAAAGGCGACTTGCGAATAATGGATGCTGCTGTCGAGGACGAGGAACGAAACGCGAAAGCGGGGCCGTGGGACTTGCGGGGGCCTGCCATAATGTGCCAGCGAAGGCGCGCTGAAGCGCCCTGTTGGAGACAAGCGACTGGGAAGTGTTTGAGGCCGAAACTCAGGAGCAGAGAAGAGACGCTGCAGATGTGCCTAGGAAGCAGTAAAGAAAGCACAGGAAGTGAGTAAGGAGCAAAACCAAAAGAGATCTAAGGAGCCGACCCTTCCCATGCGAGCTGACATGCTCTAACGCTGGCATGCTGACATTCTATAGACCTGTAACCTGCGAACATAGAATCTGCGAGGAAAGAAAGAGCCCGAAAGCGGGGGTTAGACTAAGGTGACCCAATTAAGGGCACCGGTGACCTGCATAGCTGGAACTCGGAACCAGGTAGTCATGCTCCTGGGCGCCCGTAACTTCACTCTTCAGACGGGGCTTATATATATGAGATAGATCACTGCACAGCTTTCGGGCCGTGCAGCGCCCGCGGCATAACTCCATCCAGTTTGTTAGTGTGTGGAGAGCAAAATTCGAGACAATGAGGCGAGACCGCTAGAGAGCCAAAGCTCCCAGACCATTCAAGAGACCCAGGAAATTACAAGCTAAACACTGCAAGCGCTCCAACAACAGCATGCTTTGTGACTGGCCAACACTACCCCATGTACCCTGCCCGACCCCCCACGAAGTCCGAAAGCAAGCTAAAGCTGGATAGGCTGCAGCTAGGCGAGGAATGCAAGGACTAGACAAGAAATGCAAGGACTAAGGGACCAATGGGACACAGGAATGCAAGCATACAGGAAAAGCAGAGTGCCTAGGATGACACGAACAGGACATGCAAGCGAGCGCGACCTTCCCTGTTAGCAGAAGCTGCCAAAATGACGCCTTCCAGCTCCCCTCCTCCCACTAGGCTAAGGGCCAGCCACAAAAAAGCAACAATGTGTGCACACCTGCATGGTGCGAGATGTTCCACGTAAGTCCAAGTCCAGAAGAGCTGTCCACGATGCAGACCATGCATGACAAGATGCCTAGACGCCAATGGTCCCGAAGTCCTGACATGAATGCATAGACACCGCAATGCAAACACAGCGCCTATATACCCAGAAAGCCACAAACAAGGCAAACGGGACATTTGAGACAAACGAGGCACTATGCTACTGCCGAGTGCTACATCAGCAGCCTCGAAAAGTCCGCAGGAAACACGCGACCACTGAGGAAAAACCACCAGAGCTGAGGGCTGGCTGTACTGTCCTCCACACAACCTATGGATGAGTACATAGTATCGATCAGAAGTACACTAGCGCGGACCCACACAACCTCATGAACGTAGAAGCGCATACTTATGTACCAAGTTATTGTAAGGGTGTCGGTGGATTTGCCCTAGAAGCCCCACCTTGAGCAGCAGGTTGGCATACAATACTGATACCATTGAAACATCCTGAAAACTCCCATTCCACATCCTCTACAACGTCTGGAAGCATGACTAACAAACGGGAGTCCACAGAACAAAAGGTTTCTGCAGTTTCCCATACACACTTGCTCCTGCCCAGTCCTCTCAGGTGAGTGTTTGGTAAACACTCAAGGAGAATGCCCATTCTGGGCAGAGTCTGGGCGGTGTCAGCACTGCACTGAACACTATCAACACTGTGCCGTCTGGCCAGTCTTGCTCCATCAGCCAGCAACTGCACCACCACCACCGCCGCCACCACCACCAGCAACACCAGTGCCAGTACCAGCACCACCAGCTGTGCCGACAGTCCCAGTGCCAGTACCGGCACCACCACCGCCGCCACCGCCGCCACCACCAGCAACACCAGTGCCAGTACCGGCACCACCAACAGCACCAGCACCACCAGCTGTGCCAACAGTCCCAGTCCCAGTAATCCCAGCACCAGTAACACCAGCAGTACCAGTGCCAGTACCGGCACCATCACCATCATCATCACCACCACCAGCAACATCAGTGCCACCGGCACCACCAACAGCACCAGCAGTACCAGTACCACCAGTGGTATCAGCACCAGTTCCAGTACCAGTTGTGGTCCCAGTGCCCTGTTCAAAGCAGCAGCAGCAGCAGCAGCAGCAGCAGGGACAGCAGCAGTTATGGGTTGCAAAAGCAATGGTGAGCAACGGAAGCCTTTGGAGCCACCACAGCAGCTACGACATGTAAACCCGCATATGATAACTGATCCAACTCTGCTTCCATGAATAATGAGAGAGACAGACTATTGCTGGGTCCTACAGGGTGAGACATGCATGTGCCGTGTGCTGCGTGCACAGCCTCTCGCTATCTGCTGTAGGTCGAGGCCGGGCTACTGTTACATTATATGAGATAGATCACTGCACCGCTTTCGGGCTGTGCAGCACCCGCGGCATAACTCCATCCAGTTTGTTAGTGTGTGGAGAGCAAAATTCGAGACAAAGAGGCGAGACCGCTAGAGAGCCAAAGCTGCCAGACCATTCAAGAGACCCAGGAAATTACAAGCTAAACACTGCAAGCGCTCCAACAACAGCATGCTTTGTGACTGGCCAACACTACCCCATGTACCCTGCCCGACCCCCCCACGAAGTCCGAAAGCAAGCTAAAGCTGGATAGGCTGCAGCTAGGCGAGGAATGCAAGGACTAGACAAGAAATGCAAGGACTAAGGGACCAATGGGACACAGGAATGCAAGCATACAGGAAAAGCAGAGTGCCTAGGACGACACGAACAGGACATGCAAGCGAACATTATGTTACAGGACCCTGTGCGTTCGACATGCATACGAACTAAGGAAGGGGTGGTACCACAGGGTGAGTTGTGCCTCCTACCATCATGGGCTATCTAATGTTGAAATTGTTCAGTGCTCAGCTTCTGGGGTGTGCAGCACCACAACGTCTCTCCAGTCTATCAAGCGTGGCATACTATATAGTGCATGATTTTGATAGTCTGTGCTCCATGCTCATGAGCACCTTTTTCTGTGTTTGACTGTATCAACTCACACACCTCACTAGCAGTGCCAGTTGCTCCTGTTGTCCCTGTTTCTGTGGCATTCCCTGTTTCGGTGCCATTCCCTGTTGCTGTGGCATTTTCTGTAGCATTAGCTGTCACATTCTGCGCGGCTGGCGCCTCAGCTGGTGCTTCTTCTTCTGGGACATTGGTGGCAATGACCTCACTCTCCTCGCCCCAGTTCCAGGTGACAGTGTACTCAATCAGGACCTGCAGTATTGTGGAGATATAACGCGAGGTCATTAATTAATCACAGTGCTTTAATGTATTTTTGAAGTAGTGAAAGAAAACTCCACTGTCCCAATGCAAACCACAAGAATTCTAGTTGAATACCAACCGGTAGGTTGCCAACCGGTATGGCATTGTTCAGGAAATCTGCCCCATTGATGTATGCTCGTGTTCTTGGAGGCAGTTTTGTCTACCCTGTGACTGCATGCAGCAGCTGGGAAGCTATGGAAGTAGTGGGATAGATGAAGCAGCAAGGCAGAAACCTTTTTCTGGCTCTGCCAGTGCCAAGGTACTCACTGAATGCTGCATGGATCACTCACAGCTCTAGCCCACTAGTCCCGCTGCCTGAGACTGAATTCCTGGGTTCGATAGTTGCGAGGATTGAACTCTTTTTAGTATACGGAGCAACATATATGACGTGTTTAACGCACTCACTTTCAGACCTCTGAGACTGGACCCGATCAGCTCTGTGGGCCCTGCCCTTGCAGCGTCTGCACTGACGAAGCACAGCGCGGCCGCTAACAAGCACGCTCCCACGAGGGCCTTGGAGGCGATCTTCATCGTCCCTATCTGTACCACTGGTAGTTCGCTCTGTCAAATAGGAAAATCGAACAGCAGCGGGAGCCCAGTAAGGGCAAGAGAGAGTCTGTGAGTGGCAGCAGGCCCTGCTAAATCCGGAAGAATGGGCCGCGTGTGGAATATCAAATTGACTCGTGTGCTTTGATCAAATGGATTAGACGGATCTCACCAGGGTTTACGCTGGCCTCCGCTCCACAGTGGCTTTTGCCCAGCGATGGATGTGCAGCTGTATGTGGCCTAGAGTATACGGGTTGCAGGGGATGACGTGTTAGGGGCCACCCATGTACGTTGATCTACCACAAGTGTTTGACGGGATGTGCAATGCGGACCCGGCGTGCGTCTACAGTTGCAATTGACGACCATCTGCCGGCAGGCCGACCTGGCGCACCTCGGATTGAAACCCCCCTCGCCGGGGGCATACAGTCTTATGCCGACGTAGGGCCCTGATTACCCAATAAGATATGCTACTGCTCTCAGACTACCACCATTAAAATACTCCTGCGTATGCCATCATTCCCTCACCCAATTTCCGTCCAGCCATTATTGTCCAGCCCCCAGTCCCAGTACAGAGTACAGCCTTGGCAGCCCCAGCCCCCACTTCAGTGATTTTTCACCACAGAAGACCTTGGCTTGGCCACCATACTTGTTTCCTAATGTTGACTCGTAATGACTCGTCAATGGATCAACTTAGCAGTTGCTGCAAGGCCCCTTAAGGCTCTTCGGTTATCTGCACCTCACCACCAACCCCAGCCAGGGTCAAACAAACAAACCTTTTGCAACTGTTAAGCAAATTCACTGCCATGATCCTTTAGCAGGGTGGTGGTACTCAACGTACAACTCAAAAGCAGCAATTAGCTTTTGCAGTGGTAGAGTGCTAGCTAGCTATAGGGAATCAGCTAGAGGGAATCTGCTATCAGGGATGTCACTCGGCTTGCATACCTTCTGTACAGCACTCCGGGATAGTGGACACATTAGCTAAAAACAACGAGTGCAGCACTCCGGGATGTGTCATGGCTGCTGTGGCTGACGTATTCAGCTAGACATCTGTAACTAACCACTTGAGGTGCAGGGTCTATGGCACTTTTTGCTATGGCATATGGCTGTGGTCAAGCCACTTGCATACTACACATTCACTCAAAGGACGACGGGATGCATCCAAGCAGCTATAGCTCTATGGCCCTTATTCTTAGTCTGTCACTTTTTTTACACAATTACACACTGGTTTGAGTCGTGCCCTGGGTGCTGAACCACTGCAAAGCTGCACACTGGTTTATGTCATACTTATAGCTAAGCAAGAAGAACAATTGTATCCAGATAGATGTGGCAGGAAAAGTGTGCCGCATTGGAACTCATTGTTGACGGCATATCAATGAGGGCATATTGCAAGCCTTGCTAACTTGTACTGAACCCAGCAATCTTTTCATGGTCTTGAAAGTCTGATCTATCCCGCCGTGGGCAACTTTTTATGATGTTGTCATTCTCAAGGAGGACCTGGTGCAAAATCCCACGAGCTGAGCAGCTCAATGAAAAACACACGTAGGCGCCGGACCGGGCTGGCAACTTCGCTATAGTACATAATGAAAGACAATAATGGGGATCCACATGCAGCGCCCCTGTACCACATTGACTTTTGTGCTTCATATCCGGCACTTACATGGGATGGCACAGGGGATTATTGAGGAACAAGAGGCATGTTGTTAAATTTTTATATCAATGCTCGCTCCACCATGAGCGGAGTACAATTAAGGACAGTAGGCTTACTACAGAAGAGGCCTGAAGCTTGCAAGCCGGATACTTTGCCCTTTTACCTTGTTACTAAGTTTAAAGCAGCGGATATGCTTAGTCGGCTCCACCGTCTTTCTTAGCGGAATCGTCATTCACCAAATCAGTCAACAGGGCTTCTCCTTTTCCCTTCTGGGAAAAGACAAACAGCATGCTAACACCTAACATCAGAGCGAGCCTTACCATCTTGCAAGCTTTTTATATTAGAGATAACTTCCCCATGCATGCTGAAGACCACCCGTTTTCTGTTCCGCCCCGCTGTTCTTTGTGGCAACTTGATGTGCGGGCCTATGGCACTTTTTGCTATGGCATATCATGAGATGATCTGCAGCCGCCGCCGACAAGCTTGTAGGAGATCGATTAGGATGCTGCCATGTCATCCCTCAAATCATTCAAATGCTGTAGTGGTTTAGCAGTGACGATAATCAGAACTGCAGGAAGCTTTTTGGAACCCTGTCTTTGTACTTAATTATTCCTAGCAGGGCCACTGTGCAGTAAGCAGCAATGCAGGTAGGCAGTTGGCATCATGACAGTCACCATGTTACACCTACTGCTTGGATGGCAGCTTGGCCCAATTAAGCATGCATCTTGCCGGGTGTCTTTTCTCAATTTTCGCACGGGATGCTCAGTGTGTACGAGTGTCATGCCTGCAACGCTCGTTAATTTTCTGCAGCTGCATACGGGGGCCACCCGCCATCCAGCAACTAGGACAAGAGTATACAGGTATTAAGGCCCAGTTGCGCAGCTGCTCAGAACTTGAAGAAGAGCAGCTGGTAGGTGCCATTAGCTACATTGTGACCAATGCTCCTTAGCGTGGGTCTTTGCTGCACCAGACTCCTTTCAAGCCTCCTTGTGCAAACTCCTTCTTCTCAATCAGCTTCCGGTAGCTGCACCAGTGTCGTACCACAGATGCTCCTATGCTGTCTACCTCCTATCATGCAGTAGGCTGACTACAGTAAAGGTCTCATTAGTCAACGCACTGGTTAACTGTTCTCACTGTATACTCCTGTACAAATCTGCTAATTCCTGTTCTGTCAGGGCGACCAACAGATAGCAGACCACATACCATGTCCAAGGCTCGCGTCCATGCAAACAGAGCCTCCTCATCACACCAAGAGCAGATATCTAGCTATAAAGAGACATATACTGGGATGCCGCTAGGTCAAGAGAAGGCAAGATGGTGTCTACTCGCTAGTTGCAAGGCTTCTCACATTTCATGTGGCACACCAGTTGCATATCTAGCTGCAGGGCAGAGAATCTACGCCTACAAAGGAGGGTGGAGAATGCCAGCATGCTCAAGCCACTCTCTTCCAGCATCTGCATGCTGACATACAAACTTCATGCTGACATACAAACTTCGCTACCATGCCGGCTACCATGTCCACCTACAGAGGTATGCAGCATTGTCTCCAGAATACGTTTGCTCACATCACTCTAAGCGAACATCACATGAGGGACGGTAGTATAGGAAAATACATACACTTCCATCTGCTTTCACGGCATTTACAGCGTACATCCAACTGTACGAGCACAGTTCAACTTTAAAGTCAACCGAGCATGTTCGAGAGTGTAAACCTGGTCAAGATCCACAGCTCCAGTGCAGTACGAGTTCTAAGAGCAGCCCAGCTGCATATATTATGGTCAAGTGTACCGGATGGACGGCTCTTTCAGAACCTGACTATTCAATTGCTCGAGTGCTACATTTGAATGACCTTGAATTTTCTCAAGCGTGCAGAATAGGCGGTATTTAGGTTCTGCTAGCCGTGGTAGCCATCAAATGCTCCTTTTTCTGAGTATGTAGATTGATATATGTTTACTGGCATCGCTAACATGGGTCTCCACCTAGCAGCAATGGCTGGAGGTAGCCACGCCCGCTAGCGTGCACGCACGCAAACATCTGAAGAGCTTGTTCTGCTTGTTGAATCAAGGCATGAGCAGTCAAACGCCTTAATCAGTTGTTTAAAAGGCTCCATGGACACGGCAGCCCCGGTTATAGGCCCCCCAACGAGAGGTCCTGGCAACAGACGGAGACGACGTGCAGAAATGAACGATGATGCTGATAACAGAGCTCATTCTCACCGTTGATACCGTTGTGTGGTAGCGGAAAGCAGGGACCCTGTAGGTGTTTGTCGTAGTTATGCTCCAGCACTGGCACCACCGGGAGCCCAGGCAGAAGCCAGTCCTTCTTGCTCGGTGTTCAGTGGCTCTGTCACCAACAGCACTGTGAATGTCACCATCAACAACGCACCACTGGGAGCCCAGGCAGGAGCCAGTCCTGCTTCCCAGATAATCAACATCTTCAATAGTCCTGTCACCAATAGCACAGTGACAGTCACCATCAACAACGCACCATTGGGAGCCCAGGCAGGAGCCAGTCCTGCTTCCCAGGTAATCAACATCTTCAATGGTCCTGTCACCAATAGCACAATTACAGTTAACATCAACAACGCACCACTGGGAGCCCAGGCAGGAGCCAGTCCTGCTTCCCAGGTAATCAACATCAACAATGCTCCTGTCACCAATTGCACAGTGACAGTCACCATACACGGCCGTCCTTGAAGATCCTTCGTCCCTGCCCTGTGGCTCAGCATATCATCCACCCCTGCCATTGTCTGCAAGGAGCTCGCTGCACTGTTCCCCTTCAGCAATCCTCCAGCTGGTGGTGCAGGATCGCTGGGCTTCACATGAGGTGCTGCGAGAGGGGCAGGCAAAGCAGGGTGATGCTGTGGGGGTGGTGGTGGGAGTTACTGCAGGCTGTTTCGTGGAGCGTGGAGGATGTAGTTGATGGGTATCGTGGTGTTTGCCACATAACCATGGATTACCAGGGAAGCAGGACTGGCTCCTCTCTGCGCTCCCAGTGGTGCAGCAAGAGTGGCAAGCGCCCTGGGGCTGGCGTAGGCGCTGCAATGGAGTACAGCGGTCGGTATGGCAATTAACTGATAGTGCACAGGGCGCTTCCTGTAGCACTCTCTGTGCTGCATGTGTATCAGCAGTGATGCACCCTGTCCTTGTCAATTAGGAGGACCATGGGTATGTGGTGGCTGTTAGGTTCTGTGCATTGGTTTGGTTTGTTTGCAAATGGTCAGTATGTCAGGCAATGGTCCATGTCCTCCTTCACAGCTGTGTTCCAAGGAGGGGGATGTCACATTCTTACATAATCACAGGGCTACTTCTATAAGAGATGTTTTGGAATGTTGTGCCGTAGTCAGTGTTGCTGGAGACGCTCATGTCAAATGTGGCAGAGAAGGAAGGTTGGCGCACAGAGGGACAAACAGGCTTCCGACCTGAAAAGAGTGATGTTGACCATGTGTTTGTACAGCGGCAACTTAATAAGGCAACCCAAGGTCATTGTCAGAGTGTGGCCAGGTTCTGAAGCTTTGTGCTTTGTGGAGTTAAGGAAGGCATAACAACATGGTAAGAAGGCACTTTTCGTAATTTGTTTGTCAAGCAGCTGGCAGAACCAGGAGTCCATGGTACCAATCTGCAAGCAATTATGCAGAGGTATTGGGAGGTTTTGCTAGTACCCAAAGCTGGGACCGCTCTTTGCGCTGAAATGTCTTTTCAATTGGCCTTTCATTGGGAAAAAAGAGTTAGCTTCTATGCGGAAGTGCACAGTTGCATCTCTGCTATGGAGCAGGAGCATGCATTCAGTTAACATAACAGAGAGAGAGAGACAGAGAGCTGGGAATTTATCCAGTGAGTGGTTTATCTGTTTTATGTGTTTGTGCGCTCTATGTGTGCTGCGCGTGCATGCGCACACAACCACAGCTGGTAGGGCTGTATTGACAGGGCTGGGGATGAAGCTGCACAGAAAGGTTCAACTTGTTCGGTAGCTCAGTCTGGCTGGTATTTGTAAGAGGAGAGCTCCTGTTATACAGCAAATGTTGGCCCTCTTGCGGTTGCCACAGCTTAGATGTTTGTCTGTTTGTTTGTTTTGTTTGTTACCCATGTGCAACCCTGCCCAGAGGCTCGTAGTGCTGCTGGTAGGCTTGCCAGTCAGGTACTACTCTTATTGTGATTGTCTAGTAAAAACTTCAATGGAAACGAATGTATGTGGTGGTGTGTGGATGCTGAGTAGCATCACAAATCCCTTAAAGCAAATGCTCTGGCTTAAAAAAGGCTCATGTTCTGTTCAGTAATGATCTGTCAGTAGCTCAATTGTGAATAGGATTATTTAAGGTGATGCTTCTTGCAAGGGCTGGGAATTGCTTTGAAATTACGGGAGAGTTATCTGGAGTTAGCTTGGACCGCTGGGACACTTGTTTTTGATCTTGTTGGCCGGATCTCGAGATCATCTCGCAACCGTTCCTAGTCGGCCAGGCTCGCTGTGTTGCCATGATTGCCCTGCATCAGTTCGGTTAGCGAGATGAGCCGTGACACTGGCGTGACCAACATGTTACCAACATGCATCTGCAGCACTTCACCTTTGCTTAGTTTCCACTCTCAGCTCTTCCGCTCATCATTTATATTGTGAGTATAACCAGCATGATTGCCGCAAGCAGTGCAAGCCGCAATAGTACGCCGTAGCCCCGCGTGTTCGCGGCTAGTTCGACACTTTCGCGGCTAGTTCGACACTTTCGGCGGACCGATCCGAAGGTGCTATTCGACAGCGGGCAGGCGAGCAGTTCAGTTGGCACGTGACACGACAGGGCATCCTTCTATTCCTCGGCATCAACTTATTAGTACAGACAGCGGCCACCACCCCAGTCACCAAAACAGCACTAACATACCGATCACTGGCATTGCTACATGTGAACATGCAGCCAAAGTGCTGTCGACCTGGCTATGAAAGCAGGGTTTTTCCTTGGGGTTAACCTCAGCAGGATAATGTTATGGCTTTAAAGCATTTACTTGACTGTGCTCACAATCTTTCCTGTAATCACTGTGTTGCTACTACCAGCTGATGAGACTCCTCTCATAAAAGCGTGATGAGGCGCTCCCTTCGGCAGTTCACCTCACCGAGGCTGCAGGCCCGAGAGATTGGAACATCAATTGGCAGACCCCACTCTGCATGCTGCTACACGATGCACCTTAATCCATGTCCAGATCAGTACATGATGCACTGTCCGTGAATGATGCGCAAGCAGAGAGAGAGAGAGAGAGAGAGAGAGAGAGAGAGAGAGAGAGAGAGAGAGAGAGAGAGAGAGAACTACGCAGAGAAGGGGGGAAATCCCTTCTTGCATATGTTAAGGGAGTGGACCCTCACCTAATACATATAGATAGGCCCACTACCATTCGGAGCCCAGGGCAGAACACTATATGCTTATGCCCCAGATGCTTAACAACAACAACAAACATTTAAGGTGTGGCAACCGCAAAGGGCTGCTAGGTCGAAACGACCAAACACACCATCGGATGGATCCAAACACAATGGCTTCCAGACCACCAACCAAGCAGTACTGATACCGAAACATGTATCCAGGCAAGACAGAGCCCATGATCAAGAACACCACCCACTCCTCCATCGGTTGCAATGGCATGGCAAACAATGACGATTACCACGGGCTGGAGATGTACAACAACCATGCAAAGGACTCAACCACAGAGGGATATATGCAACCAGACCCAACCACCATGGACCCACCTCAGTGCTTACTGTATAACTGAGTTCTGCCAGGAGATCAAACAAAAACAAACAAATTAAATTTGAAGGTCAGCACATACACAACAGATTACAGATTACAGATTACAAAGTGGCCCCACAAAGGGGGCGCCCGTAACGGAGCCAAACTAGGCTCCATGGGCATCATACACCATGCCAGACTCATCAATATAATCATCATAGTCAGACGAAAACGTATCAATTTGATAACCAACCAGACCTAGCTCCTCTAGTGTCTCCCTAGTTGCATAAGGTAGAAGGTCGGATGCTTCAAAGCGCCTATAGTCTAGGCATTCTGATACAAAGGCAGCAACCTTCCTGGGGTTCTGGTTCATGAAAGCACTGACCTTCCCAGAGGGCCGCATAGACCGAGCAGCCCGGGACACTCCTCCAAAATTTGAGAACAATGCTTCCTCATACTTCAACCGAATGTGGTGATATGTGGGGCATTCAAACAGGACATGATACTCATCCTCCATAACTGAGCCCAAAGTACACTTCTGACAGACCCTCTCAGATCTCGGCAACCGAGCGGGGGCCGGCACCCACCTTTCAGTTTCCACTCTTAAATGATGTGCACCAGTCCTAAACCGTATCAACTGCTTAATTTGAGAAAAAGGGATCCCACCAGAATGCTTAATGTAGTTGGGCATACCCGGAGGGTAGCCTTTCTCCTGTGTCCCACCAGTCCCATGGGGAACAGCAAACCAATTGTTGTACGTAACTAATCTTATACGCGCCGTGGGTGCTGTCCTGGGGTTTGACTCCAAATTCTCCCAAGGTTCTACCTGAACAAATTTCTCCCATGCAGCCCACACTACCCCACTGGGAACAGGTAAAATGCGGTCAGCTGCGGAGTCAAAGCCAAACTGTTTGACAAAATCCTGCACAGTGGCAGCATCATCCCTGGAGCCCTGGCCAGTGATCATATGCATCATAGACAAAAACCTTCCGGCCCACGATGTGTTCCTCTTTGGAGCGGCTTGCGCTCTTTTAATGGCATAAAACTGCTTGGCTTGCTGTTGACTGGGTCAACTGGTCAGCACATGGCAAGTCGAAATGGGCTGGCCTGACATACATTGGCTAGCAATGGATCTAGGGTGGGCTGGTGGCAGCCATTGTGTGAGTTTTGGACAGGAGTTTGAGTACGCCGTTGGAGCCTAAGTTGGCTCCTTGTGGGTGGCGCTGCCCCCACCGGCGCCCCGCTCTGATGGGGCCATTTGGTAATTGGTAATTGGTAATGGACTCCCTAACAGTAATACCCAAGATACTGTTGCTGGGTGCTGCTTGCAACCTTTCCCACAATGCGATTGAAGATCGTAACCATCCCTTGGCCACTGGCTCCATGCACATTTCCTTGTGCAGGACTGTCTTGGATACAGACTTGCGCAGCTGACCCAGGCCTCGCAAAAACGTTGTCTGAACCGCTTGCAGAGGGTTATCAAGAACTTGGCTGAGATGCTTGCTTGAGGCAAGCATGTCAGGGCCCCAGATGGCACCACAATACTCCAAAACAGGCAAGACAAGAGCTCTAAACATCTGAAGCTTCACAGCTATGTCCCTTACTTTACGGACTCGGAAACGTGAGATCATGGCCCAGGTGGCACGCGTAGCTGCAGTTGCAAGGGAGCTGATGGCTGCAGAGACACCCTCAGTTTCATGCAAAATCACCCCTAGGTACCTAAACTCTCTTGCTCTGGCAACAGGTTGCCCATCAATCTGCCACTGCCATGCCTCACCCGCAGCAGGAAACTGAGGGTGCCGGAAAACAACCACCTCTGTCTTTGCAACATTAACCTCCATGCCTTTCGCAAGGCAGAACTGATGCAAGTGGTCCAACTGTTGCTGAAGCATCTGGGGGTTAGGTGCAAACAGCACCAAGTCATCAGCATATAGTAACATTTGCAACAGCTTGGGCCCCAGTTGGACACCTGCCCCAGGCAGCCGTTCTCGCAACCACTGCTCAAGTTCATCAATGAAAAGACCAAACAACAAGGGAGACAGGGGGTCACCCTGCTTGACGCCACACTGACTGCCGATCTCAGGGCCAAGCATGGTACCAATTTTGGGCACAAGGGGGGCATCCCAATACATCTGCACTATTGCCTGCAACATGCATCCATGCACTCCTAACTCAGCAAGACGCTTGACTAACAAATCCCTTCTTACCATGTCATATGCCTTTCGAAAATCCACAAAGCAACAGAACAAGGGTGGCCCTGAGATGCCTCAATGAGATGCCGTAGGACAAACACATGATCAACAGTACTTTTTTCAGGCCGGAAGCCGGCTTGCCCTTCAGCCCGCCAGCCTTCTTTTTCTGCCACATTGGACATGCGTGTGTCCAAGAGCACCGAGTACAGCTTCCCAAACACGGCCCCTATAGCGATAGCCCTGTAGTTGTCTAAGCAAGTGGCATCCCCCTTTTTAAACACAGCTGTGAGCGATGCCATGGACCACTCTCTAACGTATTGTCCATTGTCAAACACAAGCCAACATAAGCCAAGCAGATCCCTCAGTGGGTGCCCCACCATGAGCGCTAGTCCATCTGCCATTGAATATAAAACCACCACTGCAGCCCCATCAACCGCCCGCATACTTGTCGGTACTCATCAGGAAGTGCCGACATGAAGTTTTCATGAGTTTGTCTCTCTCTCTCTCTCTCTCATGAAGTTTTCAACAGAGCCTCACAGCCAATGCCTTTCTTAGTTCCAAACCTGCCAACATCACATGCTGTGCAGCATGATGCCTTACCTTCCCATGCCTCCCAATCTCGCACACAGCCTTGCATGAAGGTGTCATAAGGATCTACGATGTTTTGTACTATCTGTTCTAACCTAAATTCTCAAACATAAGGGTGAGGGCATAGCTACTGCAATTTCGAACCCCAAGTTCCTTTGATGCTGCACAGACATGAAGGCATACATTGGTAGGCGTCACTCGGCAGATTGCTGCGTGCATGTAGCAACCTACTGACTGAAGCACCTGCAGGATGGCCTACATAACCTCCTACCCTCACCTAGCACTTAGCTCAGCACATGCCTTAGATTAAAGTATACATTTACTTCCAGGTCTCACTGTCCAAGCGGTGTACTAGAGTGCCACTTAGCCCGAAACAGCACCATCTGCGCCCCTTCCCGTTGGCCCTGAGCAAGGCATAAAACTGCTTGGCTTGCAGTTGACTGGGTCAACTGGTCAGCGCATGGCAAGTCGAAATGGGCTGGCCTGACATACATTGGCTAGCAAGGGATTTAGGGTGGGCTGGTGGCAGCCATTGTTTGAGCTTGGACATGAAATTGTGTATGCCGTTGGAGCCTAAGTTGGCTCCTTGTGGGTGGCGCTGCCCCCACCGGCGCCCCGCTTTGACGGGGCCATTTGGTACTTGGTAATTGGTACAAATAAATGTACGTATCAGGCCAGACGTCCCCTGTAGTATGTCAAATAAATCCCAGTCATGCAACCCTTTTTAGTACACATTGCACCATCCCATGGCCATTCAGTCAAGCATAACCATCTATCAACCTTCCCAAGGATGACGTACAGTGCTCAAGAGTGACACACCCAAGCATAGGCAGTAAGTGTTGTGTCTCATCCCCCAGCCAACAATTACATGTGCAATTGTTTCAACCTGAACAACAGGCCCCTGAGGGACAATAACAACAGTTCACATGCAATGCCTTTGAAGCCAAGATATTGCCCCTAGCAAGCTGCATGTGCCTGCCCCAATTGAACAAAGATCTGCAAAACAGAAGCAGACTGCTTTTCTGGGCAGGCAGAGCCTCTTCCAATAATTTAAGGCACGTGTTGGGAAATGCCACCTTCGGCCCATCAACAGTCTATCGCCCATAATCTTCTGTAATACGCATGCTTACAACATCCGAGCTATCCATGCCTGAAGCTTTAGTCCCAGGGTTCCCCCAAACATTAGCCTACCGTTACAAACGGCCCTTTCCAATGCAAGCATCAGTCAGGGGCTGGCTGCCCAAGAACATAGCACTACAAACACCCCCAGCACTCAGTGTCGTTTGTCAGCACCATCTATCACCTAAGGCTCGTCCTCCCACAACCATCAAGTCCAGCCTTTGACCAAGATGCAGGTACACTTCTTCAACCACACATATGTAAGTGTCGCAGTATAGCAAATGTCACTGAACGCGGTCACTGTTGCAGACACCACACTTATGCATTACTGCGTACATTACCCCTGCAAACAAGCCACCAGTAGATTTACTACATTTTTTACAGGCCATAGCAGAAGGTGTCATAGGCCCCGCACCTCAAGCTGCCATCCACAAGGAACAGCAAGGTGGAACAGAATAAAGGTAATAACTGCTAACCCTAACGTGGGTGCCACCCTGGCAGAGCAACCACCTCAAGACCAGCAGGTCCACTCAACAACTTAAGGCTCCTTAGAGATGTACACAGCCAAAGTCACACTGTGGTGACTTTGCTGCCAAATCTGTCCCAAGTGTCAGCCCAGTCACCAGGCCTAGGGCAGGCATATACTCACCAGAGAGATCAGCATTGCTCTGGAGGTCAAGATGCACTAGCTGCCTTAGTGACACACCTACTGATGTTGCTAGTACATAACTCTGTCCCCACGTACATTATCTGGTTGAGCTGGCTCAGAGATAGGGCACCAGCATCTAGGGGTAAGCCATAAAGCTGGAGGTGCTGCAAGCCCCGCAAGCCTCATAATCTGACAGCTAACTAGATACCTTCGCCAGCACGTCAGCCAGTAGTCATGATGATACGGGGCGTATTGTCCCCCTACCACCATGACTACTGACTGGCGGTACTGGTAGTATATCTACTAAGTAAGGTGTCAGGTTGAGGGGCGGCACAACATGAACTAGATAGCTACTCTCTCCAACGCTCTGCTCCTGCACAGTCAAAGTTTCATCTTTTCATAGCATGCCAGCAAGTGTTCGAGTCACACTGCACTTACCCAACAATCACAGCATATGACACACTCACCAACCATGCAATGGAAAACCCTTGACTCTGTCAAACACTGCACTGTACCGCTGATACAGAGGACTGCTCTCCTTGGCACCTGTGCCAACACTGCCTCGATCTCTCGTGAACCA
Source organism: Pseudopediastrum boryanum (assembly GCA_963556185.1). Lineage (NCBI taxonomy): Eukaryota > Viridiplantae > Chlorophyta > Chlorophyceae > Sphaeropleales > Hydrodictyaceae > Pseudopediastrum > Pseudopediastrum boryanum. The sequence continues at coordinate 10,020,965 of OY744493.1, forward strand.
CACTTGATGCAATGCACGTCTGAACATGAAACAGATACAAGTTTTAAACCCTGCAGTACATTGCCACAAAGCACTGCTTAGACACCCTTAGCCCGAGCGTAACCTTTGCCTGAAATTCAAATCTTGCAGGATAACACACTGGACATGAAAGCGTCCTGCCAACCAGGGGCGCGCTGCAGGCCCAAACCTCAGCTACAGGGCCTTCATAGTCTGAGATACATATAACTAATGCTGCCTGACAGCATTCCCCAAAGAAATGTCCTGTATTCATCCCCTAAAGCCTTTGTGAATCAGAGATGTACGGGCCCACCTACTTTCCCCTCCTGCCAATCCATGGTGTAGAATGTGCCACAACAGGCCCAAAGCTGCCTGAACGTCTGTCTGCATACACCATCAATTACCAATGGAATGCCCTAAGGGTGGAAACTGACCTTACATAGCGCACATGATTGACGCCTGAGCCACCAGTGCAAAGGATCGCCTCAAAACACCAGCACATTTTCATCAGCATCTGCACCCAGATAACTAAGGTTCCGTAAAGCAGTAAGCACCAGCTTGCATCACTTCAAACGGATTGTGTTCAAAACGCCAGGCCTTCAACTATGTTTTTACAACAACTTGGCACTCATTCATCACTCCAACTCAATTAGCGTCTTCAATTATACATCATCTGAAACAAATGGCAATATGGAAGCATTCCATCAACCAGGGCCGGAGCACGCTGCTGGCCAAGAACACAGCAAGCAGAGCAGAGCAGAGCCCCAGCAGCCCATTTCCAAAGTGTCCAGTGTTCGTCCCCTGTGGCCTTGACAACCACAGGCGCAGGTAGTACCTAGCCAACTTATGAACTAGTCCTACAACCCTACTACGGTACTACACTACATGCCCAGCTCATGTGACTTCATTGCACATGCTCTCCTGCCCATGCTCTCCATGCACATGCCATACTGACCACTTATTGCTATGGCATAGCATGAACTGTCATTCATTAGCTTAATGGCCGGCACCACAAGGGCAAAGCACCCGTCAAAGCCTCTGGCACCTCCGCACCACCAGGCACAGCAATATAAGCGAGCCTCCTTAGGGAAGTGCACAACCCCAGCCCTACTGTGGTGACTTTGCTGCCACAGATATCCAAATGAGTCAGGCCACTTAGCAGACCCAAGGCTGGCATGCAACCATCAGAGAGGTTGTCATTCCTGCCAAGATTAAGATGCACCAGCTGCCTAAGCGACACACCTACTGCTGATGCTACTATGTCAGGTATTTCACAACTCTCCAGCCTTAAGTACGTCATCTGGGTGAGCTGACTTAAAGAAAGAGCAGCAGCATCAAGAGGCAGGCCCCTCATGTCAAGGTGCTGCAAGCCCCGCAGGCCCCCCAGCACTTCGCACACTGAGCGAGCTACATCTGGCACAAGGTCACGCTCAGAATATCCGCCAAAAAATTTCAACCGTGTCAAACCACGTTTAAACCACGTATTTCTGACAAGTGCGAAAATGCACTGAGACCCACAGTGCCTTCATCAGCGGTTACTGCAGATAGGTCGCTCTTAGCCAATTCCACTGCACTAAGACCTGGCAACTTGGGCCATAACGCTGCTGTGGGCATGTGCGAACGGCGATAGTCCAGCTGCAGGTCAGTCAGCCAGGTCAACTTGGTAAGCAAGCGAACAGCCTCAATTTCCTCGCCTAAAACAGCAAGTTCGGCTGACTGAAGCCCACGAAGGCGTGTCATTGCTGCTACCGCATTCATAGAGCCAGCAACACATGTGTTGAACCACTGAAGGTTGGAAGGCAGTACAGACTCTGGGTGCACCAGAGCCCACACTCTCATACGGGTGAGAGAGTTCAGATGGCCCAGGTTGAGCTCAATTGGAGGCTCAGCATCGAAGTCTTCATGGTAAAAGTCTACAGAGAGCTCCTGCAAGCTGCCAGGCAGCTGCTGCAGAGCAGCTGCGTCTCCAAGGGCAACCCCACTGAGTGAGAGATATGTTAAGCGCGATAACGGACTAAGGGCGGCCGACAAGTAGACGGACGGCATCTTGAAATCATCCAGGTCCCAGGATTCGAGCGCAAGACTCCTCAGCGCAGTCAACTGACCTATTGCTTTTGCATTACGGCTTGAGCAGCAAAAGTCAGCTTCTGCATCATCGATAGCTAGCTGTAGGCGCGTGAGGCTGTCACATGGCAGTGCCTTTAGCAATACGGCCTCAATGGAAGGGATCCTGGCTTTGAAAGCTGTCATGCGGACTGGTACCAGAGACTGCTTGGACAGCCTGAGAGCCATAGCAATGTGCTCTTGGGACACAGCAAGCGAGGGGAAGGAAAACGCGAGCACGTCTAAGCTGCGGATCAAGTGGCCATGCGTGGATATCCATAGGGCAAGGCTGCCTGCTTGGTCCACAGACACCAAGGAGACGGCAAGATCGACAAGCTGAGCACAGGAGCTATCGACAGCTGTCCTCACTGAATGGCACGTTGCCAGCAGGCCACAGACATCGCGAGCAGGAACGTTGCAATTACAGACAACTGAGAGAATACTTGAGCGGCCATGTGTGTCAGTACAAGAACATGAGTCGGCTGGTGGGCGTGAGCCCTGGCCTAGCAGAATACAGGTGAATGCAACGGAGCAATCTGTGCAGAGCAGCAGACTCGCTTTAGGCAATAACGGCAAGCGTAGTACGTACTTTTGGAGATGAAGGCGGCATTAAGCAGGGTTTGAGTGGGGCCACTTTTGCCCTTCATTCAAATAAGCCGCATTAACTGTCAATACGCAGGGGGATCAACATGGCCACGGCTCAGGCAAGCCCTACACTCTGTTCTACCGACCAAACCAGAGCACCTTTTTCGACGGAAGCCCGATGCCCCCTCCCTCGCTCCTTTGCAAGAGGTCTGGTGTCACTGGCACATCGACGTCACTGACACATCGACCAAGACACGCAACCCGAGGCAGTGCTTAGAGAGCAGGCCATCTAACCCGGTCCGGCAAGCCCGCACAGCTCTGACCTTCTCAAGCCTGCACGCCAGCCCAACTAGAAGGGGACCCCCCTTCTAAGCCCCAACAGCTCCACCTATAGACCTAAAGGCACATGCATTGCATTGTCCTCTCCCCGGGTCCTCTCCCATGTTGTAAATCAACCACAGTCCAATGCCACCCAATTCTCTGTCTGAGCCAGCTGGGCAGACATGGCCTTCTATACATAGTTCCTATAATGCTACTAGCAGACAGCTGTACGCTCTACTAAACAACCTACTCTCTGGACCCTCATGATGACAGATCTCTCAACACTTTATGCCACTGCATGAGAGGAATCTTCTTTGTGCCAGGTGGCAAGTCTTGGCGTGCCATCTCCAGCCACAGCAACAGCTTCTTTACCGGCACTACCTTGCCACACATGGTGGTCAAAGCATCCACAGCCTGCAAACACAGAAACAAGACATGTTGTCTGCTACCAGTATCTTGCACATGAGCAGCGTGAGAAGCACTCCTCAGCAGCATTGTCGGAAAGCAGGGACACATGCACATCCTCCGTGTAACTGCCAATGGTAGCTGCTTGAGCTGGCTCATCTATTCGTTTTTGAGGAAGAATACTAGCATGCAGTGCTGACATGCCATGATGTGGCTTGACCCTGTGCAGCACATAGGCTTCCTACGTATAAGTGATCATGCGCAGCTGCCCACCATCCTAATCCAACCATTCACGTAGGCGCCAACACAGTACTGTCCCCCAAGTAAGCCTTACCTCCGGTATGTCTCTGATGTCAAAGGCCTCCTCCCGAGTCAGAACCTTCACCACCTCCTCCTGCCGCAATGCAGGTACATGCAGCTGCACATTGAAGGCCCCCGCTAGTCCCATGCTCTCCATCACCTCTCCTGCACTGCTGGTCCCAATGACCAGCAACCGCCTGCCCATGGGTGGCTGCTTCTTTACCAGCACGAGCAGCACTTGTAGCACTGAGTTGCTGAAGCGAGGGCCTATTTGCACAAACTCCAGCAGCCGCTCAATGTCATCCTGCACGCACAGGCAAGCAGTGGTATCAGTTGCTGCTCCACTCCAAGCAAAGCCATGCACACACTCCTCCAGCGGTCAGGAAGCCTGGCACGCTTGTTGCATAACTGCTGCAGTTGCTTGCATTCCCCTGGGAAACTTGCTGTTGAAACCAATGCTGTTATATAATAAAAGACCCAGCATGCTGAATTGCACAGTCGCAGGTGGCTGCACAGTGGTAAAGCCTGTGTGGAGGTGGAACACCAATGACCAGTTTCTGCCACTCATGCTAGAACCAGCAAATCTAATAATCACAATAAAAGCGCGTATGCAGCTTCTAGGAAAATGTATCTTCTCAGGAAATCAATACTGATCGCACTGCACTGCTTCCCACCCCCTCTTTTCCGACCCTCACCAGTATGATAATGGATAGAGGACTCTTATACGCATCCTCAAAGATCTTGGCGATCTGGCTGCACTTGGCCTGCTCACTGTAGCCCACCATGGCTTCAGGCGAGATGACCTTGACAAAGGGGAAGGCGCTGTCTATAGCAGCTGAGGCTCCCAGCGCTGTTTTGCCTGAGCCAACAGGCCCCTCTAGCAGCACACTGAGCATTGGGGTCTTCTCGCTGCTTCGTACCTGCAGGAGAGTGAAGAGCATAGCCATGGCCAGAGAATATGTCAGAAATAACTACAGTCTGCGCAAGACTGCGGGGCGCCAGGCAGGGGGCAACAGTTTCCACACAAAAATTCATAGAGTTACCAGTAAGGAAGCGGGCTGTCATGCTACCAAAGATGCTACTAGAAAGGAACCTACATTTCCTATGGTAAGGGCACATGTCCCTTTGTAAGGCTCAAAAAAGCCAGCGCAGTTTTGGAAGGAGAGCGCTAAGATGCAAAAGTACAACGGTACCAGGAAGCTGGAATCTCGACTTCTTGATTATTTGCCATGCAATTGAAAACTTGGACACACATTTGTTAGTGTTGCAGCCGTGTTTGCAGGCCACTTTGCAATCACATCCAGGACTGTCATCATCTTGGCCTGCTATAAAGACACGTATTGAAACAAACAAACACTTCACCAGACATGCGGAAGGCCAATGCAGCCAGAAAAGTCTATGCTGCCATGGTATGAACGTACCCCCTGATGATTCCTCTCTGAACCGCTCACCTGCCCAACCAGTGTAGTAAGTGTGGCCTGCAAGTGCCTGAAGGTGTCCCCATAGTCAATGATGCCATGCATGCGGTGCACCTCCAAGCTCTCTGTGTTAGCGCCAAAGGCTGGCTTTACCTCCTCCATAGCTTGCACAAAGTCAGCCATCGTCACCTACATGCAGGACAGAACATCAGGTGACCTCTAACTAAAGAATTGTTGGCCGCAGGAGAAGCTCAGCAAGGCCATGCTGCATTCCTATATGTGGGCCTCTGTAACTTATGACACTATATGTGACATTTTCACAGTTCATTGCTGAATTTTAACACAGTCCTTTGTGTCCTTGCTATCCCTGTCTTCAAGATAGGGGAGGCCCATCCATCATATCCACCATTCACCCAGCGTTGAAAGCATAGGACCGTATGCTGTAGCTGGTTGCAACGCAGGGGAAGGTATGCCAGCCCTGATTGGGCCATAGACTCTACTTCAGCAGATTCAATGGAGCGACTATAAAGCCAGGCCACAAGCCCATCAACACCTTGGTGTGCACCATCGCGCCCTTGTATGTAAGGATCCATACAGACAATCAGCACCATTAAGATTCTGCTGCCCTGCCATGCCACAGAGAAGGACACCGGCAAGCAGCACACAACATTGACTCTGCATCAGACCGCAACGATTGCAGGGCTGTTCTGCTGCGCACCAGCAGTTCCAGACTATGCAAGCTGCCAAACCAGAGGCTCATACACAGGCCCGCCCACCTTAATGTTGTCCTCATCAAGTGGTTTGTGCAGGTCATTCACATCCACATTCCGGTTCAAGGCAAAGCTGGCAGCGCTCTTCACCAAGCCTTCAATTTCTGCACCTGAGAAGTTCTTGGTGCGCTCCGCCAGATATTGCACGTCAACATCATGCCCTAGGAAGGAGTTTGTGGACATCTGCATGGAGCAGGCAAGGATTGGGAAGAGGACAGAAATTAGGAAATGGACGGCATCACTGATACTTCCACCACCCCAGAACTCAGACTTACAAGTGCGTGCAAATGTGTTAGTGCTCACCCACAGCACCAGGTAACATGTGTCAAGTAATTATACCTTAGTAAGGGCTGCTCAGCAAGTCCCTCTCATCTGATATAGGGCATTCCATTTGGAAATCCTAGCATGAAAACAAACAACCCCTACCACAACCCGCCGCATCTAAATTTTTTTGCCAGCAACTAGGTTTGACAGAGCTTCACCCCCTTCATTACAGCAGCTGAAACGCATATGCCAACAGGGCTGTTTCCAGCCAGGGCCTCACCTTGCTGGTGTGGATCTTGAGAATCTGGAGACGCCCCTTCTCATCTGGCAAGCCAATCTCTATCTGCACCTCCAGGCGCCCAGGACGCAGCATGGCCTCATCCAGCATGTCCTTCCTGCAGTGTGCAGCAATAAGTGGCACCTCAGTCATCAACTCACTTATAATTCTGAATGATGCCCTCAACAGCCTAATGAACACTAAATGGACCAGCAGATGGCCTCCCCAAAGCTCTGGCCATGTGCAAACAGTACATGAACTTCCACCAAGGATAGAAACTGTTACCAATTGGTTCATAACAGTCAAAGCAGAACATAGTAGCCTTTGCACTGCACCTGCCAAACAAAGAGTGCGATACCCAGGCTGCAAACCAAATAAATACTCTGGCATGCCTGGTTGAAGTGCAGCGTTTGACAGGACAGACCTACCCACCTGTTGGTCATGCCAATCAGCAGGATATTGTTCAGCGCATCTACACCATCAATCTTTGTCAGCAGCTGGTTGACAATGGTGTCATGAGTCCCGGTCCCATCCCGCACACTGCCACGAGCTTTACAGATGGCATCAATCTCATCAAAGATGATAATGTGAAGCTCCTGCAAGGAGAAGTGGCAGTTTTGCAAGCATGAACAGGCATTGCATCTGCGGCTTTTAGCCCTGCAACCTTGAACCTGGTGGATGATTGCCTGACTGATCATGTAAATGACCAGAAGCTGACGTCCAATTTTAGGCATTCCACTGGCCTCTAGGATGCTGCTGGTGCTTGGCCATACACCCACCGGCTGGTGAAATGCCCCTGAGCAACTAGCAACCGAGGAATATGGTATAGCTTGTTAGGATTGTGCATAGCATCTTCATATCCATGTGCTACCCCGTCAGACCAGTTGCTAAACAGGCCCTTGCAGATGTACTTCCAACCAGTGGAAGCTCCTTTGCATGCCAAGGCTGCAAAACATGTCATGCCAAGGCACAAAACATAGCTAAACACAGCATGCCAAAGCCCAATGAAGATGGAGAACTTACTGATGAGTCCCCTTTCTCCTTGTACTCTGCCTCTGCTTCCCCAAACAGATTCCGGATGTTCTCCTCTGCCTGTCCAACATACTTGGACAGCACCTCGGGCCCATTAACAATCTTGGGCTCCTTGCCGTTGAGCATCTTGCCGATCTGCCGTGCGATCAGGGTTTTGCCTGTACCAGGTGGCCCATGTAGCAGCATACCCTGTGAGAATCACAACAGCTTTAACTACAAACACCACTTCAGAACTCTAGGCACATCTGCAGCTCATGCTGCCTTCCATCAGGGCATTCCTTTCTGGGATAAACCCTGGACCTCAGTATGCAATACAAGGAATGATAATGCCCAATGATATGCCACTGCATTTCAGGGGTCAGGTGGCGCAACTTCAACTGGTGAAGGCGACAAACATCCTGGGAAAGCCTACCTTTACGTGCTGGATGCCTAACCGCTGTACAATGGAGGGTGGGAACACTCGACTGGCAAAAGCTCTTCTGAAGATGTTGTCAAACTGCTTGTCCAGACCACCAATACCCAAAGACTCAAAGTTGAGGTTCTTCTGCTTGAAGAGTTGGGTGGTTGCATAGCCCTTCTGCCCTAGAATCTTGATTGGTGCTTGAGCTGAAGGCAGAAGCAGTAGATATGGAAGATTCAGAGGCTGGTTGATCGACCGAGAGCATCTGAAGGACTTCCGCTATGATGGACTGAACAAGCGAGACATCCATGCCCAATACATGCAGGACATGGTAGATTAAAAATGCACATGGCCATGTAAACGATGTGCACTTGCTAAGCCGGTGTGTACCGCTCAAACGTTGAACTAAAAACATCTGTCCAAGCAGCCAGGAAAACCCTATTGCAACACACCTGCGTTTGTGAAGATGAAGGCTGTGCTGTCCATCAAAAGGCCACGGTTCACCTCCTTGTTGTCACCGTTTGCATCAACCAGCAGAGTGCCAACTGTGATGCGTAAGTTGACCCCCTGCAGCTCAAAAGCCACCTGCTGGTTCACTGACAGCACCTACACCAGAACAGACAGGCCAGTAGGTCGTAAGTCCATGCTTTCCAATGGCGCTCACACGTATGGACGACCTCCTACGAGTTCACCTAGGCATAGTGGATCATTTCAATTCCTAACCCTGCCCTCCTGGGTCTTCTGCCTACAACAGATGAGGAAAGGAAACGGTAAATAACTGGTGTGAGCAAAGGTATATCAGATGAAATAGAAGCCGAAAAGATATGTAGTTGCAGTTGGTATGTATGTAAGACCAGGCAACCACCACTGCAGAGGCCCCCTATACTGCATACGGTTGAGGTGATCCAAACAACCCTTTTGCCCCTGCAACACTGAAATGCATCGCCCTGCTGCTGTGCTCGCTGAAAGAGGGAAGGGAAAAGCGAAAGCCTACATAGTGCGAGCTAGCAGCAACTCATCTGCTCCCTAAATTCCTGTAACACCCCCTCTATCGAGTTGTAGCCTGCAGCTGCTTCTCTGCTACAGCGATATTCCTCTCACATAGCCATACCCTACGGAAGACGGGTAAAACTAGTTCTGGTGGAACACAATATCGTCCCAGAGCTAGCCTGTCTGCCGACTGTGGTTGACATACCCACGAGAGACTGCTAGACTAAGGCTTGGGCTTCCACACCGGCTGCAGCTGGTAAATGCTGACAGGGCTGAGCAGCTCACCTGGCCTTTGAAATCACGCAGCAGCTTCTCTATGATGTCAGTGGCCTGCAGCTCCTTCTGAATGGGGCGGTCAGTGACATGGCCAATGTCACCATACAGCAGGTTGATGCCTGGCAGCTGCCTTGAAGGGTTGAAGGGGCTCACTTGTACGCTATCACGTACTGACACACGCAGGATCTGCAGACAAGAGGTAGCGTGCATAATGTGCTTCATGAATTCATCAGTAGGGACACTCTGCTAGGGTGCAAACATATCAGCAGGCCTCTCCTACTGGTGGTCTTGTCTATCTGCACCATGCAAGATGCTTGGGCTGGGCAGAGTAGCCAGAGGAAGGTTACTGATTATGGGCTGAAGGCATGTGCAGGACTGCATACAGAACATATTGTCATAAGCATGGCTGCAGCTTCTTCTCTGCTGGCGCTCTCTCGAGAAAATGGTGGATTTGGGGGTTCTTGCATGCCGCTCTGATGGCCACAGCTGTCTGTGAGTACTTCTGTAATGCATGCAGAACTTCCCCGCATGTCCCGATTGCCATAGACATGTGAACCTTCTGCTGTTGCTACACACACCCCGCTTCATGCTTACCCTCCTTTGTACGCTGTTAAGCGCCAAACCATCTTGAGCCACTGCTGGATGGCCAGCTACACTGAACACACTGCATACAGCCAGGCAACATTGCTGTGAATATCTTCAGCTTCCAAGCGTGCATACGCTACAAACAAGCGTTATACCGTGTCTCTCTGCATTCTCGATGTATCTGATTGCGCACATGTATATGCCAACTGTCTGTGCAGTTGGATGCAACTGCTGAAGTGCCCACTTACTAGTCGCCAACCTCCACGAAGCCCTGCCTCGCCAATGGATCTGAAGAGGCTACGTATACGTAATTCGTTGTTGCACTGCCCTATAACGTTCGACCGCTGTGAGTGTGTGACCACTGCAGAAGGATGCTGGAGCGCATAGGCACCTGATCAGGGCAGTTGTCAATAGTTCTCCTGGTAGCCATGGCTGCCAGGGCGGCAAACGTGAACTAGTGAACGACGTGCTCTGCTATATATAGGCGTTCCTATCTCCTTGGACAGTTTGGGATGGTGGTTGCGGAGACCAGGTGTCCAAGAACAAGCGAACCACAAAGCCAGGCAAGCCTTATGTGCACATGAACAGGACAAAGTAATTAAAACTAGTGCGGTTGCACTGTTCTCTCCCTAGGGAAGCTTTCGTCCGGCTTGACCAGAGAGAGGTAACGGAGCTTGAGCGGGGTGAGGGACAGCTTGTGGCGAATTCAATTAGTTGCTGGTAGCATTTTTCAGCTGTATGGCCTGTTAGAACACACTGTCAATGTAGATTGAAAGATCTTGTTGTTTCTCTCTCCTCATAAAGAGTGCTTCTGCATGGTCACTCTCATTCACCCGAGTGTCCAACGCACAAGTCGATTTATCTGAATAACAGGCGTTGATTCTGCTTCAGGCAATTGCAGTTTGAACTGATTCTTTTCCTTCTCGATATCTTGATATTGACTTCTACTGATGCTACCGTTGTGACCGTTTGTGTGGCCAGCTCGCAGCGCGGAGGGGTATCAGCCCGAATGCGGTCAGCCTTGCCCCATGGGGTCAAGAGAAGCATCACACAACATCGTCTGGTTTCTCATGATGCACGCCACCTGCTTAAAAGCCAGAGTAATCAGCGGTACTTGCAGAGGGGCGGATTGCAGGCTACTTTAGACCCCTCGACCAGCGCAATACCAGTCAGTATGGCTGTTTGCAAGCTCAGACGCAATACGTTAGCTGCTGTGGTGGTTCTGGCAGCTTCTACTGGACAAGCATCAGCCTCCCATGATGCACATTCAGCACCAGGACGAACTGAGCCACAGGGTGCAGCTGACCTTAGCAAAGTAGCAAGAGCAGAACCAGCAGATCCTCTTACTCCATCAAAAGCAAGCCAACCCTCACCCTGTACACCACCTCGAGCAGCTACAGTAGATGACAACCAGGCCCCAGCCATGCTGGTGGGGACAGAAGAAGCTCCCACTGCTGCTGCTGGCTGGACAAAAGCAACAACATCAACAGCAGCAGCACAATCAGCAGATCCATCAAAAGCAGGACCTTTACAGGAGAAGTTTTATCCGCCAGAGTCCACTCTTTCAGCTGCTCGCCAACAGCAGAAGCAGCTTGTGCAGCTCATCAAAGCTACGCAAGGCCCTCAGGAGCTTTGTGACCTAGTGGATGAACATGGCTCATCTATGGACTGCATCAGCGTGACGGTCGTTGTGGTGCAAGCATGCAGGATTTGGCAGCAGGCAGCAGGGGGACTAGCAGCAGCAGCACGAGGCCCAGCAGCAGCACCAGAAGCAGCTGAAGCAGGCCTCAGCAGCAGTCCTTGGGCCAGCAGCAGGAATGCAGACCCTTTGGCTGCTGCTTCTGCTGGTGGTGCTTCCAATAGTGCTCTGTGCGAACAGACAGGGCTCAGTGGTCGGATGGATGTGGAGGACACTGCAGCAGGAATCGCTGCAGTAGCTGGGAAGCCTGTCAGCGTGGGCAATAACAGTAACGGTAACAGGAGTAGCGCTGGTGAAAGCAGTAGCAGGAGAGCAGCTGATGCTGAAAAGCCTCAGTCGGGCTACCGCACCCCTGCTAACGGTGCAGAGCGGCTTGGCAGCCTTGGCAGCCGCAGCTATACTTTGTTTGAATTGGACAGAAGTGATCGCACAAGCACCGCCAGCACCAGTGGGTATAGTGAAAGCAGCAGTAGCAGCAGCAGTAGCAGGACCACGAGCTTCACTCGGCAGGGCCATGACCAAGCCAGCAGCAACATTCCACTTGACAGCAGCTGTGGTAGCACCAGCAGCAGATTAGAGATAAGCCCTGGCAGTGGCAGAACCAGCAGCAGGACTAACAGCAGCAGCAGGACTGCCCCTGTCCAGGATTTTTGGATCCGGGACAGCAGCCAGTCTGTAAAACAGAGCAGCAGCAGTGTCAGCAGCAGCAGCAGGGGTAGCAGCAATAGGGTGGGGGATGAGGTTCGAGCGTTTCCTGTGCGTGCGCTGCTGTTGGGGTGCATTCGATCCCTGCTGCTGTCAAAGCTGCATCTGTTGGATGGAGCTGGGCTGGTCAACATATTGCACAAGCTGGCAGTGATGGGGTGTAAGGAGGAAGAGGAGTTGATATACGAGCTGGTAAGGGGGAGCAGGAAATGGTGTTAAGAATAATAGCAGGTATGCCGTAGGGTATCGCCACCTAGTGCTCATCTTAAAGTTCTTGTGTGAAGTGAGAAAATGGAGAAGCTATTAAGCCATGATAAATGGATGGTGGGTTTGCTGCTCGTTGGAGCCAGAAGGGGACGCTGATTCAAGTCTTTTGACTGGTTGCTGCAGTGCTTTACACTTTCCTATATACAATGCTGTGTTGCCTGTGCAAAATGCATCTGAGCAAGCACTCTCAGACTGCAGCAGCGGCCTTGCCTATAGCTTCAGTTCCATCTTAATGTTCTGCGGAAGTGCTTGTGACAAGGGTCCACTGCTGTCTCTCCTGATTATGCGCTTCTTACAGCATGATTGCAAAATCAGCATTATGTGAAAGCTTCTATGCTGCTCTCATCGGTCAGGTGACAAGTGTCTGTTATCCTGGCCGTAACCATTTTGTAGGACCCGTTCTTCCCACAGCTAAGTTCCGTTGGTTTTCAATCTGTTGTCTAAGATCTCTGCCAGTGGGCGCTTGGCATTGTTGGTTTTCCGTCTTTGGTTAACTGTTGATTTGCAATTGGGCCTGCTCACCAGGTTCGCAGTCGTGCAGCATCTGCAGCATGGCTTCAACCTGTTTGTTAGCTCCTGGAGAGCAAGAGACCGTGACTGATATCCAAGACATGAGATGCTGAGTGAGTGTATGCCTACTATTGCCGCAGGTCCAGGCTGTAGCACCAAAGCTCCAGCTGCTCTCCTACAAGCTATTGCCTCAGCTGCTGTGGGCATGTGCCTCTCTCAGCTACAGCCCTGAACCTCCGCTGCTATCAGCAGTGTTGGCTGCTGCTACTGCTGCTAGGGGTCAGGTCCAGGGCATTGACTGCAGTCAACTCTTGTGGTCAATGGTCAAGCTGGGGTGTAAACCGTCTGAGGAGTGGTTAGAGGCCTGGGTGTGGACGATTGAGCAGGTGAGGATGGGCATGCGCTCAATGGGGCAAGGAATGAGAAGGAGAAGCCGGGGTAAATGGGCGGAATGCAGGGCACAAGGCATCAGGAATGGTCTGCAATTGCGGCTGCAGCATGTTGTGAAATGGGGCAAGGACTGAAAAAGGGCGAGGACTGAGAATAAGGAGGGGGTAAACACCCAGGGAAGGGGAAGAAGATGGGTCAGTAGAGAATGAGGATGTATTGGATCGAAGGAGGGTAGTAAATGGATGGAAGGCAGGGCCCAGGGCATTAGAATGGGGTCTGCAATACTGCCTGCTGCAGCTGAGGGCTAGTCCACGTATTTCACTGGATGAATATCCTTGTCTGCTAGTTGCTATTGCTTAAATTCATTGGAGGTAAGGTTAATACGTTGCGGATGGAGAGGGTGCATAAAGTGAGGACCAAGGGGGTCAATCAGAGGCATTAAAGAAAAGAGGTCATGGCAAGTTTGATAGGAAGTGAGATGACAAAGGGCCGTGATTGGAAGAGGGGAAGGGCAGCAGAGGCGGGTCAAATGGGGAGGGGAGTGGGAGGATACGAAGAGGGGGTGGGAAGAAAGGGGCAGGAGGGTTTCAAGCAAGAGAGGAGGTAGGGAGGTTCACCAGGGAGGGAAGGGTGTAGCCGGGATGGGAGAGAGAGCTGGTTATGCAAAATAAGGAATGACCTGAACGAGTGATAAGCAAGGGGGAGGGGAAGGGCGGGGAGAGGCGGCGGAGGGTATGGGAGAGGAGGCAGGGGGAGGGCTAGAGAAAGGGGGGGGAAGTGGATGGGATCGGAATGCGGAGAAGGCAGAGGAGGGTGAAGGGGAATAGTATATGGCAGCAGGATGGACAGGAAGGAAGGGGAGTATAAGAGTTTGGAAGGGAGATGGCAGGGAAGGTGAGGGGACAAAAGAAGGAGGCATTATAATTGGAAGGGGCGGTTGCGTTCAGGGCTTGAAGGGTGAAGGAACAGAGAAGGGCTGTGCACTGAGTAAAGTGAAAGGAAACAGCTTCAACGGGACGAAATGGATGGCTCAATTGTGTTGTTTGTAACCTTGAACATGCCAGTCCTGTCAGTCTGTTGAGCCCCCGAATGCTGACATCTGCTTGCCCACCCAGTCTGCTATTGCCAGTTGCTGGTAGACACTCCCGTCTACCTAATCGCTTGAGTTCCTGCCTTGCGACATTACTCTCCAGGCACAGCTAATATGCAGTTGGTTACAGGCAAACAAAACCTGTTTCTACACTGATAGTTGGCGGCGTAGACAACAGCAGTATCTAATCCCCATAGCTCAAGAAGTCCTCTGTGTGGCACAAACAGCAAGCACAATTGCTATCAATCTGACCTAAAGCCCCTGCGCTTGTCGTCGCGTCCTTACCAATTGCTGCTTCTGCTTTTGCTGCTGCTCCAGCTCCTGCCAACCATGGACCCCCAAGCCCTGTGCTGTTGCGCCTGGAGCCTGAGTCAACTGGGCGCCCCCCTAAACCCCTCCTTCCTCAAAGCCCTGCTAAACCGCAGCGAGCAGCTTTTCCCCCTCTTCAAACCCGAGGGTTTTGCTGTGTTGGGACACACCCTGCACCACCTCCAGCTAAACCCTAGCAGCTCAGCCTGGTGCGAGGGTTTTCTTGATGCAAGCCTCAGGGTTTTACCATGCTGCAGCAGCCAGAACCTCGGAAGCTTGGGGTTGTTCGTGTCATCTTGGGAGCCGGGGGCTGTGAATGGAAGTCTAATGGTAAAATGGCAGCAGCAGTGGCTGTACAGCTGCCAGGGGCAGTTTCAAAGCTTCACTGCACAGGTAGGGGTGAGGATGTGGGAGTAAGGCATGCTGGTCCCACGGTCTTTTAAAACTTCCTTTGGACCCGCTATTATGTTTAGAAAAATGTGATGCCAGGGGCTCACACAGGTGCATGTACCCTTGGATCAGTGTGGCACTTGAGGCACTTTTCACTTGTTGATGAACTGAAGTCATAGCGCATTGTGTTAGGAATGCCCTTTGTGTCCTCTGTACCTCTGTTGCTTGTACATGACGGCTGTGCATGGGCGCAGTGTAACTGCCTGTTTGTCAGATGATAGGGACCATCAAGTACGTAGAACCAAGAGTTCATGTCGCCGCTTCTGACTCGTAAAGTCAATCCCCATAGCTACTCCTCCTTACCTTCCAGCAGAACCCGGTTGCATTGTTGTGGGTTTACAGTCCAAGCCTAAGCACATTGCAAAAGTGAGTGAATGTCAATTTTATGAACACAATGAGCATGGCGGCTTACGTCCTGGTACATGCTGTCAGGGTAGGGGGGAACGCACCACGTGTGCTAGTACCGCCTCTGCCCTAAAATATGCAGGGCCAACGCCCGGCGTCCACGCACTCACTTACATTCTGCCCTGTGTTGGGTTGCAGGGGTTCTACATGGTCTGTCGAACCTTCTCCTCATGGCATCGGCAACAGCAGCAGGAGCAGGAGCAGCATCAACAGCAGTGGCAACAGCGGCAGGACCACATGCAGCAATGGCAGCAGCAGCAGCAGCAGGAGTCACTTTCCTTGACACAGAGTCAGTGGCAGCTGCTTATTCAGGGCCAAGAGGAACAGCAGCAGCAGAGCCAGGCGCAGCACGACCAGCAGCAGCATTGTGTCGACAGCAGTGCAGACCAATTGGAGCAGGGGCACCAGCGGCAGTGGCAGCAGCAGATGGTTGACAAGGGGCCAGTCATCAAGACAAAGCAGCAGCAGCAGCAGCAGCAAGAAGGGCAGCAGGAGATGCTCACTTCAAAGCAACACCAGCGGCAACCCTTTGTTCCGCAGGTACAACATCACCACCAGCAGCAAGAAGAGCTTCAAGGTGACGTAAGCGACAACGAGCAACAGCAGCACCAAGGCCAGCTGCAGGAACAGTTAGAGCTTTTCCATGAGGCCAGGTCTTATCAGGAACAGTACCAACAGCAGCAGCAGCAGCACCGGCAGCAGCTGCAGCAGCTGGAGCAAAGTGACAACCAGCAGCAACAGCTTCTGTCTGAGCCCAATTCTTTCGAGAGGCAGCACCAACAACAGCAGCACCAAAACCAGCAGCAGCGGTACCAACAGCAGCAGCAACAGCAGCTTGAGTTGAGCACCTTGCTTGCACAGCCCTCCCTTCCCTGGCAGGAAGCTTTTCTGTCCCAAGTGGTAACTCCCGAGGTATACGCCCACCCCACAAGCTGCACTGCCTTAGTCAAGCTGCTGGCCCTGTGGCAGTTACCTAGGCGGCTGGCTAAGCCGTACTTGGCCTCCTGCCTGTCTAGCTTCTTGTCGGATCCAGGGCGGTTTAGCCCCAGGCAGCTGGCGATACTGTCTGCTGGGTTGGGGCTGCTAGGGGTGCAGCCGTCTGAGAGGCTGGTACAGGGTTTGGTGCAGGTGCGTGGGGAGGGGGTGTTTAGGGAAGTGGCCAGTTTGGGAGAGTGTTGGGGGTTCAGGGGGTGTTGAGATCGTGATACAGGGTTTTGTGCAGGTGGGTGGGGAGGTGGTAGGAGGGTGTGTGGAAAGGACAAGTAATTGCAAGAGCTAAACAATAACAGCATACATAGGCGATATCGAGACCAAATCGTCGTACCTGAATGCCGCTCCTAAAACTTGCCGGTGTTGTTGGGGGTGTACAGGGAAGTGGTCAGTTTAAGAGGGCTTGTTGGGGGTGTACAGGGAAGTGGTCAGTTTAAGAGGGCTTGTTGGGGGTGTACAGATAAGTGGTCAGTTTAAGAGGGCTTGTTGGGGGTGTACAGGGAAGTGGTCAGTTTAAGAGGGCTTCGAAGGTTCACGGCTTATTGAGAGGGTGGGGATTGGGGAAGGGGGTGTGCTTCAGAATGGTTTTAGAAATGATGCAGGTGGGCGCTGCTTACAAGGATAACATGCTTGGCCTCTTGTTGATGCCTACCAAGAAGCAAAAGGGGGGCCTGGCAGCAGTGAGTTTTATTGACTGCATACCGTATTTCTAAAGGTTCACATGGACTTCTGGATACTTGACAGTGTGGTGGGGTATTTCATCTTAGACTGCAAGTACTGTCCAGTGTTTTGGATGGTTTGGTCATTGTATTGGGGAGACGAAGGGGCAGATTGCTGCTGATAAGCATGGATTATACCATAATTGAACCCTTAGTTTCTTTAACTCACGGCTGCTGACTAGTTCCGCTTCTTCTATCCTCTCTTCATTGCTGACGTCTATCAGTAGTTGCCCCCAGCAGTTGCAAGTACTCATCGCCATGCTTCAGGCATCCAGGGTGTACTAGATTCCAGTGTCATGGGATGCAATGCAAGCATACATAAACAGCTCTTAAAGAGTGGCATATTGACCCATCCCTTGTCTTGGTCCCTGTGCTATGCAGAGTATGCAGCAGCAGCTCAAGCAGGCTTTCACCTCAGACATTGCCACCCTATGTGCATGCTTAGCCCACTGGGGTGCCCCCCTGCCTCCCAGCCAGCTCTCAAGCTTCTTAGGTGCTTTCATAACCTACAGCTCAGCATGGAGTCCCAGATGTTTGACCAACATGTGCTGGGCGTTGACTAAGATGAAAGTGCAGCCTGGGGAGGCGTTTCTCAGCTGCTTGAGGAAGGAGGGTTTGAGGCTGAGGGGGTACTTCTCGCCAAAGCAGGTGGAGGTGTTGCTGTGGGTGCGGGAGCAGGGGCAATGGCAGATGGAGGAGGGGTGGGTGGAGGGGGCGATGGGGGCTGGGTTTGGAAAGGGGTTGCAGCAGGAGCAGCTGCAATGGCGGTGGCACCAGCAGAAGCAGCAGATGGAGCAGCAGCAGCAGCTATGGGAAGGGGTGCAGGTGATTAACCATCACCAGCAGCAACAGCTGGAGCAGGCGCAGGAGCAGCAGGACGGTTGTTGCAAACAGGTGCAGTGCCTTGGGGTGCAGCACCAGCAGCAGCAGGATGTGCAACTGGAACAGCAGCAGAAAAGACAAGGAGAGGGTCACAAACGGGGCCGGGGTCGGTGCTGGCCACAGGAGAGGTTGGCACAAGTGGGTATGCCCCAGTCCTTTCCACCACCACATTCTGCAGGCCTTCACATACAGGCGCCAGATGAGCTTCATGAAAGTGAGGCGGACTTGCTCAGAGCAACTTGCTGGAAACAACCTAACCAGCAGCAACAGGAGCAGCAGCAGCAGAGGGTGCTCATGTGGCCTTCACGTCCGTGTGAAGCTCATAGCATCTCCAGCAGTGTCACTCTGGTGCGGCTGTGAAGGAGGATATCTGGCAGGTGCTCTAACTGCAATGCTTGTCAAGTCCCTTGCAATATGTTTACGCCCTTGTCGGGCTGTGTGGCATTCATGTTTTTGGCTCTCCCCTCTTGCTGGATGTAGTCACCTGTGCAGTATGTAAATTCGCATCATGCCATCAAGCCACTGTCTCATTTACTGCAGATGAAAGTAGTAAATAATCAAGTAATATTAATGTTACCCGATGGGTGATAGACTATGGCTCCAGCAGTTAATGGCAGCTTCAGTTGGGGCATAGTCGTCGTTCGGAAGAGGCGACCTGAGATAGGCGATGCGGGACTATGGAGCCGGTGGGAGAAGTAATCTCCCTCAACACCTTCTTTGGATCTTAGCATCAGATGGTTACTGACTGTTCTTTCTTTCCTGGTTCGGCGGTTCTCGCTAAATGCCCCTTCCGGGTGATGCGGAACCGGAACCAGCAGGATGGGATGGAAGATAGGCAAAAACATTTGCTAGATTTTCTTTAGTAGCTAGAACTAAAAAAGTTGTTCCAGCTCCAAAATCGTAATAACTATTTAATCCATTCATTAAATTTGTTTCAGTTAATTAAGCTATGCATCGCTCCGTAGGAGGGCGGTGCGCCTTCCTACGGAGGAGCGCACCAAGTGAAGCACAAGTTAAAAATTGACGCAGTAATTATTTAATTTAGCCGGACTAGTGTCTATAGGTAGAGGTATCCTATATAGGGTTAAAAAACTTCTATAGAATGGGTGACAAATCACTTGTCAGTAGGATCTGGGTGATGCGGAACCAGTCATTAACGCTCTGCTGCTAAGAATCAAAGAAGGTGTTGCGCAACACTGGAAGGCAAGTCCCCGGGCCGGTGTAAAGCAGTGTGAAAGCTGCAGATCGACCGAGCGGTGCCATTGGTGCCCAAACAGTGCATCCCCGCCCTCGTCACTAGAAGTTCATTCGCAGGGCGGATTACAGCTTACGGTTCGAAATGCAGTCGGAATTGGTTTCAGCCTGCCCAAGGAGCCATTTGTCATGAAGTCTGCTCACTCACGGCAACGTACGGTTCTCCATGCACACGCCTGACGGACTCGCTCGCTCGTTAAGTACGGTTGGAGCTAAATACAAAGAGATACCACTGCATAGCCCGGCAGTCTGGGCCGTGCAGCCTTGTACGTAGGTTGGAATTATTTTATATGCAGGCGCTCTGCCGACCGCAATATAGCTCAGCCAAGTGTGCTAGCGAGTAGACAGACCCGCAACTTGCTTGCTAGCGCTCCGCCTCGAAGCCACTACCGCGGTGACCACTTCCAAGCAAGTAGGTTGGAGCTAATCAGCTGTATGTAATCTTGTATTAAAAAAAATATCTCGCTAATGTGGTACCACTCCAAACTGTGTACAGATTGTCAGCATACCACACATTCTAGGATGGCCACGGCAATACATAAGCCGCAGTCTGCCAGAAAATGACAGGTCAACAACATTTCGCTGCCCAGACTAAATATTGACGCATAACATCAAAACAGCACATCACACTCTCTCTCTGACAGGATCATATCCCTTAAAGGCATACGACAAGCCTGCTTCTACCAACCAGCATCTCAGTACAACGATCTCCATTGCGACTGTCCATAATGCTGTTGCAAACCACATCCCATGCAGGTTTATAGGTGATATTGCACATTTAAATTTCAAAGAATCCTGCTATGATGACATCACTAGTTATGCCCCAACCCTTTCACAGCCCTCTGCCAAGGCATAGCATTCCCCTTCCCTTTAAAAGTGTTCACCTGTCCACATGCCATGGCATTAGCTTGCACATCACAAGAACAGCTTTGACAGACATCACTGGCCATGCATCTACTCTCTCAACCCCAAAGATGTTTCCATGCAGAGATGATATCCATCGCACAATCGCCACCAACAGGATCTTCAGATAGGGTATGATGGAAGATGGGGATAGTTGTAAAGTATGGAAAAACATATGTAAGAATGCAATGCTCCTTCCAGCTCTGCAATAGCGCAGCTCACAGGAAGGAACACCGCTGGATTCAATGACAGTCATCTGACCGTCCTCTCACAACTCCGAATGCAGACATATGAATGCGAAACCAACGCAGCCCTTAACAGGGGTAAGAATCGAACCACCACCAAATCCTTTGTCCTTCAATGATAACCATGCCTATGGGTGACCAGTAGGCCAACAAACTATCAGGGGCAAGTTTCTGCGGGTATGTCACTATTTATGATACACGTGTAAGCTACCCAGCAGCCCTGCCGCCTGCTAACATGGATTGCTATAAAGCAATCTCTCACCAAGACCCCTCCCACGCTATTGAGTGTTCAAAGTCAAAATTGTTCTTCAAGAACAGGCATGTGCGCAAGCACAGCAGTCTATATGTGCTGCAAACCAACCAAAGCACAGCACTCTAATGCGCTGCGAACCAAGCAAAGCACAGCACTCTATGCACTGGATACCCCCTGCAGCCTTTAGATGCCCACTAGGGCAACTGACCAATGCTCAAGGTGGCAAACACCAATGCTAAGGAAACCCACCACCCACACACGAAGGCACAACAAGCTGCTGCTGGGGATGCAGCCGTCAACAATTGAGGTGATGTATACCCATTTAGGGCAGGTAGAGAGCATGGAAGATGCCAACAATGGCCACATAACATGCAACGTACTTGGGCAGAACTAACCCAGAAGGGGTGAGCAAAACACAACGTAATGGGCTAAGCAAGCAGCTGCATGACCAGTTACAAGCCGCGAAGAAGCTTGCGGTTACCCCTCTGCTGCTGCTGTAGCCTCTCCTGCTGTGCATAGTAATTCTCCCCATCCGAAGCTGAGTAAGGCAAGGGTGTCACCTGCACCTTAAACCCCTTAGACTGCCACCGGTTAAGCCCAACACTGACACCATCAGGTACCTTCACTGTACCCACCTTCATCTGGTTGGGCACAACCTTGAAGTACCCACAGAACTGGTCATAACCACCATCTTTTGCTACTGCCTCAGGGTTAGAAATGGTGTTGCCAGAGCGATCCACGTTGGTCACAGGAGCCTCACCGAGCTTCTGAGACCAGAAGCCATTGCTGTCCTTACGCAAGAAATGGAAGTCAGGCATGCACCTGGGACCACCACAGCCTTCAGAAGAGCGGTACATGAGGGCAACATAATGGCCAACAGCGGGCTGGCCAGACAGAGCCTCTTCCTTTGTTGCTGGTAGGCCACCATCAGCGATGACGCGCTTGGCAAGGTCAGGGCAACTCATCTTGTCCTGCTGCAGCTCGCCAGCACCGCCACCCTGACCAGGATAGCACCAGCCACCGGCAAACTTCTCCAAAGCGTAGCAGTAGCAGTTGCTCAAGCGGGCTCGGTCTCCTGCCTGCTTCTCTTGGTAGGTGAAGGTGTTATCTGTGTTGGGACTATATGAGCAAGCACCAGCTCGCTCTTGAGAGAAGTCAACAGTCTTCCCGGGCCCCTTGCACTGCAACAGGACGTTGTAGCCCACCGTCGGGAACATGGGCTCGATCCATGTATCGGAGTTCGACTCGTAGTTGCTTTCTTGGAAATACTTCGGAGGAGCGTTCGATACTTGAAGGAGCACGTTTTGGTTCCAAACTTCAGGATTGTAGACGACGCTGCTGTGGACGCTGGTACAAGCGAAAAGAAGCGTGCATAGGAACAACCAGGACACGGCTGCCATTCTGCTTTGTAGCCTTGGAAGCACCACCTGCAAGAGGAGACGGCAGCGTCAGTTTGTAATGGCTGCAAGAGCTGCGCGCCAAACATGGCTGCCTTGGTGGCCCATAGCGTGTCCATACGTAAGCGGGATAATACGTGCAAAAGCAAGCAGCTTGACAACTGCAGCGACTTTGGCCTCGAAGAACAGTCGTATAAACCAGCCATTGGCACATGTCTTGCTCAAGAGGACAACCGTGCGACGGCAGATGCCAGCGTTCATGTATGCATGGCTCAATGTGTACTTAAAGCAACGCCCGAGAGTCGTGCTCGTGCAAGGCAGCCGACTTGCGAAAGCTGACAACCGCTGAACAGGAAAACGCTCACCTTTGCAAGCTCGCGCTGCCTACCCTCCCCTTGAACGTGCGAACGCTTAATCACGAGCAAATACGACACCGCCAATATGTCCGAGACTCTGGACTTGGAAATCTTTTACAGCCAGTATCTACCACGCACGATGTTATCTCTATGCTGCTATGTTTCCTGACAAAATTATGAGGTCCAATGCTTGAAGAATCTAAGAATGAATGGAGCGCCGTGGTTACGCGGCAGTATATATAGTCCACAAGGCAGCAGCCAAGTTTCGGCATGCGCTGGCATGAATGAGTCACTCTGGAAGCGATTCGGGCTTCGGAGCAATCTGGAAGCCTGGGAAGTCACATGGAAAGCACGCTGAGTAGGACCGGGGAAGGCCCATCTCGGAACAATGCTTCGACACATGGAAGGCT
The DNA here is from genome assembly GCA_963556185.1 of Pseudopediastrum boryanum. Taxonomy (NCBI): domain Eukaryota; kingdom Viridiplantae; phylum Chlorophyta; class Chlorophyceae; order Sphaeropleales; family Hydrodictyaceae; genus Pseudopediastrum; species Pseudopediastrum boryanum. Next base: position 10,043,922 of record OY744493.1, read on the forward strand.
GGACCAAACCTTGACCGCTGTGGCTACACACAAGTAGCTTTGATGTATTCGCTCCCCTGCACCTCAAGTGGATCACCAGTATATATCCTTGCCAAGCAGTGCTGTCGTGGCCAGCCTGTTGCGGGAGCTGGTTCTGTGACCATACTGTGTCGGCGTTTGCGTATGCCCTCAGGAAGGAGTGCCTCACCTGCTCCTTCTTGTCGGCAATAGGAATGGTGCTGGCCGTCAACTGTGGTTAATGTATTCCATGTCGTCCTGGCCAGCGGTGTTTTCATCTATACTTCAACCTTGTCAGCCTGGACAAGCTGCACGTAGGCCATCAAGCTTACGCGTCAGGGCTGGCAGGGGCACATCCACCTCAGCGACCCACACCTGGTCCCATGTCCTTGCTAGTGCTTACTGAAGGTAACGCGGACCCATGTCACCTCCCATGAACAGCGGCAGGCAGGAAAGGTTCCTGATAGTGCGTCAGGTCCCTTCATGGACAGGTGAGATGTGGGGGTTTGCCAATGAATCTACCTGTGTTTCCCACAACAGCAGCAGGCAGAAAGAATATGCGAAGGCAGCAGGTGTGAAGCACATTATTTGGACTGTTAAGGTCGTTGTACGATCCCTCAGATACCATACAGCTAGTTCACGGTGCAACGTAGCAACTCCCACAGAAGCCTACCGCCACGCCCAGGCATTGTACAGCTGAAGGCTTTGCTTTGCCAGGTAATGTGTTATCCCCAGTGGCTTGAACCCTTGATTGGTGTCTGTAGGCACTGTCTATGTGTTGGTTCGTACATATTCCATTTATGTGGTGTTTGTTCTCCCGTTGAGTAGGGAAATGGGGTTACTTGGCCCTGGTGCGTTCGGTCGTTTCGGCCTAGCTGCCCGGTGCAGCCACATCTTACACTTTTATTTGTTTGTTTGTTGTCAACCTGGGCCAGGGTGTCAGCTAAAGGCTTTTCTCTATACCTAAGGCTCGGAGAAGAAGATATATGGTTTAGCGGCAGGCAAGCCTAGTCCCTCTTGTGAAGTACAATGGTGCTTCGATGTTGGCCAGTTCACCACCAGTATGGGTCAATCCAGTAACGTTAGGGACCAGTCTAGGCAGCAGAGTGCTATCAGCAGCATCACTGTATGGCAGTATTGGGTTAGTGGCTTCATGCAACATATAAAGTGGGGAGGATAAGCAGGACATCAACATAAAGGTTACCCCCATGGGCTATGGCTGAATGATTGATACCACTTCGCCCACCTCTGAGGGTCAATGCACCAGCCTATCACGCCGTGTCATGTCAGACAATTGATATACGGAGGATTGTTGTCAGGCACGTTCAGCTGTACCGTAGCAGCACATAAATGGTGCAAAATCAGCAGCTCAGGTGTCTGCAATATGATCAGGGGACCTTGCCTTTTGGGCACTGTGTTCCACTGGTCGTGTTCCTCTTTTGGCCTTGGTAAAGAATGTGGCCGTCTACGTTTGTGTCTGTCGCCAGATAGCATCACTGGCACACAAAGTGGCTTCTTTCGGAACGTCTGGTGGAGTGGTGGTATGATGTGGTGCCACCAGATGTCTTGCTCCCGGAAGGTGGATGTTTTGATCTGTCTGATGAGGAACTGATTGAAGTTTCCTAAATGGCTCCTCGCTTGGGCTACGCTATTGGTTGGTGGTGTGAAGTCCATCGTCTTCTTCTGCATCCATCTAATGGTGTGTTTGGTTGGTTTGCATGGTTCTTGTACATCTCCAGCCCGTGGTAATCGTCATTGTTTGCCATGCCCTTGCAACCGATGGAGGAGTGGGTGGTGTTCTTGATCATGGGCTCTGTCTTGCCTGGATACATGTTTCGGTATCAGTACTGCTTGGTTGGTGGTCTGGAAGCCATTGTGCTTGGATCCATCCGATGGTGTGTTTGGTCGTTTCGACCTAGCAGCCCTTTGCGGTTGCCACACCTTAAATGTTTGTTGTTGTTGTTGGTCCGACCTAGCAGCCCTGTTGCGGTTGCCACAGGATTCGTTTCTTTGTTTGTTTTCAGGATAATACACCAAAAGGGCACAGCACAGCTTTGCAGCCATGCAGCGCCAAAAACATGAAGGTGTCCAACAGTTGTGTGCCTCCTGATGTTTCCACACTCCACCCAATTCCAGTAAAGTTCAGGAACTCCATGCAGGATGGTCGGTGGATGGCCAAGCTTGGAGACCCTGTGCAGTTAAATCTTTATAGGCCAGCAATATCTAGAACCACGCACGACTATGTTATCTTTATGCATGCTGCTATGTTTCCTGGCAAAATGATGGGGTCCATCCAATGCTCGAAGAATACAAGAATGAATGGAGGGCCCGCTCCCTTAACATATGCAAGAAGGGATTTCCCCCCCTTCTCTGCGTAGTTCTCTCTCTCTCTCTAGTGCGGCACAAGGCAGCAGCCAAGTCTCGGCATGCACTGGCACGGAGTGACTGACTGTCACTCTGGAAGCGATTAGTCAGAAAGTCTCGGGCTACGGAGCAATCTGGAAGCCTGGGAAGTCACAAGGAAAGCACGCTGGGTAGGACCGGGGAAGGCCCATCTCGGAACAATACTTTGATACCTGGAAGGCTGGACTGAACCTTGACTGCTGTGGCTACACACAAGTAGCTTCGATAGATTCGCTCTCCTGCACCTCAAGTAGATCACCAGTATCCTTGCCAAGCAGTGCCGTCGCGGCAAGCCTGTTGCTGGAGCTGGCTCTGTGAAGAGATAATGGATGGTGGATGGCCAAGGTAGTGGGACACTTCACCCTGTGCAGTTGTCAGTATTTGTGCCAACAGTGATCCTTAACTTAAGTACCAGATGCTTTGCCCAAAAGAGCACAGCTCTAACGACTGAAACTCCATGGAGTGCGGCTATCAGCATGCATTATGGCATAGACATATATTTTTACGAGACCGCACCCTGCAGTTGTTTATGCCAGAACATGTTGAGCCTGTACTTGCTGTGCCCTCTGATACAGAGCTGCAGCAATAAAACATCAAGGATCATACAAACCAAACATTAGTAACCACACCCTGACCAACAGAACGGTCCGCTGCGAACCAGCCTCTCAGCTTCTATGTGCGAGGGGGGGGGGGGGGGGGGGCAAAAACAAAAGTGTAAGACCCCATCCTAAAAATCTGAAATCTGAAATTGACCTCGCTATGTGGACTACAAACACTGCAGCAGCAACCATTTGGTGTAGCCGTTCTTACTGTTGGTGTAATGCACTGTTACATTGTTACTGTTGGTGTAATCCACTGTTCCGCTTTCCCAAAAGCTGCTGCACTCCTGCTATAGAAATGCTGTTGACTCCAAGGAGGCAGCAGACTCTTGACCCTAGGCAAAGGGTATGATTTGAGAAACTGAACCACCCAGCAACAGTTAGACTGACTTGGCAGTGAAGAGCATTTTTGTGCCTGCAGTCCCGGCATTCTATGCGCAAAGCTGCTGTTTTGGCAATCTGCTCAGACAGTGGCCACCCCTCTTCAACCACAGAAAACGGTGCTGGCCTCATGCTTACCGGGAGCATTCAACTTTTGCCTGTTTTACATGTGTATAAAATCCACTGCCGGTGAAAACAGGCAGTTCAGTGGGAACCTGTAGCAGGCAGGCATCCGATCTGCTTACCTCGGTGTATATGCCTGGCAGCTGCTTTGTGGTAGTCTTTAGCATCGTTAGCGTATTCATGTGTTCTTGAACCCAAGCGATGGGCTGAGGTTCCCTGGCTTTGTTGAGCGCAGACTACTACTGGGCAAGCGTGAAGGCCGCAAACACTCCGGCCCATTTGCGCGCCTATTGCAACATCCCGATCTGTAGAGTTGTTCACAGGGGTAAATGACGCGTAGGAGAGCAGGTTGCATGATGCAATACAGCATCTCTGCTCAGAAATAAGCTTGCCGCGCACTGAAGCCGGGACAGGCGATTAACCCCTCAAACACAGCCGAGTAGAGCTACACGGAGTTTGTCACAGCAGCATATTACACGCGCACATCCAAGGAACCTTTGTGTCCAACATGATGCTTCCATGTGGCTTGTACCTCCTTTAAAAGCCATTCTGGCGTTCTACCGGTGTAACTAGGGGTCACCCGTTCGTCACTTGCCGATGCTTGGGAACATAGAACGGTAATGACACAACCGAACTCCTCACATATGTCATGCCACAGGACCCGATGAGGTGCCTACATAGTTGGTACCACATAGATAAGGTAGAAACCTTTACCTACTAGTGCAGCTAACAGTAGTATGCGGCATCGGCCCCACAATGCCTGAGCACACAACCCCACTTCCAGTAACTTTGATAACGAAAAAATCGCGCCATGAAGCTACAAGTGCGACATGCCTGCCGGCCGAGTTAAGACTAAGATGTCACGGGGTCATGAACCCTCACAGATGTCACAGCAACTGGTTGTGCAAACAGGAATCTTTTGGACCCACCCACAAACAAACTCAAGCCTACGGAGGCCCCTGCTGATGGAATGTTTTGACCTTCCAACATGATGACAAATTTAAAGGGCACAGTGGCACTTTCAGTCCCCACTCTAGATCGATGCATCCAACTTGCACCCCCCACGCCACTGGAACAAGCCAACACATGGACGGCATGCCCACTTCGCTTCTTACTTCTGCATACACCACACCTGCTGCACCTCGGACTTCTTTTCATAACCTATTCAAAGCGAATCTAGGATCGAATGCCCTAGCTGAGTTACAAGGCTCCACATATTAAACATGCACGAAGCACCAGCCATATTGGCAGTACTGCCCCAACCTCTCCACCCGGCCACCCCAGCTCAGGCTGTTGTAAACAAGGAAGTGCATTTAGAATCTGACCCCAGTGGGGTACTAACCTTACTCCTATGCTTTTCCTTCCTTTTCTCCTCACCCCAGCAGAGAACGATACACAATACAGATACAGACATATAGACATTCACCACATCAAACAGTCTCCCCTGAGCCTACCCCACCCCCCTCAATTCTTCATATCCTTGCCCTAGCCAGCATGGCCAACACTGTCAGACCCTGCTGCTACAGCTGTTGCCTAAGAGATCAGCCACTGTCTTCCACGGCCCTCCACCACCTCCACCTGTGTTGCTCCCTACCCTTCCACTCTCTTGCATAATATGCTGCAGCTGAATTGTAAAGACCATGTGATAGCCCTTGGGGAGGTGTGCTTCAAATGGTCTGTACCATTCAGCTGCAGCATCCTGGGAAGTCTCACCTGCGTGCGGCAGGTGCGCCTTGGGGAGGGTCCTACCTCCAGCACTTGGGAAGTAGACAAGCTCCAGCATGCCTACCTCCCTGCATTCTTCGTATCCTTCCCCTCCACCATTGTCAGCAGCCTCATCATCAGCTCCTGCTGCTCCCGCATCATTTGCTGCTGCTGCGATAACTGCTGCCTGAGCTCCTGCAGCTGGCCCCCTACGTCCACACCCTCACCTCCACTACCCACCCCACCCCCGCCCGCCTCCCCACTCTCAGCCACTGCAGAAACCCCCCGAGAATGGCCCCCTCTCCCTCCCACTAAAAAGGGTGTCGCAGCTCCTCCCCATTCCCCACTGTCCCAAGTGGAGGCCAAAGCTACCCCACCAGTACCTCCACTGCTGCTGGCACGGTCAGCAAGGGCTACTGCTCCTGGTGCTGCTGCTGCTGCTGCTGCTGCTGTCGATGATGATGATGGCTGATCGTGGTCTGGGATTGTGGGTAAGGGCGAGGATGGATCGGCGCTATCTGCTGTGCCTAGGCTGCCTGTGAGTGCATGCTCACCGGTGGAGCCACCCCTGTTCAGCAAAAGCAACAACAAGAGGCAGGATTGGTACAATACATGCCAGCAATAGCCATGAAGCAACGTCTCATTTCATCAACCATGCATCCCAACCCGGGATTGCTACAAGTGAAAGGTGTGTATGCTTTATTGGTACCCACTGCAATTTCATCAGCAGGCCTTCAGCCACTGGAGCTCCGGGTGGAACACAGAATTCCGGGCATAAAAGCAGATGCCTATTGTGATAAACCATGGCCTGGCCCTGCGAATCCCAACATGTGCAGCCTAACCGCTAAGAACACTTAGGACAAATTTGCCTTTGCTGCAACCTGCAGCGAGGGCTTTTGCTTCTGCCGCAGCTGCTGCTGATCCTCACTTTGCAACGGATTGTTGGGTCCGTGGTTCTGCATTGGCGCTAATAGCATTTCTAGGAGTGAAGTCACCAGCAACTCACCTTGCAAACATGAACTTTGACTTCTTCCCAACCGCTTTCAACTGCCGGAAGCTGCTGCTGCCCACGCCACCACCAGCACCACTACCTTTCTCACCACTCGCTGCTGCCAACGCTGCTGCTGCCGCCTGCTGTTGCGCTGCTGCTGCCGCTGCCGAAGCCTGCTCCGCCATCTTGCTGATGGCATCCACTTGACTGCTAACCCTTGTCATGCCTGAAGACACCTCCTGAAGGATGGCTGCCTGTGCTCCTAGCACTTCCCTCTGGTTTGTCAGGTTAGTCACCAGCCAGTCAACATTCTGTTGTGTGGCTGCACTTTGCCTGTGAATTCAGTGCAGCATGACAACTGCTTAATGAATTCGCGATATAGCAACAAGTAGATTACTGTGAAGAGCATGGGCTGTATGCGTAACAAGCTGCCTCCCAGAATGATGTTGTGATACACAAGATGATTGCTTGGCAGAACGCTGTGCGCATCCCAGCTAGCAAAAGCTAGTCTTCCTGTAGTTGACATCTCTTAGTCATAAACCACAGTATATGCTGAGCTTGCAGGTGCAACCGCTGTACTCCCAGTGTGATGGGAAAACAGCCATTGGTTTTGTTAGCCATGCTTCAAGCCAGCAGCAGGAGATGCAACAGCATACAGCACCAAAAAATTCTCTTGATGAGAAAAGAATGCAGACAAAGCATTCTCTGCTGTCCTTTGCACATTTCTGCGTTCGCACAATGCTAAGGTAGTATCCTTCAAATGATTGTTGGTACCAAGGCCATATCACTGTGCCTGTAAGCTGTGCTTCCTTGATCTCGGTTCAACCAGAAGCTAAATCATCGCACCTGTGGATAAGAGCCTCCAGTCTTCGCTGCTCCCTGTGTCCTCCTTTATGACCCGTACCGTCATCTTGGTGCCGAGTTCGCACCAGCCTGCCGATGAAACCGCCTGTGCCATCACGCTGAGTGCCCTCCTATTGCCAAACACAAAAAAAACCAGCTTAGGATTGGAAAAACTTGACAAGAGCTCTTCATTAAAAGGCATCATAAAATGGAGCAGAAGTGGAAGAGCTTACCAGGGAAACACTGATTCAATTGTAAGCCACTGCAAGCCACTGCAAGAAAGGCTGGTACTGCTACTGCTTTACCACAAGATGCATAAAGCTTGGTGGCATGGATACTGAAACAAGGGACATGGACCAACTAGTTGAGCACCACACTTAACCGGGCTGCTGCCTTGTAGATCTTCTAGGGAACCACAGAACATATACATATCCTATACTGAAGGCCACATCCGCTGTCATCTAGATCATTAAGAACAACCACTTACAATTGACACCTACCCAAACCCCACCGACAACACCGGGCCTCTATCCAGAAGATCCTAAAGGTAGAGTAGAGTGCCATAAACACATCATTATTAAGTGCCCCCGTGAACCAGTAGCTGTAACCATATGACAGTCAACATTGGCCAAGGGGGGCCCAGTCAATCTACCGTTCTGACATTCCCTCACTCTCGCTTACCCCTAGCTTCAGGTCCTTGCCATCATCTTTAGTAGCAGGTCCTGCAATGCTGGCCACCCCCTCGTCCCTGAGCTCCCCATACACTGTCATGATGCCCTTCACCACCAGAGCATTGGACTTGTCATTCAAACGGCTGAACACAGGGGGCCACACCTGAACCAAAAGCATCACACATGGACACCTTTACATAGCTTTTTGGCATGGTGAAATTCATCATGTTGCACGTGAAAGCAAGCGGACGCGTCATATTCCATTCCGTGTCTGGTGCTATGCAGAGAATATGGCTTAGGCTCCATGCCAGAGTGGGTACCAATGAGAAGAAGAGCTACAGGTCTCCGACCCTCCCAGAAACCTGCTTCCGCCTTCGGCACCAAATTGTTGGCCCAAAACCAGTCTGCTCAGGACATCCTAAAACGCAACGCTGGTAAACCATGGAATTTGGCAGAAATCGTCAGTGCCACGCTCACAGACATAGTGGCTCCTACTACACCTCTGCACGATCCCATGGGTGTTTCTTGTGACAGCCTGTCCTGCCAAACGCCTGCCAATATCAAGGACTGCATAAATGACCGTGTCGCTGGACTGTTTACGGCACTTTGCATGTGACTTGTGCACTGCATGCCATTGTTGCTACTGCATTTATTGGCCTATACACAGCCAGGCCGCCCTTGGTCCAACGTTGACGGACGCTTGGTGCATTCTGGAGCAACTAGACATACAGCTTCTTTTGAAAGCACAGACATGGAAACTGGCATTTTACGACTATGCAATCACCAGATCATACAGACAGGTAAAGATCCTATGAAGCCTACAAAGGATTGCTATTACCGCTCCTAGGATCATAAAGCCCTTCCTAGAAAGATACCATGTTCCTCTATCCAAATTTGTCTATCTTTACCTTGTAGGTTGTTTGCAGGCGCGTAAGCACGTGCAGAAGGCGAGTGAGCTGCTCCTCATCCATATAACCCCCCATCTCATCTAGGTCAGGCAGAATGTCCAGCGCCTTGGCAGAGGGGTACAACGCACCTGCCTCATCCAATGCCTGCACACAACATGAAAACAGTCACCTTATGAAAAGATCTCAGCACAAAGCAGACTACTACACATCTCGCAGCCCTACAAATCAAACTGGCAATGCTCTAGATGTGCAACCCCTCCTTGTAGAAAGCCAATGCAGTGCCCCAGTGTCATCCTGTCTACGCCAGCCACTCACACAAGCACTACAAAAGAGGATTCCAGTCATACAGCCAGTAATCCAGCCAATGATCCACTGTATAAGCACAATCAAAATCCCTGAATCTATGTCATCTCCACTCACTTTCTTCCATGGCGGCCGGGTCTTCAGCTTGTAACTTGAGAAATCCTGGTAAAGATGCATGATGCTCCGCACTTGCTTGGTGCGCACCACACCCCAAGGTGCCCAGTGGCGCCTGGCCCAGCCAGACAAGCGGGAGTTGCTGCGGATCTTCTGGCTCAGCATGAGCAGCTGGCGGTACATACGGAGGTCATGCTTGTGGACCCCTAAGCTGCGGATGCGGTGGAAGGGGTTTGCCGAGAGGTGAGGGGACGGCAGCGGCTGCAGCTGTGGTGTCATGTCATCACCAGCACCTGTACGGACGAAAGGATGGAGCATAGGGGAAGTGGACAGGGAAAGGAACGGGAGTTCCGCTCGGAAGAAAAGAGTTTATCTGCAACAGCTTCCTTCCTTACCAAATTCGGAGGCATCACATGAAGGCTGAGGAGGTCCTGTCCCAAATGCAGATGGGAAAGGATTGACAGCTCTGATAAATCTCGTCTTTTCATGGTATGGCTCAAAGTCGGTGCGAGAAGACGAAGAGGCCTAGCATAAAGATCCGAGCTCACATATACCGCAAAGCAGAAACAGCCTGTGTAGAGCATATCATCAACTTCGAAAATAGCCCAAGAATAGGGACACAACAACAGCACACAAACAGCGCTTTACACACAGAAAGCAAACCTAGTCCACCCAGGCACTCTGCTTACCTGTAACTGAATAATAGCGCTGGACCCCATCTTGCACATCCCTGCCCATCTCAGCCGCAGTGTCTTCAGAGCGCCAGCAGGCAAGCCCCAGGTCCTCAAGCAGCATCTTCAGCTGATAATACACAAAGACCACTGTAAACACAATTCTCAGGAAGATCAGCATTATAAACGACATCTCAGCCGTCCCCAGCGTCGCCTTAGCTTCCTCGTAAGCCTCCGCCACAATTGCCAGGATGATGTTTTGCGTGTACACCACCAGCAGCAGCACAGCCACCCAGAAGAGGAAGGTCACGGCAGCTACTGCAGAACCCAAGCCCAGGGCATTTGCTTGGAAGTCCTCGTAATCGAGGAAGCCGAAGGTGAGGCGGGTCATGATGGAGAGGCCATCGCTGAAGCGTAGGAACTGATCATTGCCGCCAGTGAGTTGGAAGAAGGCAAAGATGGCTGAAGCCAGGACGAGCATGATGTACACCAGGAAGACTGCGAAATCAGCGAATTCACGAGCTGCGATGACAAACACCTGTCATGGAGGGGAATGCAAGAAGCAGTGCAGTAATGTCAGCATGTGGACAAACATCAGAATGGTGCATCCAAGGATGCCAGAGCTTTCAAAATGCAAGACGAATTAGCAAGCGGTGATATCGACGCAATGGCAGTCAAATTCAGTGCAAGGTTGGTCACGAAAAGCAGTGCTGCGTGCAATGAGCTGCAATGACTGGGCATAGATCTGACCAAACTTCAGATATCACACATCAGTGCAACTGTGAACAGAACACCATCAAGCAGCTGGCACGATCTCGGACTTCCGTTGCGGATTTCACGACTACAAAGTGCTGACTTGTCACACCATGCCCACACCTTCTCAAGTCATCCTGCACGTTTCATAACCCGCCCTAGCTATCTGCCCCTTTCACATCTCCACCCTACCTGATAGAAAGCCTTCAGACCTGAATGAATCCTCATGTACCGCATGATCCTCAGGCACATAAGTGCATCAGTGATAATACCAATGTACAGCCACACACTGTACGCCTGTGCAAAGCGTTGCATGTCATCAAACTCTCTCTGCGTGTATTTATAGCCATCCCTATCTTCGCCTTCGATGGTCCAGTTTTCAATGTGCCAATGTCTGTTGAGGATGTAGATGGCAATCACCAGCCCAATGTAGTACAACAGCCAGATGTACAGAAGTCCGGTACTGCGCACACACCCAGTAGAGCAGTACAAGCGGCCATTGAGTTGGTCTATCTATCAGGGTAATACGGAACTATACAACTAAATGTCAGGGAGAAGAAATTCAATCTAATCTCTATCAATGCCGCATCTCCCATTTAGATCTGTCCAATTCCTTGAGTTTAGTACATCAAGATATTGTTGGACCAAGATTAAAGCCGAGGCTTCACTTCCGTTGATGTTGCTGCAGTACAGAATGGTACTTATGCATTTGCAGAGGCCAACTGTACAGCTGCCCATAAAAGAGCCAGACCCCAATACAAACTTGCAAGACCTCCTCGTGACCACAAGACAAGGCATGCCAAAAGAGCTAAAGCAGGGTCGTGTATTACCTTGACTAATGAGTCACAAAACGTTCATCTATGGCGTGCAGCTGGTTTAAGCTTGAATACATTTAGCTACCTAGGTTGCCACCCAGTCCTTACCTGATCAGTTCATAAATGTTCCAGTACTGCTTCCAGAATGGAGACGCGCGATCACCCCATTGCATGCGTGACACTTTGTATTGCCAGCCCTGCAATGAAGGGGACAAGCATGGCACATTAGCAAGGGATGCCCAGCTTACAAGGGTCCATGCAAACATGCCAGACTTGCTGCTTGATACCTAAACATAGAGCCTGAGTGGAGAGACGAGGCTGGACCAAAGCTGTTGGTAAAGTGCTCGGGCTGCCGATGCATGTTGTTGAGAGCTCGCCCCTTATCTTGCTAACAGATGAGCAGAGTTCACAGCCATTGCCAGGATATGCAGCAGCTGTACCAAGGTAGTAAAACCACAAGGACAAGCATCCTGATGCTCCCTTCTGACAGACTCTCACAAAAGCATCACGCAAGCCATAGCTGCCCCTGCGAAGGGTTAGGAAACAATAGGGGTAGGACTCCGCAAGGCTCTGGGCCACAGCCAGGTGAAAACTGTGTCATCCGTACAAAACACCTCAAACAAAGAAGCTGATAATCCTGTCGGAGCCTGCTAATCACTACACGTGGCCTACCATGACCTGGTCCCACACTCAACAAGGCACCGGGCATGCGGAGGGTATATGCAAGAAAGCACAGTGCAACCTTGCGACCAGCCACCCAGAGCACGAGGCACGTGGTCCTCTTTACAAAAACAGGAGGTACGCCCAGCAGCACGAGATGTAAGCAGAACCGTTTCCACGCGTCAACTGTGCCCACACACCAACTGCTCACGCCAAATTGCCTGTTCCTGCACAATTCAGGAACTCACCTGGTAGAAGGTAATGATGGCCAGGCCAAAAACCAAGGCAATCTCAAAGGCAAGCCGTGCCCAATCAAACGGGTTGAAGGTGTACATCTCTGTACGAGCAGGCACTGTAGTGGTGATCTGCAGAGATACCAGCAGGAAGGACATGGCTAAGTTTCTGAAGCTTGGTGCCATTTCCAAGGAGCTGGAGGATTCTGTGCCAGAAGGGCAAAACTGCCAGCTAAGGTAAATCTTTCGTGTTGTAGACCATGGGAAACCACATCTGCCTCACATGCACAGGTACTTCAAAAACTTAGCAGTAGGCTCCCAGCTGCATGAGAGTGCTATTTAAAGAAAAAGACAATTCTGCTCGACCAGACCTTGCTAAATCCAGCAATGATGAGACTTAACGCGTTCTCACGCGTGTTTGATCAAAAGCCAGAAACAGGGGATTCAGATTGAAAGAGACCAAAAACATCCTAAAGGCAGACACTACAACCATAGTGAACAATAGCCATGCTGCATCCAAGCGATATTCCAGCTCCCATCCTGCCATACCTGTACCCCAACCCGCATCCATAGTTCGTCCACCCTCCTTAACTCCAAGCAACCACGTTGCCATCCAATGCCCCACAGCATGGCCTCCCTTCCCCTCCCGGTTCTCTGACTCCACCTTACCTGCCACAAACCGCTGTCAGGGGCTTTGTAGGGCATATCGCTCCTTTGTATCTGCAAGCTGAAGAACGCCCTGTCCCTCTTGGTAGTGTTCTCTGGTGCCAGTACGTTACTCGCCAAGATGTCCAGCCCCAAGCTATAAGCATTCCTGCTAAGGTACGGCTTGAGATCAATGGGTTTCCCCTGCTTCACGCACTCTGCCAGGGGCCAGTCGTCCCATGCACCAGTCCCTTTGTCATAGCCGGCCACTAGGCCTCCTGTGCTGCAATCCTCGGGGAGGACATCACTGAAGGGCTCACTGATGTCACTTGAGTTACTGTCCGGTACGCTCCAGGCCAGAGATGTCTGCTCTGTGATGTTCATAAGCCGCCTCATGAAGTCATCTCGCGTGGCCGGCCTGCTCATATTGACACTATGCAAGCACAAGCACAACACAATTACAAGGAGCCTGGGTACATGTCACCAGTCCAGTGCCACGCAGCAACTCAGGTCTGAAGTGTCACTTGCACCTGTTCCCTGGCAGGTTGCAAGGAAATGCATTCTGGAAAAGCAGCTCGCACCAACCGTATAAGAGACAGCATACACAGTGAGCAGTACCCCTGCCATGAGTGGTACCATTAAGCCACAAGATGGTTCCCCAGCTCTGCTTGGCCCAAAGGCCCAAAGCTGCACAGCATCGTTGCAGCATTCACCTAATGATTGACACATACTCACTTGGGTGCAACTATGGTGTAGGCCAGCCAAGGTGACTTTGCGTAGGTGCTTCCACGAAAGTCCAGGTAGCCCACATTTGTCCACCCCAGCCATTCTAGGAGCGAAAGATTTTTGGGGTTCATGAGTGGGTCAAAGGGAGGGTTCGCCGGGTCGTGTTTGAAGCAATCCATGTGGTAGGCATGTTCTTGATCCATCTTGCAGTTATTCTCCAGATTGACCAGAAGCCGTGCAAACTCGATGTCTGTGTACTCACCAACCCGTATCCGGCTTTTGCTGCTGGTGTAGTCTGCAAACAAACAGAGAGAGCAATGCGCTTGCATAAGCACTTCCAGACATGCCTGATTCTGAGAACTACGGTGTGCACAGTATGGCATGCATGGTTGGAGGACAGCAATGACCCTTCCGGGAACCAGCATGGATCAATAGAAGGGCCATCACACCTTGCCAGCCGAACATGTGCTGTACATCCTTGTGGAAAGTATATATGCCAAATTCTGTTTTGACAGCGGAAGTACACTGCTCAAGGTAACTTGGGATGGGCTGCGTGGTGCTACCCGTTGAACAAACATGTATGAAATAGACCATTGCACAGCTTTCAGCCGTGCAGCCACCTCCAAGCACCTTGTCAGCTTGTGTGGACAGCAGATTCAGCCAGATACTTACGACCGAAAGGAGTCGAGCTTGCCGGCTGTTGAAGAGACCTTTGGCAATATGCATAGCGAGCTGCTGGCAGTGGCCACAAACAGCATGGCCTCTGACTGGCCGACATCCCATGGCGAAGCTAGTTTTCTGAAGAAGCAAAGGGCTGCATGGTGTTTCTGTTCCCATCCCATGCCTGCTCAGTTTAATGCATGATTAATACCTCTTAGGCTGCCCCACTCTCGGTTGCTACGTAACGTGCGCTGTTACAAACTCACTCTTTGACCCTCTGGGACGTGAATGTGCCTGCATGTATGTATCTGGAATGTTTGATATAATGTTTAGGGTTGCAAGGTTCACAGCTTTAGGTAGTGTTGATGATACAGGTTCAAGGAAGTGGGTTGTGGAATGAGTGTACCAGCAGCACCCAAACATGCTTTACGGACTGTATATCTAGTAAGACGTAAGAAAAGCACCAGTAACACCGTCAAGCTTCTCTTGGTGGGTCCGTCCCATTCAAATACCCCACGCTAAAACAGACAGTTCCAGACGATGGCTCCGCCACACAGACAATTCCACATAAGGACAGCAACAGCTTCAAGTTCCGCACATTAGTCCACACAGCTTCAATGCAAGTTGCCACAAGATGTAACACGATGGTGAATCCGCATGATGTCCTGGTCAAACCTGACACCCAGGGAAGGACCTTACCTCTCCCAATACAGTGAGACTGCATGGGGCAGGACGTGTAAGGATTGATTGCCAGAAGCCCAGACCCCCAATCCCACTCACTTGCTGTTTCTGAGATGCGCAAATTGTACTGCAGGAAGCCTGTGATGTACTCCACCCCATCATACATGGTCTCCACCTTCTTCAACTCCTGGGTCTGCCAATCTGGGTTGCCATAGCTCTGAAAGCCAGTTTGCATGGTGTTTTTGAAGCTGCCGGTTGTGCCAGTCCAGTGGAAAAAAAGCACCAGTGTGGTGATGCCCGCAAAGACAATATACAGGGCCAGGTCATTCAGCCCATGGTACTCGTAGGCGTCTTGGACCACCTGCAGGTGCAGGTTCCTGGACTTAGCAAGCTTGCAAAGCCTCTGCTATGGGAATTGGCTGGAAGTGTCAACGCTGAGGGCGCTAATGTAGCACTTCTAACATTGCTGTGTCATGGATGCTCCAGACGCTTACATAAGCAGGAGGACAAGATACATCCGTCAAGCCAGAGCCTGGGTGCTAGGCAATTCCATGAGAAAGGCAACCTCTGAATCTGACGCATGCCAGACATCTGCCACAGTAATACTCTTGACACGACCAGATGTCTGCAGATGGAAAAGGCAGTGCATAGACTTGCTAGGGACAGCTCGCTGATACTTGAAGCAGTCGAAGCAGAAACCAAAGAACACGTCAATTGCTGCCTGTACCATACGTGTCTTTTTGTGCCAAGCATACTAACGAAGCAGGCATCCTCAAAGCGCACCTTCCTCAGATGCACTACCTTCTTCCTGCCTGTAGTGCCAGGTGGCAGGTCATCCCCCAGCACCCCTCCCTTAGCATTGCCATTAGCCGTGAGGTCAGCTCCTGAGCCATCCCTTGCTGCTGTGTCATCACCGTTCGCAGACATGTCCATGGGCTTGGGTGGCAGTGGATTCACAGCCATCATCCTGCGATAAAAGGAGGTGCATGTGCATGAGGCAAGGCTTTGCGGGCTTTCACAGGCAATTGACTGTAGATTGCCTTCACTTGATCAAGAGCCACGTTGTTTGTTGTTCTGCTGCTGGGAAAGAGCTTCAGCAGCTCTTCTGGCATTTGCTTAATAAACAGGTCGAATACAGCTGCTGCTGTTCGTGGGGTTGCCATGGCGCTATCCACAAAACAGATGTAATGAATGTGCTGACACCTTCCATGTCCACTGTTAAACAAGAAGGTCATACCGACAACGCATGCCATCATCTCCTGCCGTGACCTGACCTCCTTCTTCTGCCATCAACACCCCTGACAGCCCTTTACAGCTGCAATTTGGTATTAGCTGTTTCTAAGTGCAGCTCGTGCACGCAGAAGAAAAGTCCCATCTGCTTTAGCCGAGTTAGACCAATGCTGGATATGAAGCTGCTGCTGTAACATTCCCAAACCTTGACTGGCGCTGCAGAATCTGATGCTGCCTCAGAAGCTGCATTGCTGCCGATTTCAAAGCAGCAGCAACAAGTACTGCTTTTCCAGGACCATTGGAAGCTGGTGTTAAGCGCACTATCGCTGCTTCTAGGGCTGCTAGTACTTTACTATTGTTGGCATGGAAGCACTACATGCCCAATGCCACATTTTGTGGGCTCGTTTGCTATTGCGTCCAAGATGCTTACTTGTCTAGTTGGCGCTGCAGATCCAGCACGGAGGTGCTCTGTGTGGCCCGGAGTGGGATGAAGTCGCCGCTGCTGCCGCTGCTGTTGTGCAGGCTTGCACTCCCCAAAGCTGCTGAATGCGTCCCTCGTAATTGATCCAGCGAACCTAGCTGCTGCTGCTGCTGCTGGTGGTGGTCTGGAGGCATAGCCAAGCCATCTGCTGTATGCCCTTTGTTGGCCTCATCAATGGTTGCTAATGGACTATCACCACAGAAAGGGGAGCTATCCATAACATCATAGTAGGTGGTGTCGTCTGTTATGGTCCTGTCCACTGCAGGTATGTTCAATGTGACATGTCGGGGACCTGCAGCGCCTGAAAAGAGGAAAGGATGGAGAGCAGAAGGTCGTGAATGCAATCAGAGTCATTGCTCTCATGAGCAATCAGTGTCCTTCCTGCAGCTTTGCAGGCAAGCTCAAGGACATGCGAGCTAGGCTATCAAGACATCATAAAGCTGTGTAAGGCCAAGGCGGACAAATTTGGGAAGTCAGCCACGAAGCCGAACACCGAGACATGCGACCTGAAGGGCCACCAAACTCGTCCTCGAGCGCGTACCAGACCTGTAGCGAGCCAGGCAGCTCTCATGCAAACTCTCAGCACGGCCAAGGTGCAGGAACCATGCATCCTTGCATTCTGAAAGCCTCCCGTGTCTCTCGACGTGAGCACATGCAACCAGCACCGAACCCTCATGCAGTGCTTACCCTTGGAATCGCCGCTACGTAAGGGGATCTTACTAGACATCGTCGCAGGCTTTGACAAATCCAAGCTGTCCTGATTGTGACATCTATGGAGCTGCGACTTGGGAGCCTGTTGCGACGTAGCAGAGCCGCAGACCGAGCAAAGCAGTCGGGGCGCTTAAATCAAAGGGGGCCGTTCAGACTGCTGCGTAGATTTTTATTGCCGAGACTGCAGCCACAAGCATTATCAATAACATACAACGAACGCCATTGGTCCTCAAGTGGGTTGATGTTCGTATGTGCAGCGCCTCGCATGGATCCTGTAGCGGCACCCCAGTCGCAAACCTTCAGTCTTTTCAAATCATGCCAACCATTGGCCGAGCCTAACACGGGGGGGCACAAGGGGGGGCAGGCCAAATCCAAAGTCACTCGAGTGTCAGGCAAGTTATCTCAAACACCGGAAGATAGCAGGGGCTGTCAAGGGACAGCAATGCCCAGTGCAAGAAGGGTCGGAAAAATACTGACGCCTATCTGGGTCAAGTCAGTCGATGGCCCTTCTGGTATGCCTGACACGAGGACATCGCAGCAGTCCCAGTTAAGGAGTTAAGCCTGGCTCCGAGGCACGTCGAGACAAGCCCTTAGCTTATACGTCTTTACTTTAAGAAGATCCAGGGGTGCAACGTTACCGACGCATTGGGTCAAGTGATCATGGTTGATTTGAACTGCCCTGGAGGCCACTGCCAGTCGACGGAAATAGCAGCCACCAGCTGCTGCTCCTAGCTGTTTGCTACCAGCAGCCTGCACTTCTACTGAGTCCTCAGCGTGACCTTTGGCTGGGCGGAATGGTATGCTTGCAAGCATCTGCAACTAACAGCACAAGCGGTGCCTCACTGGAGGTTGGCAAGGCAGCTGCCTTACGCTGATGGACTGTTTCTTAAGCTGCAAGACCATAGATGCGCAGCTTTGCTGTCATTGCTGAGCAGCTCCATCGCAGACCTTACGAGAAATAATGTTATTCGGGGGTGGAAGAAGGTTTTTGTAGCAGCTAGGCACCAAAATGCATTACAATAATCCATTCTGTTCAAACCCGGTTCTGCTGTTGTGGTGTCACCGCTCCCATGAACATGCACGAGCCGTATCATTTGAAACATATCTGAGGATGCTACCTGCAATGATGTTCCGTTGAGGGTTTGACCCCGGTGTGTTTGGTCGTTTTGACCTTGCTGCCCTGTGCAGCTACACCTTCAATTTCTGTTTGTACTTTTATTGCATATGCTCTCTACCTGGCTCCTTCTCCATCCAGAATAAGTTTGACCGTGGTGGGCTTGGCATGAAAGTGACTGTTGATGGTTGCATGCATTCTGCTGCTGGCTAATTGCCATTCTAGAGCTTCATTTGTAAAACATGCGTAATCTAGGGGCTCTGGATCCCATCAGCCGTAACTTGTTACAGGCCATGGACATCGGACTCCGGAATGTCTGTGAGGTTCCATTTTGGTAGGACTCTAGTAGCCCTGCAGGGCCGATGGAAAATGGTTGCAGCACTCTTCTTGTCCTGAATCTCCAAAATGCTGATGGAAAGGTGCGGAGGTCAAGATAGCAGGGCCAACAGTTGTCACCTTGTGAGCTGAAGAGGGTGGGTGACGCTGTGATAGTGTGCGCAGAAGAATCTGGTGCATGGAGCAGTATCTAAGAGTCTTCGCTCTTGCAGGCTTCACTCTGCTGGAGTATTGGATTGGGCGAGATGGGCTGGCTCCCCATGCCAGATGAGTCATCAAGGCCTGCTTCTGCCACCCATGAGCATACACCCCCACTGAGCGCAGCCTCTGGCTGGTAATACGTGAGCCATCTGGCACTAGTGCTATCTGGATTTTAGCAGCCACGTCTGTCTATTTGAGAATATCACAGCACAGCTTTGCAGGCGTGCACCACCCATGACGTGGGTGCTCTGTGGGTCTGCGTGGCATACCTGGAGAGCCAGGTTGCAAGTGTGCAGTGGCAATCCATCAATACATGTCTAGCGAGATAGCAACATCATGGCTTGCCAATCCCTTGGAAGCTGCTGCAGGATCCTTACTGTGCAGAGTGACTGGAGCCGGGGCATGCCAAGGCTCGCCATTCCATAGTAATAGCTGCTGCAGAATCCCTGCTCTGCAATGATTGGGAATTTTACAAGAGCAAAACCCCCAGCGCGCTCCAGCCATAGTGCAGTGCGTTGGCAAAAAAAAGTCCTGTCATAGACTGTGTTGCACTGGTTTGGGCCGTCGTGCTATGGCATTGTGTCAATTTTCTGCTGTTTTGAGTGCTGAGTGGCCTGCTCCCCAACACTGTAAAAAGAGAAGTACTATTGAGTGAATGTCCCCAGTAAATTTTTCAGACAAGCACGGTGATGGCCAATGAGTGTGCACCTCAGTAGTATTCTGCTGGCTATGCGCTTGCAGGGCAGCAGACAAGCCTTCAGGTTCCATTGCCGGCTTGAAGGATGCACACAGAACATGCATGCAAAGATGGACATGTTGTGGAGGGCTGTGAAGGCTATGCATGTGACTTTGCAAATGTCCGTGACGGACTTCTGCAGCCACATCTTGGGTTTGATTGTTCAGCTTGACTGCGTGGTGAGAGGACCTGGGATGGTAGCGCCAAGCCAATTGTATACTGGCTGTTTTTGTTTGTGCTTTTCGGGAGGCGGTACCACCACTAGAACAGTGGTTTCACACATGACATGAGGGCCGGCATTCCATGCCTGTTGACTCTGGCGGGTAGTCACTGGCTTGCAAGCAACCCAGTGCCAGCCTCAATCCACATAGTAAGAGGTGGGCAACGCCTGCACCAAGAAGCTGGGGCGTAGCAAGGCACCGGGTGAGGTGCTGGCCGGCATATAAAAAGTACATTGATTGTGTTTGTGAACCGGAGTGCTTGCCTGATGTCTGGGTGAAGAATGGGTACTGGCATCTGCTGGTGGCTGCTGTCAAGGTACAAGGCAGGTACTATGAGTACATGTAGCAAGCTGAACATGCAGAAGCAGCTTTAAGGGTGGGAGCTTGGGTATTGTTCAAGCATCTTTGGTGAGCAGCAAGGCAGTATATCTGCTGCTCAAATGTCTGTGCTTGGGGGTCCTGATGGCAAGCAGAGGAGCGGTAGTGAAGAGAATTGGCTGAGCAATATCCTCCTGTCTGGGAGTGAGATGGGGGCCCTGACAGATAGTAAGCGGTCAATCAAGCTTGAGCATGTGCACACAAGCTGTCTCAAAAGCATGATTGGGGTCTAGCTTCCTGATCGGGACAGAAATGCTGATGGAAAGGTGCGGAGGTCAAGATAGCAGGGCCAACAGTTGTCACCTTGTGAGCTGAAGAGGGTGGGTGACGCTGTGATAGTGTGCGCAGAAGAATCTGGTGCATGGAGCAGTATCTAAGAGTCTTCGCTCTTGCAGGCTTCACTCTGCTGCAGTATTGGATTGGGCGAGATGGGCTGGCTCCCCATGCCAGATGAGTCATCAAGGCCTGCTTCTGCCACCCATGAGCCATACACCCCCACTGAGCGCAGCCTCTGGCTGGTAATACGCGAGCCATCTGGCACTAGTGCTATCTGGATTTTAGCAGCCACGTCTGTCTATTTGAGAATATCACAGCACAGCTTTGCAGGCGTGCACCACCCATGACGTGGGTGCTCTGTGGGTCTGCGTGGCATACCTGGAGAGCCAGGTTGCAAGTGTGCAGTGGCAATCCATCAATACATGTCTAGCGAGATAGCAACATCATGGCTTGCCAATCCCTTGGAAGCTGCTGCAGGATCCTTACTGTGCAGAGTGACTGGAGCCGGGGCATGCCAAGGCTCGCCATTCCATAGTAATAGCTGCTGCAGAATCCCTGCTCTGCAATGATTGGGAATTTTACAAGAGCAAAACCCCCAGCGCGCTCCAGCCATAGTGCAGTGCGTTGGCAAAAAAAGTCCTGTCATAGACTGTGTTGCATTGGTTTGGGCCGTCGTGCTATGGCATTGTGTCAATTTTCTGCTGTTTTGAGTGCTGAGTGGCCTGCTCCCCAACACTGTAAAAAGAGAAGTACTATTGAGTGAATGTCCGCAGTAAATTTTTCAGACAAGCACGGTGATGGCCAATGAGTGTGCACCTCAGTAGTATTCTGCTGGCTATGCGCTTGCAGGGCAGCAGACAAGCCTTCAGGTTCCATTGCCGGCTTGAAGGATGCACACAGAACATGCATGCAAAGATGGACATGTTGTGGAGGGCTGTGAAGGCTATGCATGTGACTTTGCAAATGTCCGTGACGGACTTCTGCAGCCACATCTTGGGTTTGATTGTTCAGCTTGACTGCGTGGTGAGAGGACCTGGGATGGTAGCGCCAAGCCAATTGTATACTGGCTGTTTTTGTTTGTGCTTTTCGGGAGGCGGTACCACCACTAGAACAGTGGTTTCACACACGACATGAGGGCCGGCATTCCATGCCTGTTGACTCTGGCGGGTAGAGGTGGGCAACGCCTGCACCAAGAAGCTGGGGTGTAGCAAGGCACCGGGTGAGGTGCTGGCCGGCATATAAAAAGTACATTGATTGTGTTTGTGAACCGGAGTGCTTGCCTGATGTCTGGGTGAAGAATGGGTACTGGCATCTGCTGGTGGCTGCTGTCAAGGTACAAGGCAGGTACTATGAGTACATGTAGCAAGCTGAACATGCAGAAGCAGCTTTAAGGGTGGGAGCTTGGGTATTGTTCAAGCATCTTTGGTGAGCAGCAAGGCAGTATATCTGCTGCTCAAATGTCTGTGCTTGGGGGTCCTGATGGCAAGCAGAGGAGCGGTAGTGAAGAGAATTGGCTGAGCACTATCCTCCTGTCTGGGAGTGAGATGGGGGCCCTGACAGATAGTAAGCGGTCAATCAAGCTTGAGCATGTGCACACAAGCTGTCTCAAAAGCATGATTGGGGTCTAGCTTCCTGATCGGGACAGAAAATGCACATCCTAGGTCTGTATGTGGTATTGCATCTCTAGCTGCCATCATCACAACTCAAGCAAGAGGTTGAAGGTGGCTGGGGCATGTGGTGCATATGGAGCGTGGCTCTGTTTTCATCCTTAGCTCTGTTTTCATCCTTATGTACATGGGCTACCAACGAGGAAAGGGGTGACCGACCCCAAGTATGGTGGGAAGGTGTGTGCTTAATGATCTGAGAGTGGTAGGTGTCCCTGACGGGGGATCGGAAGGGAGATCCCAGCTTAAGTGTGTCTGGAGGAAGGTACTCTGGGACTACAGTCACACTCACAAGGCAAGCAAGTAGACCCTGAAGGGCTTCTGTGGGGAAGGCGGCCGCATACTGCAGTGCAATATGCCAGTGCTAGTCGATTTCCAGAGCCAGCCGCGGAGCAGCAGAAGGGGTCAAGTTGTTTTGGTGGGAGCCAGCAGCAGCTCTCACCAGGGATCTGCTTCATCCGGAGGTATCCCCTCTACCAATGGTTCCCTTAGGGCATAAGGCTCCATATTGGATAGCCCTAGAGGCCTCTTGGTGTGCATGCCGTTGCATCTGGCCTCAACTCTATGTTGCAGTGTTTTGAATTAAATGGGCCGCATGGTATTGCGTGATTCCAGCTCATCAGGGGTCATGTGCTGCTTGGTCTTGCGTGCCCATTTGGCATGCTTGATATAATTAACATGAATGGTAAATGAAGACAAGAGAACTGCTAAAGGTGAATTGGCATGCAGCTGGTTTCCCGTTCCAATTGGTTGCCACTCTAATTGATTGCCAGGGGAGATAATGATAGCCGAAGAGGTTTGAGATCAATGTACGTGCATGTCACGCGCTGTAGTTTAGCTCTGCTCATAGCCGTGGCTGCATTTGATGACTGTCGAGCAGCACAACCGAAGTCTGAAAAGATCATGCGTGTTGTAGCAGCTGCTGGCGGTGGTTGGGGGATCATGATCATGTCATCATGCGAGGGCCTTGATCTCTTCCTTTCAAGCTGTAAGTTATTGTGGAAGGTTCGAGCACCAAGCAGTCGGTAGCCTGAAGAGCCTGAAGAGCCTGAAGGGGCAATACGAGAAGTGAGCCCAGTGGCAGTACATCTCTCACTCGAAGTCAAGGACGTTTGTAAGTAAGATCTTCTTAGATCTACTCAGCCTAATGTATAAGAAAGCAGCATTTATGCACCAGTGGTAAGATTTTGTAGGGATGCAAGCCTGGATGTGTTATGAGCTTAGGCCAGTGTCAAAGTCCTGTTGATGCCAGGCCTCCCAGACTTGGCTTTAGTGTGGACTCTGCACCAACGACTCTTTAGTGTCGTCAAACTCATGGGCCCATGTCTAGGAGATCGTATCGAGATTCTACAACGGAGTCCCTCCAACTGCGTGGCTTATTGTCCGGGTCAAGTTGTAGATGTGAACTCTGCAGAAGGCACAGCCCTTGTCCGCACTGCGAAGGTACTTGAGCACCACCGCCCAAGTGATTCAGATGAGAGGTCGCCGACTGCCCTGGTACTAACAAGTGGTTCCACTGTTGTCAATGGTGGCTTGTAGCGCGCCTGAGGCCCGCTCCGAGCATCTTGCTCCAAGAGTTCTTGCCCATCTACTGCGGAGCAACGTTAGACCGTTTGAGTGACGGAGAGTGGAAGCCATGCATAGTGACTGGGCTGAGCGAAGATGGCGGCCTGACCGTGTTAGATGCAGGTAGGGTCTCACGCGCCTGCAACACACTTCGGCTCTCTCTCGTCTGCTAATAATGATGTGAATATGCAGACACTCTGGAGTTCCGAAGTGTGATGCGGGGGCAGCTAAGGAGGTCAGTGGTCTACACAGTTGAAGGTCTGTGGGCAGATGTACCTCTTCAAGACTTCTACAAGCTGGTCATGCAAAGCCCGGTAAGACAAGGCTGCCTTGTGCAGGGGCGCCTTGCAGCTATCTGATGGCAACCCAGCTAAAATTTGTGATATTTACCACCTATGTTTCCTCATGCAGGGTGGTGTTCCCCGCAACAGCTACAGAGGCATAGTTCGGAGCTCTGCAGATGGTACCTGGGCAGCTCTTTCACCTTTTGGGGGCCGCAGGCATCTTTTCGGTTGCCACCAGTTAGCCCCTGTAGCTGCTCGCTTGTATGATCAAGGTGTGATCATGGACTACGAGAGGAACGGCCTGAGCCTTGCCTACACGGAGCTGAACTTCACAGAGGAGTCATGGCAGCAGGTATGTTGGCATCAGATGCATAATGGTACAAACCCCCTTCTTTCCTGCTGTACAATATCCCTTGCATCACTGCTTGGAAGGAAATAAAATCACATGGTGTCTTTGGGCTTTGCAGGTGCTTCCCTACTTGGGCATCAGAGCCGACCAGATCCCTGAGCCTGTGCTTTCCCCCTCTGGAGCATGCCTACCTAGCATGGCAGCTCAAGCTCCTTCTGGCGCAGACACGAATGTAAGTACAGAAGTTAGCGGCAGGAATTTACTATGATATATGACGACATTGCAAGCTTACAACGTAAGATGTAAAGTACTAACCTACTGCTATGCATGGGATTGGGGAATGTCTATGGCATTGGCTGCATTTTGAACCTGCATTTGAAGTCAATGGATGTTCAGGTCATTTGATCCTAACAGTCTTTTTGTCAGGTCTGCACATTGTAGCAGTCTGAACTGTTGGACAAGCTCTTCCCGTAACCTGCAACTGATGCGTAGTTGCTAAAATGGCTGCAACTTACTACGCATTAAGCTGTAGATGCATATCTGCAACGACTTTAGCACTGTCCAGGAATCTGTGTAGGGCAGATAACGGCTGGCCAGGCTCTTGTTCAGGATGGGTTGGCACATGTTCATCAAAAATCATGCAAAGACAGCATTAGGTTGCAGCCTTACGGACCTTGAAGGACGTCCATCATGAGCAGCTCACTGCGTTCCTGGGCCAGTTGAAATACATACGCAGGCACACAGCCAGCCTCAGGGACGCCCAGCAGCATGTTCTTGCTGTTCGCTCACATTCAGAACGCCACCAATGATGGCAAGGTTCCTGTGATTTCTGGGCGGCTTCTGGATGCTCCCATAACATCTTCTGCGTGCTTCCATTACAGGTTGCTGAAGCTCCAGCAGCCAAGCGCCCCCGGTGCAGCTCCCAACCTACCAGCATGCATCATGGCAACGAGGCCCTGCCCAGCGTCCCTGCCAGTCAGAAACCTGCTAGCCAAGTGGATGTATCCCATGAAGAGCAGCGTGTCCCAGACTTGGCTTTGGCGGCTAAGCAAGCTAGGGCGGCGCAATGCAGCACCTTCACTGCACCTGGTGTGCAGCAGCATCACGAACCCTTGCAGGCTTCTGGGGCACAACCAGGTGCTAGCAGCAGGGCCCTGTCATTCAATGGGATGCAGGTGAGAGCATGCATAGATTGCGGTGTGATAGTGCCTACCACCGAGGGTGTCTCCAACGCTGGGGTTGAAGCATGCTCCTAGGGCATACCCTCTCTAGTTGTCGACAATGTGGCTCCTTCTGTACTACAGCACAGCATGCTACAATGAGGGCAGCTTTTCCTCTCTACTCCTTTAGCATATTGTGGGATTGGGGCTCCAGGATGCATGCATGGGCAAACTGACCATGTCAAAGGTATGTGCGCAGTGACATCTGGGAATCGCCTTTCACATCGACATGTTTCATGGATGGTAGCAAACCTCAGATGCACTTGCTGATGCACAGGGAGTTGGCAATCTATCCCCAGGCCATGGCCTTGATCCCGGATGGCAACTTGGAGTGCAACCAAACAAACAACAACAGCAGCAGCAGCAAGACCAATCCCTCAAACCTCATCAGCAAGCCACAAGCCAGCTTTTGGGACCCCAGGACAAATCAGCAGGTCAAACAGATACAGCAGCAGCAGCAAGAATGAGGCTCTTGCAGGCAGCCCAGTGCATCTCAGAGATCCGGACATTCCAGCTGGGACAGGAGGTGGTTTTGGTGCAGGAGGAGAGGGGCATGCTTGAGCAATGGCATGAAACAGGGGTCCGTATGCGTTTCAAGGTGATGCAATGGCGTGCAGAGGGTTGTAATGGGGAAGTCTGGGTGGTGCAGCTGCAGCGCGTAGAGCAGGAGGTTCCTTCGACAGCTCCTGATGCTGAGGGTGGAGAGGTCAGTGCCGGATTGAAGGAGGGGGGGATGTATGCACTGAAGGTTGCAAGGCTCTACAGCAACCTGCCAGCTTGGATGGCTGCTGACACAGATAGTGTGACACACCTCTATCAGGTCACAGGCAGCTACCGGCTGGAGCACGTGGTGATGGAGAGCTGCAGGGGCTGTGGCATGGTCGTTCAGGGCTATGCTTATGGTCTGGTTACTGTGGGTACGGTGCAGACGCCCGCTCTCCTGATGGAGCTAGCAGATGGGGACGTGCAGCGGGTGATAGAGCCGCAGCCTGAAGTAGCAGCACCGATGGATGCTATGGAGGCATGGCGAGCAGTGGTGCAGATGACTTACGGGTTGGATCAGCTGCACGAGAAGGCTAAGGCAATACACAGGGATCTCAAGCCTAGCAACGTCATGATGTTCCGGGACCCGAAGTCTGGCAAAACAGCATACAAGCTTGCAGACTTTGGCACAGCTTTCATCCTAGAGCACGTTGGCAGCTTGGTTCCTAAGGGTTGTGTTGAGGGGACACGTGGGTTCATGGCTCCAGAGCAGCTTGAGGGCAGGGTTCAGGGCATCCAGTTAGACACTTTTCAGCTGGCTGAGCTCTTGATGTCGCTACGTACTGGCAAGCTCCCCTTCTTCCACCTCCCAATAGCCACCCCAGCAACAGCAGCAGCAGTGGCCAAGCGGCGCACCTATGAGGAAGTGGTGAGCTGTGGCCACTACAGTCACCTTGAGCCAACAGAGATGGAGTTCCTGCAGCGGTGCTTGGCATATGACTGGTTAGAGAGGCCTCTGGCTAGCGAGTTATGGCAGAGTGATCCATACATAAGGTACGGGCCAGCAGCACTGCAAGCAAAGATTATCAAGGACCTCGCCAAGTTTCAGTCCCTCCTTGGTATCCGCCCACCAGTATAGAAGCAGAGCTTACAGAGGGTGTCTACCAGTATCATAAGTTGCCAGGTGTTAGGGTTTCCAGCTTATGGTCGTGGGCGTTCTGTCCCATCTGGCTGTTATATGTGACAGTTGAGGTGCGGGTCCTATGGTACTTTTTGCTATGGCATACCATGAATAATAACAGAGTCAGACCACATAAGTTCGGTGGCTAGGTCAATGAGCTGGTGAGCAGCTGGAGGGTGAGGTCTGGCCTCTTAGCTGCCGAGCAGATATTATGCAGATATACCAACTGCTGGGACTCCTCCTTAGGCATGCTTTATGATGTGTGCGTGCTGCATTCATAAGGCTTCCTGGTCTGTTGTTCCACCTTGCTGACTATTGACACGGTTGGTTGGGGTGCCGGCCGTATAGCGCTCCTGCTGGTGTTGGTCTTGAAATCCAGATCAGTTAAAGAGAGGTTCTAACAGCAATGTCTTCGTTAGAGGTGTCAGTCTTCTTGACCCTTGGTGTTGATCTAATTGTAGTATGGGTGTTCATGTGCATCATGCTGAGTGGTAGCATGGTTGTACCATGAGGCTGGTTGACGTCATGCATGTTCCACTCTCTCTGCATGTTCCACTAGGAGCACAAGAGCCCTTAAATTTGCAGACTTCATTCGAGGCACTGTTGGCCGGTTGCTCTATGAGCATTAACCTTTTTCAATGACATTGTGGTCACTGGGACTCTGGGAGTGACACGGAAGTGAGTCAGGTTACATGGATATGGAGGACCAGCTGGACCAGCTCCACAGCTCAAAGCGCAAGTTAAGGCATTGTGAAACAACTGCACCGAGGATCATACTCACCGCGTAGGAAGATCGGCTTGTTTACTCAGAAATCCTAGTGACCCTTTGGAGTGGATCACACCACCAGTGACTCCGCCTGTTGCCTCCCAAATAGACTGCACTGGCCGCCATGTTGGCTTTCAAACTGATGATGGTTCTCTTTATTACTATGTCGCAATCGACATGTGGCGCGGTCGCACCCAACATGAAGGGCTGGAAGACCATCAGGATGAACCTGGCTAACGACCGGTAAGCACACTGTATGCTGCTTCTGACGCATTGTTGCGGTGTGTGCTGATCTCGGTGCACCTATCTAACGAGCGAGCTCTGCTACCGGCATGCATCGCAGTGACGGGTACCTCTTTGTGCCTCCTACCTATATAGCGAGCAAGAGCTCGCCACTGCTAGTAATGCTGCATGGGGCTGGCAAGCGGGCACAAGACGCTCTCGAAACTTTGAGCAGTCAAGATGCTGCTTTACTGGCTGGCCAGCGTGCCTTGCTGCTAATACCCGAGAGCAGAGGTGGTACCTGGGACCTAGTCATGAGGTATGGCTGGCCTGCACTCCGAATGCAAAAAAATTTTGAAGCTGCACTAAGATTCAGAAATAGCAGCAGAGCACGAAGAGTCTTTGCCCACCTGATTTATAGCATGTCCTTGGTGCAACTTGATGACTGGCACTTGTTTCCTCAGCAACCAAAGCATTATGGATGTATGGAATTGGGAGCATGGCCATAAACCCTCATTGCACGCATGTGATGTGAAGAACTGTCAGCGCAGCCCCAAAGATCCTTGGTCCTGCCTCACACTGCTATAAGGAGCACAGCCCATTCTGTCAAGTCCCTCCATCCCTGTGTTATCAAAAAAATCAGCCGGTAGCTACTTTGTGAGTTCAAAAAGCAGTGTAATGCCTGCTAAGAAGCCTGTTTATAATAGCCTTCAAGCCGATGACAAGGATAGGCTGCGAGTGGACTTCAATGGTGTGATCTTTAAAGCTAGTGCCCCGTCTTGAATCACTTTGCAGGGGTGACTTTGGTCCTGACGTACAGTACCTTATATCTGCACTGGACCAAGTGCTTGGGCGCTACAATGTAAACCGCAAGCAGATGACCCTGGCTGGTTTCTCAGATGGTGCAACTTATGCATTGTCACTGGGTCTTGTGGGCGACATCTTCAGCCGTGTGATTGCTTACTCACCAGGCGGTTTTGTGCCTCCACAACCTGAGGTATGCAAAGATGGGCTAGTGGTTTTGCTGGGGCATCTGGGTTTTAATTGCGTTTGTATCGGTCGTTCCCTGGTTGAAGGGTGTTGAGTGTGAGCAGATGCTTGATTACACTATTTATCGAGGCGTTGGATGTTCTTGGTCCATAGGGGCAGAATGAGCTCGTGTGTGGAAGCAATTACAGATGTATTGCTAGAACTTTAACAGGGAAGCAGGAAGCTTTCCATTGCTTGTAACACATACAAATATGAGACATTGCGACCTGCATTGCAGGAACTGCAGTGGAGGGGCAAGTTGTGGCCAGGGGGAGTTATTGAGAAGCTGTCTTAATATGTGCAATTGAGTCCAAGGGCTAGGTTTTGGAACATCCTAGATGGATCTCACGCTGTCTGAACCAAAATGATGACTGCCATGGACGTTACCTGCGCAAGCAGTACTTGTGCAGCTTCATCCTGCTTGTGAGATCTGAAAGCTGAGCTGGTCAGTGGCTACAGTATGTGTCTTCCTTGCTTACTGGATTTTAAGTTGTCGTTCTATGTTCCGATCCACCGCATGCATACCAGAATGCTTTTAGAACAGGCGACCAGCCTCTGCCCGGTATCTTTTCTGGTTAACATGAATGTTTGTTCGGCAATTTGGGAAGTAACTGGCCTTAGCTAAAACTGATGCTCCCTAGGTGCTCCCTAGTGTGAGAGATTCTAACGCAGTGTAAGCTGCTGGTGCATACAGGTCCTATAAATGAGTGTCTATGTGGATGGGGTGTGCTTCAAGAGCTGCTTCAAACTTGCTTGGGTGCAAATGTTAAGCAGCTTTCGTGACTCCTTCAGAATTTCATAAATGTTCTCCTCTGTTCCCCTACAGGCTGGTAATGCCAAGGTCTTCATCTCCCACGGCTTGCAAGACCCTCTCTTCCCCATCGCCCAAACCAGTCGCAAGATCGTCCCCCAGCTCCGTCAGCTAGCTCCCAAGAAGGAAATCAAGTATGTGGAATTCCAAGGGAAGCATGAGGTGCCAGCAGCTATCAGCAAGCAGGCACTGGAATGGGCACTTTTGGGTACCTCAACCAGAGGGGACGCTGTCACACAGAGAGGCAGATGACGCATGCTGCCTTTGGGGGCTCCCATGAGATACTGCTTGCATGGGATCCAAGCCCGCATGGCAGAACAAAGCAGTAGAGGTAGTGCTGAAGCAGTGGAAGGGTTGGAGAACTGCTGGCCGTCATGGTGTTTGACTCCGCAACTGGCGTGGTCACTGGTCATCTTCTGTGATGCTGCAGTGCAGCCGAGAACCTATGGTCCTATGGAGCAGCAATGACACAGTGGGTGGATTGCTTTTGCAAATCAGGGGGACATCACAGTAAACAATGGCATATGAGGTGAGTAATGGAGCAGCTGCCTGGCTGTTATCATCCCTGAATGCAGTGTACGCACTGATTAGAGCCATGTCATGGATATTCTTTCAAGCAAATGGGATGCTACATATCCACTGTATCGCCTCATTTCAAGCTACGTGCTGGACTGCAGCAGAGGCTCATGTCCTGCTTTATGCTTGTCCTGCTGTGACCAAGGCAACAGATATGAGTCTGTGTAGACATCTTGTAACAACATGGCAGATGGAATTGTATTAGCAGGAGCTGCCTCCAGAACTGCCTGCAGAAACTTGTGGCTGGCTTGGTTCCTGGAGCTGTTTGCAAACTGCAATGATGGGAGGCAATAGAGCAAGCTGAATCTGTGCTCTTCAACGGGTGTGGGCATCTTGCATACTGTCTAAAGTACAGGCTCATACTGTTTGGCTTTTATTTGTGTTTATAGAGGTGGTTTGTGTTTGTGTTCGATATCAGAAACACGAGTGGTGAATGAAGAGATGCGATTGTAAAGTAAGCTAAGGTGAAGTGCTGTCATGCATGTTGTTAGAGGGCTGGACCATCTGTATGCCAATATCCTCACGGAAGCAGTTCTTAGGGAACTGCACGTTGTTTGAGCCCTGGAACATCATGGCAGGGTAACCCCGTCACACCTTGTCTTGCTAACCTACGTTTTCTGAGTGATGTATGTAAGCAATAGTGTCATAGGAGCAATATTAGCTGCTTGAGGTGCTCTGGCACCTGTTTGTAGACGATACTGCATTGTATAGCTATATATTGTCTCAGCTGGATGCGCCTGAGTAATGCCCAGCTCCTTTGCGTACTGCTAGAATGCATTCTAAGTGTGTATCATCTGCTGCTCTGCATGCAGCTGATGACTCAAATGATCTCTAGTCCTCTTGCATACTGCAACCTGGTGAAAGGCGCCTGGCGGACACAGCAGACGACACCTTTCAAATTTGAGTGGCCTCTGGTGGGCTGCTTTGAGGCTGGTGATCTCCAGCACTAGCCTGAACGCTGAAACACAGGGCAGCAGCTGACTCTCTCATAAAGCGTCACTACTTGCTGTCTAAGCGGGTGCTGGGGCTGTCCCAAGAAGGTGGTTGGAGTGATGTGGTGGGTGCTGCACAGTCTGGGGCCTCTCCAATGATTATCTCTCCCTGAGCAAGGCATTAAACTGCTTGGCTTGCTGTTGACTGGGTCAACTAGTCAGCACATGGCAAGTCGAAATGGGCTGGCCTGACATACATTGGCTAGCAAGGGATCTAGGGTGGGCTGGTGGCAGCCATTGTGTGAGTTTTGGACAGGAAGTTGCGTATGCCGTTGGAGCCTAAGATGGCTCCTTGTGGGTGGCGCTGCCCCCACCGGCGCCCCGCTTTGACGGGGTCATTTGGTACTTGGTAATTGGCATATGCAAAGGTTTCACTGCAGCTGCTGTGCGGCGGTTGGAGCTTGCACAGAAGAGCTTTTCTGCATACATTTGATGATTCCAATTTTTCAAGTACTGTATTCGGAATTTTGTCAGGAGATGGGAATGTGGAGTTGGCAGCCACAGGTGATGCAGGGTGTACTGATATTGTGTGGTGTTGCAGCAGGAGATGCCCTGATGATATTGTGTGGTGTTGCAGCAGGAGATGCCCTGACCTATTTGCTGCAACAACCCACGCTGCATGTGTATGTCTGCGGATGTTGCGGTCATGGAAGGTGCAGTGTGTGGGATGGCTGGGTATTGCAGCAGGGTCTATCTCTCAAGTACAGCACTAGAGGGTACTAGTGTACGTGAGTAATGTCAAAGGAGTAGTTTGGGGTGTTGTGCAGGTAGCTTTGTCCAGAGCACCATGGCAAACATGATATCAAGCCCATGGACGCAGACCAGCTATTCTGCAAATGCTGGGTCGGCGCTAATCAGTGTCTCAACCCATGATAGTCCTGAGTTGGAGTGCAGTATGCCAGGGGTAGTGTACCAAGACTGCAAGAGTGATTATATCACCGCATGTGGCTCCGCAAATGTTGGAGTGAAGTCGATCATATGCATATCCGTGAGCTCCGCTGCAGTTTACAGGATGTGCCGGTGCGCGGTTGTATCGAGCAGGAGTCGTTGTCTGCAAAGCTGCGGCTCTTGGTTTTGTTGTGTCTCCTACATGGCGACGGTTACTGCGATCCTGCTGTGGTGGGGCTTGCCCTAATGAAGTATGCGATCACCATGACCACGTGTTTACGATTGGCTGTGGTGGTTTTCGTCAGCGCAAGACATTAATCGTCCGTGGGAGTGCTGACTTGCCAACCACTACATTCCCAAAAAGACGTTGCTAGCAGCGAGCAAGCAGAAGAGCAGTCACATGCTTTAGTGAAGGTGAGCATTGTAAATGCCCCAGGTACAACTGAGCTGTTCTGTAAGCAGAAACCAGGCATCCGTTGAGCTCCCTTCAACCACCGACCTGCTCTAGATGGACAGCAACCACTTGCATCAGTGCCTGTTTTATGACAAACAAGCACTGCTGCAGATGGATCCGCTGCCACCAAGCATGTAGAAGAACAGTCCGGACCATGAGGCAGGCAAAGTGGCAGGTTGCAGCGGACACATGGTCCTCCACCAAGGCAAAAGCTCTCCTGTCCAGCGAGCCTCCTGTTTCCCTCCCATCAAGAGGCCCGCTTTATAAGCTACTCGTCACCACAAAGCGGGCTCTGCCACCAAGCAGATCACTAAACGCCCAGGACGCTCAGGAAGCAGTTGATACAGGTGCTGTGCTGGTCCATTGCCAAGCTGGCTCACTGGCTGCAGCAGAGGCCATGCCATGAGCTGCTGGGTGTCCCTACTGACATCACAAGCAGCTCACTGGACTGGGCATGCATACTGGATGTACTTCTCGCCATCTGTGAGCAAAGTCCCCGGACAGAAGCTGCCGAGAGCACCTGGCTGAAGGAAGGCTATGCACAGATGAATGCATCAGGTGAGAATGCGATTGCTGTGTGCCTGTTGAGTTTCTGGGCTCATGTCTGCACATATATGGGCGGCACCGCTTTGCCAGGCATGGTGTATGAATCCACATGCGCTCCTAAGTACGGCATAGATCCCCATCACGTACAGTGTTCCTGCGGATCATGCTTCTCTTTGCGCTCAGAAACCTCGTAACGATCTTGAGCGATGGGGGCTTTGACTGTTTTTACTGTAAACAGCGTCCGACTGCCTTGTCTTGACCCTCATCTATTGAGGCAAAACTGCTTAGTTAGAGGCCCAGCCAGTGCAAGTGTAGCTCCCTGCCATCTGAGCCCGCGAACATGCAGTCTGCCGAATACGCACCCTCCTTCTGCTCCTGTGCTATCCAGGATGGTTCACGAGCACTCCATCGGTCCTGCAGTGGCTGCTAGATAACAGGCCCATACACCTCATCCAGAAATCTACAGTCATATGGCAAATCCTCAACTTCTGGATGCAGAGGCTGCCGCTTGTCTCTCCCCTGAGCATCTCTGCTCTGTGCCAGAGTGTACCCCAGCTTACGGCCACATCCCAGCATCACCTCCAGCACCTTGCAGCACAGCGTCATGAGGACCAAGCAGCACTCACAACAGTTTCCCGGCAGTTAAGAAGCAAGGAGGAGTTTTTGATTGGGGTTCTGTTTGGCAGCAGCATTTTCCTCATGTTGACTACGTTCGCATTCTCGCAAGAGCTAATCAATGACCTGTTCGCTGGTCCTTCATTTCTGGATTCAGCGTTGATTATACTGTCCGGGTTTGCTAAGTCCAGGCACAAGCAGCGCATGACACAGCAGCAGCAGGTTGGCGTGTCCAGCTCCGCCAACAACAGCAGGAGCAGGGGTGGGCCCAGCAGCAGTACTGGAGGCAGCAGGGGCAACAATAGAACACGAGGAACCAGCAGCAGCAGCAGCAGCAGCAGCAGCACCAATTTCAGTAGCAGCAGCAGCACTTGCTGCAGGGAGCATGGTATTGGTGCCACCTCATTTGTTCAGCTGCTCTTGCCTGCTGACCACGAGCTGGTGATGGTATCGAGTGGTTTGCCAGCTACCGCAGCACAAGCAGTGGATCCAGGTGGAGCAGTAGTAAAGCCCTCTGTAGGTTTGCCCCTTGGAGTGGTGGATCTGGCCTTGAAAGCAGTGGCGAAGTACTGCACGACCTCTCATTGCAGCTATGCGGTTCCGGGACCTTCAGCAGCAGCAGCAGCATCCAGCCCTGTGCTGCAGCTGCTGCTGGAGTTGACAGCCCTGCTGGGGCAAGAGGAGGAGCGAGATGCGTGTCTGGACGGCCTCCAGAAGGCATGGGATGCCGTTTCAACCGCTGCTACCTCAAAGGAGCGGCAGGCCTTTCTGTCAGCACGAGGCGCACTCCTCCTACAGGTGTTGTGGCTGCTGGCAGAGCAGTGTAGCCAGGAGCTTATGGTGGAAGGATGCTGGATCGTGCGCTGGCCTAGTCTCCTGACCTCCTTATGTGCTACCGCAGAGGGCACCAACTGCAGTGTGCAGTCCATTGCAGGTAAGCCCTTGTTCATGTACGGCCATGCTTCTGTTACATCCATGCATGCAAACATTATGACCTGTAGTTGAGCCCATTCACTGGTTTTTCCCCGTCAGGTTTCCGCCTAATTGGATGACTGCGGATTGGATAATAGATGCTGATTCTGTCTGTCGGATGTTGAATGCCAGAATCACAGATCGTTTAGGGAATCATCTGAAGAACACTGGCATCTGTCTGCCCTCAGGCACGTCCTATGCAGGTATGTACGAAGTATCTGTCGTTTTAGTTGAATGGTTGAAGACGTGTTTGCACTAATGCTAATAGTTGGTAGCCATCGCTGTCGGATTCAGCTAACCTCTTGTAGTGTTTTGCTAATGCACATGCTTGAAGCTGTGTTATTTTTTGTTCTACCTAGAGACCTTAGCTTTGCAGTCCGGTGATGCAACCTGATGGGTCATTTGTTTGAGTTTATATCATTATCCCTTGTTGCAGGTGTTGAGCCCTGCAAAGCCCAGCTGGTTTCCACAAACTCCCTTGCTTACTACAACATGGTGGACCTCAGCTGCCGTACCCGCTGCAACAGCTACTGTGCTGTACGGTTGATGAGTATGTTTGACCTGGTGGACATCACTGCGCACTTTGGGGAAGCAGCAGCGCAGCAGCTATTCATCACACCACAGGTGATCAAAGCATATGTATCAGCTGTGGCTAGTTGGGTGAAAGCCTTCAGCATTAGGTTGACCGAGACTCCAACAGCAGCAGCAGCACCGGTAGCTGAAGCAGGAGCAGAGCAGCCATCTGATCATGTGAGGTTAATGATGGAGAGGCTCACCCACCTGGTGGCATTGACACCCTCAGGTGGTGAAAGCAGCTCTTGCCAGGTGGTTACCAGCTCAGACACTGCTGCTGGTGCAGCTGCAGGGGCCTGGGGGCAAGCCTATTGGACCATGCAGCTTGCAGTGCTGTGGTGGCTGTCTCGTGCAGTGGCAGATGTGCTGCAGCTGCTACTACAAGCTAGGGAGCAGAAGAAGCAAGGTGCTGTGGAAGAGAGCGGCAGCAGCAATACTGCTACTGTTGCTGCTGCTGTTACAGCTGGTGTGGGCAGTAGGGGTAGTAGAAGCAGTACCGCAGTTAAGGCAGTGGGCGGTGCTGCGGTTGCTGCCCTGGGCGGTGCTGCGGTTGGTGCTGAGGGTGGGGCAGCTGGCAGCAGCAGCAGTGTATCTGCTGGGGTGGGTGCAAGCAGTACTAGGGGTGTGGATGGTGGGGATAAGGGAGGGATCAGCATGGGCGCCAGTGATGCTAGCACCAGCTGCAGCAGCATGGAAAGCGGTGCCAAGGAAACTGCTGTTGGAACACAGGCATCAA
Organism: Pseudopediastrum boryanum; assembly: GCA_963556185.1. Classification (NCBI taxonomy): domain Eukaryota; kingdom Viridiplantae; phylum Chlorophyta; class Chlorophyceae; order Sphaeropleales; family Hydrodictyaceae; genus Pseudopediastrum; species Pseudopediastrum boryanum. The sequence continues at coordinate 10,080,413 of OY744493.1, forward strand.
AGACCGAGTCTGGTATCCTGGCAGCTGCAACTCTGGGCAAGGTATTCTTAGAATCGCTGCAGCGGTGGGATGCCAGGGCTCATCTGCAGCACAAGCCAGGTGAAGCAGATGGGGCTGCTTCTGCGAGGGTGTCTGATGCCCTTCAGCAGCTGCTGCCCAAGCGCATGATGAGCCTGCCACAGAAGGGTTTGCCGGCAGCTGTGGTGAAGCAGTTGGAGCTGCTTGGCGGGAAGTGGCTGCACTTTGATGTGCTGAAGGTGGACAGGGAGGTTCAGCTGCAGGTGTTGTGTGATGTGGTGGAGTTGTGTCAGGTGCTGCAGCAGGAGGTGCCCTGCCCTATTGGCTGCAACAACCCACGCTGTGTGGATCTCAAGGGGGTGTCTGAGGCTGTGGCCTCCTGCAAGACCTGCACAGGGTGTGGGGTGGCTAGGTACTGTAGCAGGGAGTGTCAAGTAGGGCACTGGAAGGAGCACAAAGCAACATGCAGGCGATTGGAGAAGGGTTAGAATTGATAGGAAACAGGATCCTAAACTTGGAGTGGAATGGAAGTGGAGTTTTGTCGAGGAAATCTAAGCAAATGGTGACAGGTTGTAGCATTGGACTGCTGCTCATAATGAGTGGTCTGTGCTGGATACCATGCCCACAGCAAACTTTACCAAGAAGCGGGGCCAAACTGCGTCCATATATGAGATAGATAACTGCACAGCCCTCGGAGCGTGCAGCACCTGCGACCAGTGACTGCGACCAGTGACTCCAACCTGCATGTCTCGGCCTCTGGCTCGGCTTGGTGCTAGGGACACATACATCGCGGTTTGTGCCTGGTCAGTTATTAGTTGACCAGCTCATCGGTAAAGTAATACTCGTGGTGCTTTGTATGCAACATGGAACTGAGAAGGAGCTTCTCCCATATCATATGCCATTAGAGCTTGATCGGCTTCAATCAACCTCCACCGCCAAATCTCTTTTCCGGCTGTTAGTCGTAAACATTGACAGCAGCGATCTTGCAGCCACACTGGTCTGTTTTGGGTCTAGACGGTTTGTCTGGGCCCCGTGTCGACTGAGCCCCGTTGCGTGCGGTGCCATGCGGTTCCGACGCCAGCTCTGTTGAAGTACGGGAAGACTCGTCAGCTCTGAACCTCGGATTGTGATTTCCTGTACATCCCATACGGTACGCTCTCCCTGCATCATTAGCCCAATGCCTAAGAAGTTCCCCTCAAAGTCAGTTACTGAGGTGACCAAACCATCCGGATCTCTAGCTGGCAGTACACGAGAATTGTGAAAGGACTGCTCATCTATATCATTTGAAAGTTGCCTCAAATGTTTAAGGGCGGGCCTTATGATACCAACGTGGTAATCAGCTGGAAATGTCGCGGCAGATACTCGTGCATGTGCCACGTTCTGGTGTGCATAGCTGGGTTTGGGTTGGCTCTACGCTGGGCATATGACTTGCTATGTCATGTGAGCAGCTTCAACCGTTCTGGACACCAGAAGAGCAAAGGTAGCAGATGGTAATTGCGACAGAAGCGCCTTTACAAGCTCTCGGGCTCCAAGTGTAAGTCTAGCATTCTCAAGCACCCGGTGTATCCCAGCCCCTCATGTCAGTTGCTCACAGTTCTCTCATGGTGCAGGATAAGCAAAGAGCAGCCAACCCATTGAGATGAGGCGGGCAAAGTGGCAGGTTGCTGCTGACACATGGTCAGGAACCAAGGCGAAGTCGTTCCTCTCCTGTCAGCCTCCTGTCCCCCTCCCATCAAGTGGACCACTGCACAAGCTCCTTAACACCACAAAGCGGTCACTGCCCCACCCCACCAGCATCAATGTCCAAGCAGTCCAAGAAGCAGTTGACACTGGTGCTGTGCTGGTCTTGGCCAAGCTGGCCCATTGGTTGCAGCAGAGGCCTTGCCATGAGCTACTGGGTGCCCCTACCAGCAACACAGATGACTGCTTCCGGTGGGCATACGTAGTGGATATGTTAGCGGCCCTTACTTCTACTGCGGCTCAAGCAGGAGGCGGTAATGATGCCTTGTTGGCCAAGTTTTATGAACAATTGGAGGCATCAGGTGAGCAGCTTGTATTGTAATGAGAGGTGAGGCTCACCTCGCTATCTCTTTGGGGTTTTTTTTCTAATAGGATACCGGTACTGTGGCCGGAGTCGAGGACCATTACAAGGGGCACGACAGCTTAGTACAGAGCGGCGGCTGTAAACAGTCAGAGTTGCAGCTAGCATCATGGCGTACAGAAAGCTCTGTTGTTGTGTATGGCTTTCCGACCGCATGGCCAGTACCATGTCCTTGCTGCGAGGGACAGCGTTGCCGAGAACGAGTATGGGGTCATGACATCGACAGCCTGAAGCATGTGCATGGGTGCCTAAGTCTTTCTTGCACTTGCCGGGCCATGCACATATTGTGCACAATCTGTTGCTGTATTTCACCTAAGTGATGTTAATGGCTGCTTTGTGCAGGATGGTTCATCAGTGCCCCGGTGGTGCTACAATGGCTCCTGGACAACCAACCTGAGGACTTCCATCGAACCAGCGATGTGGTGTGGATTACAATTGACTGCTGGCTGAAATGCATCCCAAATGGTTTGAACAAGACAGACCTCCCTGGTTTGTGCCAGCAGTTACCAGCACTGATGGCAACATCTCAGCAGTATGTGCACTATATCGCAGCGCACCATGCAGACGACCCAGCTGAAAAGCACCTTGCCAACGAACGTCAAGAGCTCCTCATAACAGTTTTGGGCACCAGGGACACTATCAGACATAGCATTTACAGCTACAAGGAGCAGTTGGTGCAAAGCAGCATCTGGAGTGAGCTCTTTGCCGGTCCTGCACTCTTGAATGCTGCTGTGACTGGCTTGGCAGGTTTGGCCCTTTACAAGCACAAGCAGCACACATCACGGCAGGAGGGGACTAACATGGGCTCCAGCAGCAGCAGCAGTGGAGGGAGGGGCAGTAACAGCATCAGCAGGGCCAGTAGCAGGGGTGGGAGGGGCAGCAGCAGCAGTAGCAGGGGCAAGACTGTAGGAGACGGTATCCCAACTATCGTGGGTGCCAGCTCGCTTGCTCAACTGCTGATCTCCCCTGATCATGAGCTTGTCAATGTACCAGGTGGTCAGCACATTAGCTATTATAGCACATTATTAGTTATTATTAGCACATTATTATTAGTTATTATTAGTTATTATTAGCACATTAGCTATATAGCACATTAGCTATCCCTGCAATGCTGAGCATTGCTACAGGCAGCAAAAAGTGTGGTTTTCAACATGGATGCTTCCCCTGCTGGAGGGGCCCTGCTTCTGGCAATCTTACCATAAGCTTCAAGGTCACTGCCAAGGATTCAGTATTAACAGAAGCTGGTGTGCTTTGCATGCCAGTTTGATGGTAGGAAGCTTCCTTCTACATGCTGCAATCAGCGGCGGGCGAGACGGGCCTATGCTGCAAGGCTGTCACCCACGCTGTCACCACCACTTTGGAGGACTGTTTTCTTTGTCACCTGTCACTGCTTGAAACAAGGTCTAGCATACCACAGAGTTGTTCACTGGGCCAGGCTTGTTGTAAAACAAGACATGTTACGCATATCCCTTCGGTGCAGCACCACCTTCTAGACCCGACGTGCCCTTGCTACTGCTGTTTTAACACTTTCCACCAGATCTTGCCATGATAGTGCTAGCAGATCTCTCAACAACCTCCTCAAAGCATATGTTTTTATTCAGCACCGCTCCCCCTTTCTACAATACCACATCGGCTATGCCAATCATGCTCCACCTGCAGCTAGAACAGCAGCTCGCTACATGTGCTGGGGGTATACCCTGCTTTGGGGGCGCCAGATATGCCCTTTGGGTATTCCGCATGGCACAGGCAGCTTCAGAGACAGCCCCTGCTCCAGCTGTAATGTCCTATGGCATGTGCTACCAGGGGAAGTGTGCAAGTCAAGGTATCTCAGTTGTTGGTATTTGCTTAGTGTACTGCTGCAGCTGGTGAGGGTAGGGGTAGGAAGGGCCCCCGTCATGGGTTGCCAGCACATGCAACAATTTATTCACCCTGGATGTGACTGTTGCATAGGTCCAGCCCCTGGTACCTTAAACCAGCCCTGCCCCAAGCCAAAGCCCTTGCCTCTGTCAAACAGCAGCAGCAGAACCAATGTCCACAGTTGGTTGCAAAAGTTTTGGCCGGAACATAAGGCTGGGGTTTAAGCAGCAGCAGCAAGACCTGATTTACAACCATTTATGTTTAAGAAATTAAACAGGCAGAGCATCAATGTGCTGCAGTTGGTATGCCCAAGTGGTACCACAAGTAGCCTCGCACGCGAGACGTCCCGAGTTCGAGCCCCGGGCGTGCCCTATAAATATACTATATAAAAGCCAGCCAGCCAGCCTTAGCCTTAGCCGCAGACGCAGACCAGCAAGCCTCCCCCCTGTTCCTATAGCCCTCCTGCTTTTTTTAACCTGGCTCTCCCCTTCCACCTCTGCCCCTCCTGTGGTTGCCAGCCCCACACCCCATCTGCTCCCCTCCCACAGCCCTCTCAGCTCAGCCTTGCACTTGCCCCAACTTCTCGCATGCCCTGCCTACCCCCACCTGCCCTGCCATTGAACTGGTATAGCCCCTGCACCTGCTTCACACCTGGTCTATATGCTACTGCCCCTAAACAGTAAAGAAAGGGCACCTGTGCCTGCTGGCAGTTCTCAGCATTTACCCCCTTAAAAAGCAGCAAAAATGCCTCCGCTGTCTCCCTTGCAAGACCCCTGCTTTTCTCAGCAGCCAAGCAACACAGAGCAACAGAGATGCTGACCGCACCCATTGGTGACAACCTGGACCTCATACAGAAGCTGCCTGTGCAAGAGAGCAATGAACGGCCATGCCATTTCACAGAAGCAGACCATTTCCTAACAAAATCTGAGTTTTGGGCCAAAACTTTTGCAACCAACTGTAGACCACAACGACAATAGAAGTTCTTACCTGCCAGGTTGCATACGTATCCATAGGAGCAACTCTTCGGCGATACGCCTACAGAGTACATACAGGTAAAACTGACCAGACACAAGCCGCGTCCGGAGCAACACGCATGCCAGGGACCCCACTACCCCAGCCATACTAACGTCCTGAAGCCGGTTCCACAACCTCCTCTGGAACCAGAACTAGACTTGAACAAGGCCTCTGGAACCAAACTTTTCTGGGGGAGACCATGCCATGTCGATGCGCAGCATGGACCCAAGCAGGAGGCGGGGGTCCAGGGGGGAGGAACAGCCCCCCTGGTGGGGTCTGGGGCGAAGCCCCAGAAGCCAGCGATGATTTGTACTTATTACAACCAATTGTACAATGGAAAATGCTATTCTTGCACTCAGTTGAGCACTCTACACTTTGTAATAAACTTGCTGGAACCAGCATGTGACATGTTGGCCAGAGGGTGGCCCAGGGCTGGAACCAGGAACTGACATGTTTGGCATCGCTGGAACCGCGGAACTGAGCACATTTTGCCCTGGAACCGGAACCTGGAACCGGCTTCAGGACGGTACCATACCTGCCATAGCAGTTTGGCCCCGCACCCCTGGTGATGTGCTGGGGACATGTGCATCCAACATATACAGCAGTCATCATGGCCGGAGGGCTTTGCAGTTGTCTCTTGACGCACACACACACCACTCATCACGAGCACGCAGCAGTCTAAGTCATATGATTTCTTAATCCTTCGCCATACTTTCTAAGCACATCCTGTGCAAACTTCTACTCCGATCAGACCATCTGGGCTCCTGCTTATCCATTGTATCCCTTCTCTAGCCTCCTGCATGCCCTCCTGTGCTCCTTCCAGTGCCCTACTTGACACTCCCTGCTACAGTACCTAGCCACCCCACACCCTGTGCAGGTCTTGCAAGAGGCTACAACCTCAGACACCCCCTTCAGATCCACACAACGTGGGTTGTTGCAGCCAAGAGGGCAAGGCACCTCCTGCTGCAGCACCTGACACAGCTCCACCACATCACGCAACACCTGCAGCCGGAACTCCTTGACACCCTCATCACCCCCCCGACATCCTGACCACCCATCAAGTTTGTGCTCCATCAGCAGAATGACAGCATCTGGCAAACCCTGCTGCGGCATCATCATCATCATACGCTTTGGGAGCAGCTGGCGAACGTCTCCACATGCCGCAGCTGCTGCTGCTGTTGGAGTACCCCCTCCAACTTCCCCTTGGCTGTGTTGCAAAGCCTCAGACGCACCAGCTGCTGCTTCACCTGGCTGATGCTGCTGCTGGGCCTTGGCATGCCATTGCACCAAGGATTTCAGGAGCATCACGCCAAGCTTTGCTGCAAAGGCCATGGCTCGGTCAAAGTCCCACACCAGCTGAGGAGCACAGTCTTCAGCCAAGGCCATAAGGCTGCTGATCCAGCTGCCAGACAGCACTGTGCTGCTTAGTCCACCAATCCCATCAGGCCCGCTGCCAGAACTAGATATGCCTGCGCCACCGTAGCTGCCGCTGCTGCCCACTCCCGAACCAAGGAGGCCACTGCTGTTCCTGCCTGCTTCATCAGTGATCTCCGCACCAATCTTACCCAGCCTGCTGCTGCTGCTGCTGCTGCTGCTGCTACTCCGACCATCTGCTAAATGTCTGCCACTGCTGCTGCTGCTCCCACCTTCTGGTCCGCTGCTGCTGCTCACATCTTCCAATCCCTTGTTGCTGCTGTGGCTTCGCACTGCTGAATTCCGGCTGCTGCTGCTCCCGCTTGCCTCCACAGCAGCAGAGGTGCTGGTCGGCGTGCTGCTGCTGCTGCTAGCCGGGTCAGTGCGAGCCGCCTCCCTCTGCTGGCTAGCTTCCAACAGCAGCTTTGACACAGCGGCTACTGCATGGGAGAGCCACCACAGCAAAACAAGCTGTATGGTGGAGTAGGCCTGGCCCCAGACCCCAGCAGCAGCAGCAGCATCAGGGCTGATATTGTCTTCACCGCTGCTCCCTTCATGAGGCGCTGGTATGATGGAGCCCATGACCCGCAACAGTTTTTCCGCTGTTAAAGTGATTGGCTCTAACTCTGAAGACGACTCGGATGCTGCTGCTGCTGCTGTTTCTGCCCATACTCCTGCTGTTACCCCTCCAGCTGCTGGTCTAGTCAACTGAAGAATGCAAGCTTTGACCCAGCTTGCCATAGCTGACACATATGCTTTGACCATCTGGGGAGAGCTGAAGAGCTGCTGGGCTGCTGCTGCTCCTCCTCCCAAGTGGGCTGTGATCTCCACCAGGTCACATATAAACAACAGCTCATGGAGTGAGCCGGAGGTACGGCAACTGAGGTCCACTAGGTTGCAATATGTGGTAAAGCTTGTGGAAACCAGCTGGGCTTTGCAAGGGAAAACGCCTGCAGCACAATGCAGTAAGCTTCAGGTACCACATGCTTGCTGTAGACTGCTTTAACGGTGAGTTCCATATGGGTCCAGCGCCCCAGCAAGATTCAATAGCCAACTGTTATGTGCTTTCGCTTGCTTGTAAGGAATGGCAGTGGGTGCTCTGTTTGCGTGTTAGAACCATACATATCTTGACTGAGCGGTCAACATGGGAGTCAGAAAACAAATCCAGATGGTTGAATAGACAGCAGGCATGATGCACACAAGACAAGGGAGAGGCTGTACATGCCAAACTGGTTACTGCACACAACGGGATCTTATGTGCGCTGTAAAGAACATGCAACTATGCTGGCGACATTTTTGTTTTTCTTGCAACCAACTGACGCATGAAACGTGATAACAAGTTCCTGGTGCTGACTGCAAGGCTTTTGTGCTGCTCATTGCGTATCTGTTGCCTATCTGTTGGCTAATTTGCCCAAGGATTGGAGAAGAGCATGTGCCATAACCATACAAGCGTTCTCTCACCTCCAGCAGACCACAGAATCCTGCTGATGCCAGTCCCATCAGGGCTGCACACCCCGTTGAGAAGCAGAGGCCAGTGGCTGAGCCATTTTTTACGCATTGGCCTCTTACTGCCTTGCTCAGCCAGCAACCACATCACCTGAAGTAGCAGAGGGCCCCGAGTGGACAGGAAGGCCTGGCGCTCCTCCAAAGGTGCAGCTCGGAAAGCCATATCCCATGCATGCCCAAGGCTTTCCATGTCTGCGTCTGCGTGCTCGTCTTGCCCCACCAGCGCTGCTAACTCCAGCAGCAGCTGCAGGGCAACAACTGATGTGGCTGCTGCACCTGAAGGTGGTGAACTGCTGCTGCTGCTGCTGCTATTGGGGGCTGAGGCATAGGCCCAAATGACCTTCAAGGGCAAGGTCATTACTGGAGGTGATTGTGTCCCAGCGGTTGCCTTAAAAAGCCCCTCATATCTTTGTGCGAGTACTCCTATCGCCAGTTTACCACCTGCGACCGTGACAAGCTCATGATCAGGAGGCTGCAGCAGCTGAGCGAGGGAGCTGGCACCCACGATAGTCGGGATACCGGCTGCTACAGTCTTGGCTCTGCTATTGCTATTGCTGCTGCCCCTCCCACCCCTGCTACTGCCCCTGCTGATGCTGCTACTGCCGCTGCTGGTCCCGTTACTGCCCCTCTCTCCACTGCTGCTGCTGCTGCTTGAGCCCATCTCCATCCCCTCCTGTCGTGCTGTGTGCTGCTTGTGCTTATAACGGGCCACACCTGCCAAGTCCGTCAAAGCAGCATCCAAGAGTGAAGGACTAGACAAGAACTCATCCCAGATGCTGGTCTGCTTCAACTGCTTTGCGTAGCTGAAAATAATAGTCATGATCATGCCCCTGGTGCACAAGACCGTCGTGAGGAGCTTTAGACACACTTTATCAAGCTGCTTGTCAACTGGGTCGTCTGCATGGTGGGCTTTGATATACTCCACATAGTGCTCAGAGATAACAACCAGTGCTGGTAAGTGCTGGCACACATCAGGGAGGTCCAGAATGTCGGAGCTGTCTTCTGGGAGTCGGTTCAGCCAGCAATTCATTAACATCCACATAGTTTCGCTGGTTCGAAGGAAGTCCTCGGGTTGGTTGTCCACGAGCCATTGTAGCACCATGGGGATGCTGCTGAACCATCCTGTACAGAGCAGTCATCAACATCAACCTCTGGGTGATGAGCAGCAGTAGAGTGCAGACAAATGTGCATGGCCCACCTCTGGAACCTCTTGAACTAACACATAGCCATTCATGCAGACGCTCCAGCTGTCGATGTCTCTAGTATGATTACATTCTTGTGGCTAAAGCCCTTCAAGTAATATATATGCTACTGGCCTCTAATGTGGTCAGAAAATATTTCTTGCCACATACAACAACATTACAGTTCGTGCACCTTAGGCTATGCTGCAACGGGGAACAGGAGGCTGACTAGACAGGTATGATTTTGCCTTGGTTCCTGACCATGTGTCAGCAGCAACCTGCCATTTCGCCCGCCTCATAGAACTGGTGTGGCTGCTCTTTACTCAGCCTGCGCCATCGGGACAGTTATTACCAGCTGACCAGGCCAGATACACAACGGGTGCTTGCGATTCCTCGATCACAACTTACATGAGATCGAGAGTTTGTTAAAACGCTCCTGTGCCAGATGACATCTGGTTCATTTGCTCTCCTGGCGTCCAGTCCGGCTGAAGGAGCTCAAACGTTGACCCCGACCGAGCACGCCAACGACCATGGCACATGCGCTTGTGAGACTGCAGCTGTTTACCGGGCTACTAGCATGAAACCCGCTTCTGATTTGGCGTGGAAACAGCAGGTAACATGGACATAGGTGTGAGCAGTCGTTTGCCACGTCGTGTGAGTGCCAGATAGAGATTAGTTCCTGGGTTGAGTCCCATACGCTGCATAATGTGTCTTGGAGAGCCTAGGTGTGCGCCATGTATAGGACGCATGCGCTTTCTCACGTTCAGATGAGAGTCAGAGGCTGACAGCTTTAAACTAACCGATGACTTGTAACTTTCGGAACGAGTTCTACAGTTGGTTGCAAAAGTTTTGGCCCAAAACTCAGATTTTGTTAGGAAATGGTCTGCTTCTGTGAAATGGCATGGCCGTTCATTGCTCTCTTGCACAGGCAGCTTCTGTATGAGGTCCAGGTTGTCACCAATGGGTGCGGTCAGCATCTCTGTTGCTCTGTGTTGCTTGGCTGCTGAGAAAAGCAGGGGTCTTGCAAGGGAGACAGCGGAGGCATTTTTGCTGCTTTTTAAGGGGGTAAATGCTGAGAACTGCCAGCAGGCACAGGTGCCCTTTCTTTACTGTTTAGGGGCAGTAGCATATAGACCAGGTGTGAAGCAGGTGCAGGGGCTATACCAGTTCAATGGCAGGGCAGGTGGGGGTAGGCAGGGCATGCGAGAAGTTGGGGCAAGTGCAAGGCTGAGCTGAGAGGGCTGTGGGAGGGGAGCAGATGGGGTGTGGGGCTGGCAACCACAGGAGGGGCAGAGGTGGAAGGGGAGAGCCAGGTTAAAAAAAGCAGGAGGGCTATAGGAACAGGGGGGAGGCTTGCTGGTCTGCGTCTGCGGCTAAGGCTAAGGCTGGCTGGCTGGCTTTTATATAGTATATTTATAGGGCACGCCCGGGGCTCGAACTCGGGACGTCTCGCGTGCGAGGCTACTTGTGGTACCACTTGGGCATACCAACTGCAGCACATTGATGCTCTGCCTGTTTAATTTCTTAAACATAAATGGTTGTAAATCAGGTCTTGCTGCTGCTGCTTAAACCCCAGCCTTATGTTCCGGCCAAAACTTTTGCAACCAACTGTGGACATTGGTTCTGCTGCTGCTGTTTGACAGAGGCAAGGGCTTTGGCTTGGGGCAGGGCTGGTTTAAGGTACCAGGGGCTGGACCTATGCAACAGTCACAGCCAATCAATCAATCAATCAATCAATCAATCAAAACGCAAGACCAGCAATGCCAATGGCCAAACAAACCTAGGCCACAAACACAAGGCTCCTGATCACAATCACGAAGCCACACAACCGATGGTGGATTTGCCACACACAAGCTGAGGCTAGATGCAACGGCGTGCACACCAAGGGGAAACAAACACCACCACTAAAACCCAAAACCTGCTCCACTTCCATCACACATGGGTGGCGGGGAGGCAGCAGGATCAAGCACCACCCTAGTAGGGGCTGGAGGTGGCTCCCACCACCTAGGTACTGGTGAACCACCATCCTCCCAGCCACTGAAAGGCACCACATAGCGCTCCACATGCTTATCAATAGCTTGCTTAGTGCGCCTTCTACACCTCACTAACCGTTGGCTTTCCCAAGGGTGCGTAAGATCCCACAACCTCTTCCTCCAAGCACTCTTAATCTGACATGAAGCCTCCCAGCTCCCCTCATCTTGACCAAGCACCTTCAGATCTGCACACACGCATTTCTCCCAGGTATGGCGAGGCCTACCCACTGGCCTCGTCATGTCACCATGTAATGAAGAGAACAACGCAATATGCGGCAACCTGCCCTCCTCCATGCGGCCCACATGCCCCAGCCACCTCAGCCTATTTGCTGTGATGTATGCTGACAAGGTGGCTACCCCACATGATTTCCTGATATGCTCATTGGTGTGCCGATCTGACAGCCTGACCCCCAGGATGCTCCTAAGGCAGCTAGAGTGCACCCGCTCAAGCTTTTGCGATTGCACTTTGGTCAGGGACCAACACTCACTCCCGAACAGCAGAATTGGCAACACATATGCCTTGTAACACTTCACCTTCGTAGCCAATGACAGATGCTTGGTACCCCACATCTTTTCAAACTGCTTAAACCTTCCCACAGCCTTACCCCTCCTGATATTCAACTCCACATCCAACCTGCCATCAGTCACAAGCACACTTCCCAAGTACTTGAACTGTGACACCTCTTTTACCACACCCTCACTGATAACCACCTCTGGTCCTTGCTGCACTGGCACATCCCCCTCCTTCCAATCCTTGTCAATGGACAGGATCTCAGTCTTGCTTGCATTGATGCGCAACCCAAGACTAGCAGCAACCTTGTCCATCACCTGCAGCATGACCACCAACTCCTCCCTGCTGGGACTTAGCAACACCATATCATCTGCATACAGCAGAACAGACAACAGCTCCACACACCCACCACTACCACACCCATCACGCTCAAGTTTCCCATCTGCATGATAGGCTAGCTTCACCCCACATCCCTCCGGCATCTGAGCCATTGCCTGCCGAACCACAAAGTCCATGTAGATGTTGAACAGCAAGGGAGCAATGACACATCCCTGCCGCACCCCGCCATGCACATCAAACCACTCAGACACCACACCACCCATCCTAACAGCAGCCTGTGTGCCAGTATGCAAGTCCATCAGCAACTCTATCAGCTTTGTGTGTACCCCGTACACATGCAGGATGCGCCATAGCGTGTCTCGCGGTACAGAATCATATGCCTTACGCAAATCCACAAAAGCCATGAATAGAGGCTGATCGAATGCTACAGACTTAGAGATGACCTGGCGTATGGTGAACAGAGCATCAGTGAGGCCCCTCCCCTTCCTAAAAGCAGACTGGTTATCAAGCAGTTGTGCATCGATATGAGAACTGATCTTAGCCAAAATGACCAAGACATACACCTTCCCCGGTATACTTAGCAAGCTTATCCCCCTATAGCTATCTCTCACTTTGCGCTCTCCTTTGCCTTTATACAGTGCCACCAACAGTGCACGTTTCCACTCCACTGGCGCTTTCCCTGACTCCCACACCGCCACAATGACCCTGTGCAACCATTTCAGCATGGTCCCACTGAGCTTTAGCATAGGCGCTGCGATACCATCAACCCCAGGAGCTGCCCCATTACGACAGGCAAAGACAGCTTCTTCAACCTCCTGCACAGTAGGTGGCTGAGCTGCTGCTTCACTCTGCTGGTTTGCACCTTGCCCTGCCTCCATCTTCTGCACTAACTCCTCAATGGTCTGCTGCATTTGCTGGTCGAGCTTGGCAGGGCAGTTGAGGACATCAGCAAAGTGCTCAGCAAAGCACTTCACCACCTCCTCCCTGCTTTGGAACAGCTGCTTGCCATCAGCACCCCCTAGCACAGCTGTAGGAGCAGCAGAGCTACTGCCCTGCTGCTCCTTGAAGATCCGCTGGACATGCTTGTGGAACACGGCTAGATTACCAGCTTTTAGAGCATGTTCCGCAAACAGCGCTTGCTGCTTGAAGTACCGCTCCTGATCCTTCTTAACCGCTCGCCTAGCAGCATTATTGGCCTCCCTGTAATCTGCCCTGGTAGCATCATTAGGAGAGGACAGCACCGCTGCATGTGCTGCATGTTTCCGCTCAATCTTCTGCAAGGTCGCATCGGATATAGCGAAATCTCGGCGCCGCTGCTGAGGCTTGAGGTTTAGACCAGCCTTATGGTCACAGCCAGGGTGAATAAATTGTTGCATGTGCTGGCAACCCATGACGGGGGCCCTTCCTACCCCTACCCTCACCAGCTGCAGCAGTACACTAAGCAAATACCAACAACTGAGATACCTTGACTTGCACACTTCCCCTGGTAGCACATGCCATAGGACATTACAGCTGGAGCAGGGGCTGTCTCTGAAGCTGCCTGTGCCATGCGGAATACCCAAAGGGCATATCTGGCGCCCCCAAAGCAGGGTATACCCCCAGCACATGTAGCGAGCTGCTGTTCTCTGCAGGTGGAGCATGATTGGCATAGCCGATGTGGTATTGTAGAAAGGGGGAGCGGTGCTGAATAAAAACATATGCTTTGAGGAGGTTGTTGAGAGATCTGCTAGCACTATCATGGCAAGATCTGGTGGAAAGTGTTAAAACAGCAGTAGCAAGGGCACGTCGGGTCTAGAAGGTGGTGCTGCACCGAAGGGATATGCGTAACATGTCTTGTTTTACAACAAGCCTGGCCCAGTGAACAACTCTGTGGTATGCTAGACCTTGTTTCAAGCAGTGACAGGTGACAAAGAAAACAGTCCTCCAAAGTGGTGGTGACAGCGTGGGTGACAGCCTTGCAGCATAGGCCCGTCTCGCCCGCCGCTGATTGCAGCATGTAGAAGGAAGCTTCCTACCATCAAACTGGCATGCAAAGCACACCAGCTTCTGTTAATACTGAATCCTTGGCAGTGACCTTGAAGCTTATGGTAAGATTGCCAGAAGCAGGGCCCCTCCAGCAGGGGAAGCATCCATGTTGAAAACCACACTTTTTGCTGCCTGTAGCAATGCTCAGCATTGCAGGGATAGCTAATGTGGGGCCTGCTGTGCAGAGCATGCATGACTGCAGCTAGTGACATGGTACTGTAAAGCCAAGGAAAGCTTGCTGATAAATGGGAGAAGTTCCATTCCATGCACCCTAACTCAGGTGACCACAGGGGCGTACCCACTTTTGACCAAAATCTGAAAAGTCAGCTCAAGCACTTTCTCAATGCGGTTGCGGTTGCCACCAATTTAGCACAGCAGGCAATAATTGCATCAACAAGTTCTTTGCAACAGGCTAGACACAGCTGTTATCTCTGCTTGCACTTGAGGAAACAGGAGGTGCAAACATTGGACACAGTGGACATTGGTTCTGCTGCTGCTGTTTGACAGAGGCAAGGGCTTTGGCTTGGGGCAGGGCTGGTTTAAGGTACCAGGGGCTGGACCTATGCAACAGTCACAGCCAGGGTGAATAAATTGTTGCATGTGCTGGCAACCCATGACGGGGGCCCTTCCTACCCCTACCCTCACCAGCTGCAGCAGTACACTAAGCAAATACCAACAACTGAGATACCTTGACTTGCACACTTCCCCTGGTAGCACATGCCATAGGACATTACAGCTGGAGCAGGGGCTGTCTCTGAAGCTGCCTGTGCCATGCGGAATACCCAAAGGGCATATCTGGCGCCCCCAAAGCAGGGTATACCCCCAGCACATGTAGCGAGCTGCTGTTCTCTGCAGGTGGAGCATGATTGGCATAGCCGATGTGGTATTGTAGAAAGGGGGAGCGGTGCTGAATAAAAACATATGCTTTGAGGAGGTTGTTGAGAGATCTGCTAGCACTATCATGGCAAGATCTGGTGGAAAGTGTTAAAACAGCAGTAGCAAGGGCACGTCGGGTCTAGAAGGTGGTGCTGCACCGAAGGGATATGCGTAACATGTCTTGTTTTACAACAAGCCTGGCCCAGTGAACAACTCTGTGGTATGCTAGACCTTGTTTCAAGCAGTGACAGGTGACAAAGAAAACAGTCCTCCAAAGTGGTGGTGACAGCGTGGGTGACAGCCTTGCAGCATAGGCCCGTCTCGCCCGCCGCTGATTGCAGCATGTAGAAGGAAGCTTCCTACCATCAAACTGGCATGCAAAGCACACCAGCTTCTGTTAATACTGAATCCTTGGCAGTGACCTTGAAGCTTATGGTAAGATTGCCAGAAGCAGGGCCCCTCCAGCAGGGGAAGCATCCATGTTGAAAACCACACTTTTTGCTGCCTGTAGCAATGCTCAGCATTGCAGGGATAGCTAATGTGGGGCCTGCTGTGCAGAGCATGCATGACTGCAGCTAGTGACATGGTACTGTAAAGCCAAGGAAAGCTTGCTGATAAATGGGAGAAGTTCCATTCCATGCACCCTAACTCATGTGACCACAGGGGCGTACCCACTTTTGACCAAAATCTGAAAAGTCAGCTCAAGCACTTTCTCAATGCGGTTGCGGTTGCCACCAATTTAGCACAGCAGGCAATAATTGCATCAACAAGTTCTTTGCAACAGGCTAGACACAGCTGTTATCTCTGCTTGCACTTGAGGAAACAGGAGGTGCAAACATTGGACACAGTGGACATTGGTTCTGCTGCTGCTGTTTGACAGAGGCAAGGGCTTTGGCTTGGGGCAGGGCTGGTTTAAGGTACCAGGGGCTGGACCTATGCAACAGTCACAGCCAGGGTGAATAAATTGTTGCATGTGCTGGCAACCCATGACGGGGGCCCTTCCTACCCCTACCCTCACCAGCTGCAGCAGTACACTAAGCAAATACCAACAACTGAGATACCTTGACTTGCACACTTCCCCTGGTAGCACATGCCATAGGACATTACAGCTGGAGCAGGGGCTGTCTCTGAAGCTGCCTGTGCCATGCGGAATACCCAAAGGGCATATCTGGCGCCCCCAAAGCAGGGTATACCCCCAGCACATGTAGCGAGCTGCTGTTCTCTGCAGGTGGAGCATGATTGGCATAGCCGATGTGGTATTGTAGAAAGGGGGAGCGGTGCTGAATAAAAACATATGCTTTGAGGAGGTTGTTGAGAGATCTGCTAGCACTATCATGGCAAGATCTGGTGGAAAGTGTTAAAACAGCAGTAGCAAGGGCACGTCGGGTCTAGAAGGTGGTGCTGCACCGAAGGGATATGCGTAACATGTCTTGTTTTACAACAAGCCTGGCCCAGTGAACAACTCTGTGGTATGCTAGACCTTGTTTCAAGCAGTGACAGGTGACAAAGAAAACAGTCCTCCAAAGTGGTGGTGACAGCGTGGGTGACAGCCTTGCAGCATAGGCCCGTCTCGCCCGCCGCTGATTGCAGCATGTAGAAGGAAGCTTCCTACCATCAAACTGGCATGCAAAGCACACCAGCTTCTGTTAATACTGAATCCTTGGCAGTGACCTTGAAGCTTATGGTAAGATTGCCAGAAGCAGGGCCCCTCCAGCAGGGGAAGCATCCATGTTGAAAACCACACTTTTTGCTGCCTGTAGCAATGCTCAGCATTGCAGGGATAGCTAATGTGGGGCCTGCTGTGCAGAGCATGCATGACTGCAGCTAGTGACATGGTACTGTAAAGCCAAGGAAAGCTTGCTGATAAATGGGAGAAGTTCCATTCCATGCACCCTAACTCATGTGACCACAGGGGCGTACCCACTTTTGACCAAAATCTGAAAAGTCAGCTCAAGCACTTTCTCAATGCGGTTGCGGTTGCCACCAATTTAGCACAGCAGGCAATAATTGCATCAACAAGTTCTTTGCAACAGGCTAGACACAGCTGTTATCTCTGCTTGCACTTGAGGAAACAGGAGGTGCAAACATTGGACACAGTGGACATTGGTTCTGCTGCTGCTGTTTGACAGAGGCAAGGGCTTTGGCTTGGGGCAGGGCTGGTTTAAGGTACCAGGGGCTGGACCTATGCAACAGTCACAGCCAGGGTGAATAAATTGTTGCATGTGCTGGCAACCCATGACGGGGGCCCTTCCTACCCATACCCTCACCAGCTGCAGCAGTACACTAAGCAAATACCAACAACTGAGATACCTTGACTTGCACACTTCCCCTGGTAGCACATGCCATAGGACATTACAGCTGGAGCAGGGGCTGTCTCTGAAGCTGCCTGTGCCATGCGGAATACCCAAAGGGCATATCTGGCGCCCCCAAAGCAGGGTATACCCCCAGCACATGTAGCGAGCTGCTGTTCTCTGCAGGTGGAGCATGATTGGCATAGCCGATGTGGTATTGTAGAAAGGGGGAGCGGTGCTGAATAAAAACATATGCTTTGAGGAGGTTGTTGAGAGATCTGCTAGCACTATCATGGCAAGATCTGGTGGAAAGTGTTAAAACAGCAGTAGCAAGGGCACGTCGGGTCTAGAAGGTGGTGCTGCACCGAAGGGATATGCGTAACATGTCTTGTTTTACAACAAGCCTGGCCCAGTGAACAACTCTGTGGTATGCTAGACCTTGTTTCAAGCAGTGACAGGTGACAAAAAAACAGTCCTCCAAAGTGGTGGTGACAGCGTGGGTGACAGCCTTGCAGCATAGGCCCGTCTCGCCCGCCGCTGATTGCAGCATGTAGAAGGAAGCTTCCTACCATCAAACTGGCATGCAAAGCACACCAGCTTCTGTTAATACTGAATCCTTGGCAGTGACCTTGAAGCTTATGGTAAGATTGCCAGAAGCAGGGCCCCTCCAGCAGGGGAAGCATCCATGTTGAAAACCACACTTTTTGCTGCCTGTAGCAATGCTCAGCATTGCAGGGATAGCTAATGTGGGGCCTGCTGTGCAGAGCATGCATGACTGCAGCTAGTGACATGGTACTGTAAAGCCAAGGAAAGCTTGCTGATAAATGGGAGAAGTTCCATTCCATGCACCCTAACTCAGGTGACCACAGGGGCGTACCCACTTTTGACCAAAATCTGAAAAGTCAGCTCAAGCACTTTCTCAATGCGGTTGCGGTTGCCACCAATTTAGCACAGCAGGCAATAATTGCATCAACAAGTTCTTTGCAACAGGCTAGACACAGCTGTTATCTCTGCTTGCACTTGAGGAAACAGGAGGTGCAAACATTGGACACAGTGGACATTGGTTCTGCTGCTGCTGTTTGACAGAGGCAAGGGCTTTGGCTTGGGGCAGGGCTGGTTTAAGGTACCAGGGGCTGGACCTATGCAACAGTCACAGCCAGGGTGAATAAATTGTTGCATTTGCTGGCAACCCATGACGGGGGCCCTTCCTACCCCTACCCTCACCAGCTGCAGCAGTACACTAAGCAAATACCAACAACTGAGATACCTTGACTTGCACACTTCCCCTGGTAGCACATGCCATAGGACATTACAGCTGGAGCAGGGGCTGTCTCTGAAGCTGCCTGTGCCATGCGGAATACCCAAAGGGCATATCTGGCGCCCCCAAAGCAGGGTATACCCCCAGCACATGTAGCGAGCTGCTGTTCTCTGCAGGTGGAGCATGATTGGCATAGCCGATGTGGTATTGTAGAAAGGGGGAGCGGTGCTGAATAAAAACATATGCTTTGAGGAGGTTGTTGAGAGATCTGCTAGCACTATCATGGCAAGATCTGGTGGAAAGTGTTAAAACAGCAGTAGCAAGGGCACGTCGGGTCTAGAAGGTGGTGCTGCACCGAAGGGATATGCGTAACATGTCTTGTTTTACAACAAGCCTGGCCCAGTGAACAACTCTGTGGTATGCTAGACCTTGTTTCAAGCAGTGACAGGTGACAAAAAAACAGTCCTCCAAAGTGGTGGTGACAGCGTGGGTGACAGCCTTGCAGCATAGGCCCGTCTCGCCCGCCGCTGATTGCAGCATGTAGAAGGAAGCTTCCTACCATCAAACTGGCATGCAAAGCACACCAGCTTCTGTTAATACTGAATCCTTGGCAGTGACCTTGAAGCTTATGGTAAGATTGCCAGAAGCAGGGCCCCTCCAGCAGGGGAAGCATCCATGTTGAAAACCACACTTTTTGCTGCCTGTAGCAATGCTCAGCATTGCAGGGATAGCTAATGTGGGGCCTGCTGTGCAGAGCATGCATGACTGCAGCTAGTGACATGGTACTGTAAAGCCAAGGAAAGCTTGCTGATAAATGGGAGAAGTTCCATTCCATGCACCCTAACTCAGGTGACCACAGGGGCGTACCCACTTTTGACCAAAATCTGAAAAGTCAGCTCAAGCACTTTCTCAATGCGGTTGCGGTTGCCACCAATTTAGCACAGCAGGCAATAATTGCATCAACAAGTTCTTTGCAACAGGCTAGACACAGCTGTTATCTCTGCTTGCACTTGAGGAAACAGGAGGTGCAAACATTGGACACAGTGGACATGGGTTCTGCTGCTGCTGTTTGACAGAGGCAAGGGCTTTGGCTTGGGGCAGGGCTGGTTTAAGGTACCAGGGGCTGGACCTATGCAACAGTCACAGCCAGGGTGAATAAATTGTTGCATGTGCTGGCAACCCATGACGGGGGCCCTTCCTACCCCTACCCTCACCAGCTGCAGCAGTACACTAAGCAAATACCAACAACTGAGATACCTTGACTTGCACACTTCCCCTGGTAGCACATGCCATAGGACATTACAGCTGGAGCAGGGGCTGTCTCTGAAGCTGCCTGTGCCATGCGGAATACCCAAAGGGCATATCTGGCGCCCCCAAAGCAGGGTATACCCCCAGCACATGTAGCGAGCTGCTGTTCTCTGCAGGTGGAGCATGATTGGCATAGCCGATGTGGTATTGTAGAAAGGGGGAGCGGTGCTGAATAAAAACATATGCTTTGAGGAGGTTGTTGAGAGATCTGCTAGCACTATCATGGCAAGATCTGGTGGAAAGTGTTAAAACAGCAGTAGCAAGGGCACGTCGGGTCTAGAAGGTGGTGCTGCACCGAAGGGATATGCGTAACATGTCTTGTTTTACAACAAGCCTGGCCCAGTGAACAACTCTGTGGTATGCTAGACCTTGTTTCAAGCAGTGACAGGTGACAAAAAAACAGTCCTCCAAAGTGGTGGTGACAGCGTGGGTGACAGCCTTGCAGCATAGGCCCGTCTCGCCCGCCGCTGATTGCAGCATGTAGAAGGAAGCTTCCTACCATCAAACTGGCATGCAAAGCACACCAGCTTCTGTTAATACTGAATCCTTGGCAGTGACCTTGAAGCTTATGGTAAGATTGCCAGAAGCAGGGCCCCTCCAGCAGGGGAAGCATCCATGTTGAAAACCACACTTTTTGCTGCCTGTAGCAATGCTCAGCATTGCAGGGATAGCTAATGTGGGGCCTGCTGTGCAGAGCATGCATGACTGCAGCTAGTGACATGGTACTGTAAAGCCAAGGAAAGCTTGCTGATAAATGGGAGAAGTTCCATTCCATGCACCCTAACTCAGGTGACCACAGGGGCGTACCCACTTTTGACCAAAATCTGAAAAGTCAGCTCAAGCACTTTCTCAATGCGGTTGCGGTTGCCACCAATTTAGCACAGCAGGCAATAATTGCATCAACAAGTTCTTTGCAACAGGCTAGACACAGCTGTTATCTCTGCTTGCACTTGAGGAAACAGGAGGTGCAAACATTGGACACAGTGGACATTGGTTCTGCTGCTGCTGTTTGACAGAGGCAAGGGCTTTGGCTTGGGGCAGGGCTGGTTTAAGGTACCAGGGGCTGGACCTATGCAACAGTCACAGCCAGGGTGAATAAATTGTTGCATGTGCTGGCAACCCATGACGGGGGCCCTTCCTACCCCTACCCTCACCAGCTGCAGCAGTACACTAAGCAAATACCAACAACTGAGATACCTTGACTTGCACACTTCCCCTGGTAGCACATGCCATAGGACATTACAGCTGGAGCAGGGGCTGTCTCTGAAGCTGCCTGTGCCATGCGGAATACCCAAAGGGCATATCTGGCGCCCCCAAAGCAGGGTATACCCCCAGCACATGTAGCGAGCTGCTGTTCTCTGCAGGTGGAGCATGATTGGCATAGCCGATGTGGTATTGTAGAAAGGGGGAGCGGTGCTGAATAAAAACATATGCTTTGAGGAGGTTGTTGAGAGATCTGCTAGCACTATCATGGCAAGATCTGGTGGAAAGTGTTAAAACAGCAGTAGCAAGGGCACGTCGGGTCTAGAAGGTGGTGCTGCACCGAAGGGATATGCGTAACATGTCTTGTTTTACAACAAGCCTGGCCCAGTGAACAACTCTGTGGTATGCTAGACCTTGTTTCAAGCAGTGACAGGTGACAAAAAAACAGTCCTCCAAAGTGGTGGTGACAGCGTGGGTGACAGCCTTGCAGCATAGGCCCGTCTCGCCCGCCGCTGATTGCAGCATGTAGAAGGAAGCTTCCTACCATCAAACTGGCATGCAAAGCACACCAGCTTCTGTTAATACTGAATCCTTGGCAGTGACCTTGAAGCTTATGGTAAGATTGCCAGAAGCAGGGCCCCTCCAGCAGGGGAAGCATCCATGTTGAAAACCACACTTTTTGCTGCCTGTAGCAATGCTCAGCATTGCAGGGATAGCTAATGTGGGGCCTGCTGTGCAGAGCATGCATGACTGCAGCTAGTGACATGGTACTGTAAAGCCAAGGAAAGCTTGCTGATAAATGGGAGAAGTTCCATTCCATGCACCCTAACTCAGGTGACCACAGGGGCGTACCCACTTTTGACCAAAATCTGAAAAGTCAGCTCAAGCACTTTCTCAATGCGGTTGCGGTTGCCACCAATTTAGCACAGCAGGCAATAATTGCATCAACAAGTTCTTTGCAACAGGCTAGACACAGCTGTTATCTCTGCTTGCACTTGAGGAAACAGGAGGTGCAAACATTGGACACAGTGGACATTGGTTCTGCTGCTGCTGTTTGACAGAGGCAAGGGCTTTGGCTTGGGGCAGGGCTGGTTTAAGGTACCAGGGGCTGGACCTATGCAACAGTCACAGCCAGGGTGAATAAATTGTTGCATGTGCTGGCAACCCATGACGGGGGCCCTTCCTACCCCTACCCTCACCAGCTGCAGCAGTACACTAAGCAAATACCAACAACTGAGATACCTTGACTTGCACACTTCCCCTGGTAGCACATGCCATAGGACATTACAGCTGGAGCAGGGGCTGTCTCTGAAGCTGCCTGTGCCATGCGGAATACCCAAAGGGCATATCTGGCGCCCCCAAAGCAGGGTATACCCCCAGCACATGTAGCGAGCTGCTGTTCTCTGCAGGTGGAGCATGATTGGCATAGCCGATGTGGTATTATAGAAAGGGGGAGCGGTGCTGAATAAAAACATATGCTTTGAGGAGGTTGTTGAGAGATCTGCTAGCACTATCATGGCAAGATCTGGTGGAAAGTGTTAAAACAGCAGTAGCAAGGGCACGTCGGGTCTAGAAGGTGGTGCTGCACCGAAGGGATATGCGTAACATGTCTTGTTTTACAACAAGCCTGGCCCAGTGAACAACTCTGTGGTATGCTAGACCTTGTTTCAAGCAGTGACAGGTGACAAAAAAACAGTCCTCCAAAGTGGTGGTGACAGCGTGGGTGACAGCCTTGCAGCATAGGCCCGTCTCGCCCGCCGCTGATTGCAGCATGTAGAAGGAAGCTTCCTACCATCAAACTGGCATGCAAAGCACACCAGCTTCTGTTAATACTGAATCCTTGGAAGTGACCTTGAAGCTTATGGTAAGATTGCCAGAAGCAGGGCCCCTCCAGCAGGGGAAGCATCCATGTTGAAAACCACACTTTTTGCTGCCTGTAGCAATGCTCAGCATTGCAGGGATAGCTAATGTGGGGCCTGCTGTGCAGAGCATGCATGACTGCAGCTAGTGACATGGTACTGTAAAGCCAAGGAAAGCTTGCTGATAAATGGGAGAAGTTCCATTCCATGCACCCTAACTCAGGTGACCACAGGGGCGTACCCACTTTTGACCAAAATCTGAAAAGTCAGCTCAAGCACTTTCTCAATGCGGTTGCGGTTACCACCAATTTAGCACAGCAGGCAATAATTGCATCAACAAGTTCTTTGCAACAGGCTAGACACAGCTGTTATCTCTGCTTGCACTTGAGGAAACAGGAGGTGCAAACATTGGACACAGTGGACATTGGTTCTGCTGCTGCTGTTTGACAGAGGCAAGGGCTTTGGCTTGGGGCAGGGCTGGTTTAAGGTACCAGGGGCTGGACCTATGCAACAGTCACAGCCAGGGTGAATAAATTGTTGCATGTGCTGGCAACCCATGACGGGGGCCCTTCCTACCCCTACCCTCACCAGCTGCAGCAGTACACTAAGCAAATACCAACAACTGAGATACCTTGACTTGCACACTTCCCCTGGTAGCACATGCCATAGGACATTACAGCTGGAGCAGGGGCTGTCTCTGAAGCTGCCTGTGCCATGCGGAATACCCAAAGGGCATATCTGGCGCCCCCAAAGCAGGGTATACCCCCAGCACATGTAGCGAGCTGCTGTTCTCTGCAGGTGGAGCATGATTGGCATAGCCGATGTGGTATTGTAGAAAGGGGGAGCGGTGCTGAATAAAAACATATGCTTTGAGGAGGTTGTTGAGAGATCTGCTAGCACTATCATGGCAAGATCTGGTGGAAAGTGTTAAAACAGCAGTAGCAAGGGCACGTCGGGTCTAGAAGGTGGTGCTGCACCGAAGGGATATGCGTAACATGTCTTGTTTTACAACAAGCCTGGCCCAGTGAACAACTCTGTGGTATGCTAGACCTTGTTTCAAGCAGTGACAGGTGACAAAAAAACAGTCCTCCAAAGTGGTGGTGACAGCGTGGGTGACAGCCTTGCAGCATAGGCCCGTCTCGCCCGCCGCTGATTGCAGCATGTAGAAGGAAGCTTCCTACCATCAAACTGGCATGCAAAGCACACCAGCTTCTGTTAATACTGAATCCTTGGCAGTGACCTTGAAGCTTATGGTAAGATTGCCAGAAGCAGGGCCCCTCCAGCAGGGGAAGCATCCATGTTGAAAACCACACTTTTTGCTGCCTGTAGCAATGCTCAGCATTGCAGGGATAGCTAATGTGGGGCCTGCTGTGCAGAGCATGCATGACTGCAGCTAGTGACATGGTACTGTAAAGCCAAGGAAAGCTTGCTGATAAATGGGAGAAGTTCCATTCCATGCACCCTAACTCAGGTGACCACAGGGGCGTACCCACTTTTGACCAAAATCTGAAAAGTCAGCTCAAGCACTTTCTCAATGCGGTTGCGGTTGCCACCAATTTAGCACAGCAGGCAATAATTGCATCAACAAGTTCTTTGCAACAGGCTAGACACAGCTGTTATCTCTGCTTGCACTTGAGGAAACAGGAGGTGCAAACATTGGACACAGTGGACATTGGTTCTGCTGCTGCTGTTTGACAGAGGCAAGGGCTTTGGCTTGGGGCAGGGCTGGTTTAAGGTACCAGGGGCTGGACCTATGCAACAGTCACAGCCAGGGTGAATAAATTGTTGCATGTGCTGGCAACCCATGACGGGGGCCCTTCCTACCCCTACCCTCACCAGCTGCAGCAGTACACTAAGCAAATACCAACAACTGAGATACCTTGACTTGCACACTTCCCCTGGTAGCACATGCCATAGGACATTACAGCTGGAGCAGGGGCTGTCTCTGAAGCTGCCTGTGCCATGCGGAATACCCAAAGGGCATATCTGGCGCCCCCAAAGCAGGGTATACCCCCAGCACATGTAGCGAGCTGCTGTTCTCTGCAGGTGGAGCATGATTGGCATAGCCGATGTGGTATTGTAGAAAGGGGGAGCGGTGCTGAATAAAAACATATGCTTTGAGGAGGTTGTTGAGAGATCTGCTAGCACTATCATGGCAAGATCTGGTGGAAAGTGTTAAAACAGCAGTAGCAAGGGCATGTCGGGTCTAGAAGGTGGTGCTGCACCGAAGGGATATGCGTAACATGTCTTGTTTTACAACAAGCCTGGCCCAGTGAACAACTCTGTGGTATGCTAGACCTTGTTTCAAGCAGTGACAGGTGACAAAAAAACAGTCCTCCAAAGTGGTGGTGACAGCGTGGGTGACAGCCTTGCAGCATAGGCCCGTCTCGCCCGCCGCTGATTGCAGCATGTAGAAGGAAGCTTCCTACCATCAAACTGGCATGCAAAGCACACCAGCTTCTGTTAATACTGAATCCTTGGCAGTGACCTTGAAGCTTATGGTAAGATTGCCAGAAGCAGGGCCCCTCCAGCAGGGGAAGCATCCATGTTGAAAACCACACTTTTTGCTGCCTGTAGCAATGCTCAGCATTGCAGGGATAGCTAATGTGGGGCCTGCTGTGCAGAGCATGCATGACTGCAGCTAGTGACATGGTACTGTAAAGCCAAGGAAAGCTTGCTGATAAATGGGAGAAGTTCCATTCCATGCACCCTAACTCAGGTGACCACAGGGGCGTACCCACTTTTGACCAAAATCTGAAAAGTCAGCTCAAGCACTTTCTCAATGCGGTTGCGGTTGCCACCAATTTAGCACAGCAGGCAATAATTGCATCAACAAGTTCTTTGCAACAGGCTAGACACAGCTGTTATCTCTGCTTGCACTTGAGGAAACAGGAGGTGCAAACATTGGACACTGTGGACATTGGTTCTGCTGCTGCTGTTTGACAGAGGCAAGGGCTTTGGCTTGGGGCAGGGCTGGTTTAAGGTACCAGGGGCTGGACCTATGCAACAGTCACAGCCAGGGTGAATAAATTGTTGCATGTGCTGGCAACCCATGACGGGGGCCCTTCCTACCCCTACCCTCACCAGCTGCAGCAGTACACTAAGCAAATACCAACAACTGAGATACCTTGACTTGCACACTTCCCCTGGTAGCACATGCCATAGGACATTACAGCTGGAGCAGGGGCTGTCTCTGAAGCTGCCTGTGCCATGCGGAATACCCAAAGGGCATATCTGGCGCCCCCAAAGCAGGGTATACCCCCAGCACATGTAGCGAGCTGCTGTTCTCTGCAGGTGGAGCATGATTGGCATAGCCGATGTGGTATTGTAGAAAGGGGGAGCGGTGCTGAATAAAAACATATGCTTTGAGGAGGTTGTTGAGAGATCTGCTAGCACTATCATGGCAAGATCTGGTGGAAAGTGTTAAAACAGCAGTAGCAAGGGCACGTCGGGTCTAGAAGGTGGTGCTGCACCGAAGGGATATGCGTAACATGTCTTGTTTTACAACAAGCCTGGCCCAGTGAACAACTCTGTGGTATGCTAGACCTTGTTTCAAGCAGTGACAGGTGACAAAGAAAACAGTCCTCCAAAGTGGTGGTGACAGCGTGGGTGACAGCCTTGCAGCATAGGCCCGTCTCGCCCGCCGCTGATTGCAGCATGTAGAAGGAAGCTTCCTACCATCAAACTGGCATGCAAAGCACACCAGCTTCTGTTAATACTGAATCCTTGGCAGTGACCTTGAAGCTTATGGTAAGATTGCCAGAAGCAGGGCCCCTCCTGCAGGGGAAGCATCCATGTTGAAAACCACACTTTTTGCTGCCTGTAGCAATGCTCAGCATTGCAGGGATAGCTAATGTGGGGCCTGCTGTGCAGAGCATGCATGACTGCAGCTAATGACATGGTACTGTAAAGCCAAGGAAAGCTTGCTGATAAATGGGAGAAGTTCCATTCCATGCACCCTAACTCAGGTGACCACAGGGGCGTACCCACTTTTGACCAAAATCTGAAAAGTCAGCTCAAGCACTTCCTCAATGCGGTTGCGGTTGCCACCAATTTAGCACAGCAGGCAATAATTGCATCAACAAGTTCTTTGCAACAGGCTAGACACAGCTGTTATCTCTGCTTGCACTTGAGGAAACAGGAGGTGCAAACATTGGACACTGTGGACATTGGTTCTGCTGCTGCTGTTTGACAGAGGCAAGGGCTTTGGCTTGGGGCAGGGCTGGTTTAAGGTACCAGGGGCTGGACCTATGCAACAGTCACAGCCAGGGTGAATAAATTGTTGCATGTGCTGGCAACCCATGACGGGGGCCCTTCCTACCCCTACCCTCACCAGCTGCAGCAGTACACTAAGCAAATACCAACAACTGAGATACCTTGACTTGCACACTTCCCCTGGTAGCACATGCCATAGGACATTACAGCTGGAGCAGGGGCTGTCTCTGAAGCTGCCTGTGCCATGCGGAATACCCAAAGGGCATATCTGGCGCCCCCAAAGCAGGGTATACCCCCAGCACATGTAGCGAGCTGCTGTTCTCTGCAGGTGGAGCATGATTGGCATAGCCGATGTGGTATTGTAGAAAGGGGGAGCGGTGCTGAATAAAAACATATGCTTTGAGGAGGTTGTTGAGAGATCTGCTAGCACTATCATGGCAAGATCTGGTGGAAAGTGTTAAAACAGCAGTAGCAAGGGCACGTCGGGTCTAGAAGGTGGTGCTGCACCGAAGGGATATGCGTAACATGTCTTGTTTTACAACAAGCCTGGCCCAGTGAACAACTCTGTGGTATGCTAGACCTTGTTTCAAGCAGTGACAGGTGACAAAGAAAACAGTCCTCCAAAGTGGTGGTGACAGCGTGGGTGACAGCCTTGCAGCATAGGCCCGTCTCGCCCGCCGCTGATTGCAGCATGTAGAAGGAAGCTTCCTACCATCAAACTGGCATGCAAAGCACACCAGCTTCTGTTAATACTGAATCCTTGGCAGTGACCTTGAAGCTTATGGTAAGATTGCCAGAAGCAGGGCCCCTCCAGCAGGGGAAGCATCCATGTTGAAAACCACACTTTTTGCTGCCTGTAGCAATGCTCAGCATTGCAGGGATAGCTAATGTGGGGCCTGCTGTGCAGAGCATGCATGACTGCAGCTAGTGACATGGTACTGTAAAGCCAAGGAAAGCTTGCTGATAAATGGGAGAAGTTCCATTCCATGCACCCTAACTCAGGTGACCACAGGGGCGTACCCACTTTTGACCAAAATCTGAAAAGTCAGCTCAAGCACTTCCTCAATGCGGTTGCGGTTGCCACCAATTTAGCACAGCAGGCAATAATTGCATCAACAAGTTCTTTGCAACAGGCTAGACACAGCTGTTATCTCTGCTTGCACTTGAGGAAACAGGAGGTGCAAACATTGGACACTGTGGACATTGGTTCTGCTGCTGCTGTTTGACAGAGGCAAGGGCTTTGGCTTGGGGCAGGGCTGGTTTAAGGTACCAGGGGCTGGACCTATGCAACAGTCACAGCCAGGGTGAATAAATTGTTGCATGTGCTGGCAACCCATGACGGGGGCCCTTCCTACCCCTACCCTCACCAGCTGCAGCAGTACACTAAGCAAATACCAACAACTGAGATACCTTGACTTGCACACTTCCCCTGGTAGCACATGCCATAGGACATTACAGCTGGAGCAGGGGCTGTCTCTGAAGCTGCCTGTGCCATGCGGAATACCCAAAGGGCATATCTGGCGCCCCCAAAGCAGGGTATACCCCCAGCACATGTAGCGAGCTGCTGTTCTCTGCAGGTGGAGCATGATTGGCATAGCCGATGTGGTATTGTAGAAAGGGGGAGCGGTGCTGAATAAAAACATATGCTTTGAGGAGGTTGTTGAGAGATCTGCTAGCACTATCATGGCAAGATCTGGTGGAAAGTGTTAAAACAGCAGTAGCAAGGGCACGTCGGGTCTAGAAGGTGGTGCTGCACCGAAGGGATATGCGTAACATGTCTTGTTTTACAACAAGCCTGGCCCAGTGAACAACTCTGTGGTATGCTAGACCTTGTTTCAAGCAGTGACAGGTGACAAAGAAAACAGTCCTCCAAAGTGGTGGTGACAGCGTGGGTGACAGCCTTGCAGCATAGGCCCGTCTCGCCCGCCGCTGATTGCAGCATGTAGAAGGAAGCTTCCTACCATCAAACTGGCATGCAAAGCACACCAGCTTCTGTTAATACTGAATCCTTGGCAGTGACCTTGAAGCTTATGGTAAGATTGCCAGAAGCAGGGCCCCTCCAGCAGGGGAAGCATCCATGTTGAAAACCACACTTTTTGCTGCCTGTAGCAATGCTCAGCATTGCAGGGATAGCTAATGTGGGGCCTGCTGTGCAGAGCATGCATGACTGCAGCTAGTGACATGGTACTGTAAAGCCAAGGAAAGCTTGCTGATAAATGGGAGAAGTTCCATTCCATGCACCCTAACTCAGGTGACCACAGGGGCGTACCCACTTTTGACCAAAATCTGAAAAGTCAGCTCAAGCACTTTCTCAATGCGGTTGCGGTTGCCACCAATTTAGCACAGCAGGCAATAATTGCATCAACAAGTTCTTTGCAACAGGCTAGACACAGCTGTTATCTCTGCTTGCACTTGAGGAAACAGGAGGTGCAAACATTGGACACTGGTTCTGCTGCTGCTGTTTGACAGAGGCAAGGGCTTTGGCTTGGGGCAGGGCTGGTTTAAGGTACCAGGGGCTGGACCTATGCAACAGTCACAGCCAGGGTGAATAAATTGTTGCATGTGCTGGCAACCCATGACGGGGGCCCTTCCTACCCCTACCCTCACCAGCTGCAGCAGTACACTAAGCAAATACCAACAACTGAGATACCTTGACTTGCACACTTCCCCTGGTAGCACATGCCATAGGATATTACAGCTGGAGCAGGGGCTGTCTCTGAAGCTGCCTGTGCCATGCGGAATACCCAAAGGGCATATCTGGCGCCCCCAAAGCAGGGTATACCCCCAGCACATGTAGCGAGCTGCTGTTCTCTGCAGGTGGAGCATGATTGGCATAGCCGATGTGGTATTGTAGAAAGGGGGAGCGGTGCTGAATAAAAACATATGCTTTGAGGAGGTTGTTGAGAGATCTGCTAGCACTATCATGGCAAGATCTGGTGGAAAGTGTTAAAACAGCAGTAGCAAGGGCACGTCGGGTCTAGAAGGTGGTGCTGCACCGAAGGGATATGCGTAACATGTCTTGTTTTACAACAAGCCTGGCCCAGTGAACAAATCTGTGGTATGCTAGACCTTGTTTCAAGCAGTGACAGGTGACAAAGAAAACAGTCCTCCAAAGTGGTGGTGACAGCGTGGGTGACAGCCTTGCAGCATAGGCCCGTCTCGCCCGCCGCTGATTGCAGCATGTAGAAGGAAGCTTCCTACCATCAAACTGGCATGCAAAGCACACCAGCTTCTGTTAATACTGAATCCTTGGCAGTGACCTTGAAGCTTATGGTAAGATTGCCAGAAGCAGGGCCCCTCCAGCAGGGGAAGCATCCATGTTGAAAACCACACTTTTTGCTGCCTGTAGCAATGCTCAGCATTGCAGGGATAGCTAATGTGGGGCCTGCTGTGCAGAGCATGCATGACTGCAGCTAGTGACATGGTACTGTAAAGCCAAGGAAAGCTTGCTGATAAATGGGAGAAGTTCCATTCCATGCACCCTAACTCAGGTGACCACAGGGGCGTACCCACTTTTGACCAAAATCTGAAAAGTCAGCTCAAGCACTTTCTCAATGCAGTTGCGGTTGCCACCAATTTAGCACAGCAGGCAATAATTGCATCAACAAGTTCTTTGCAACAGGCTAGACACAGCTGTTATCTCTGCTTGCACTTGAGGAAACAGGAGGTGCAAACATTGGACATTGGTTCTGCTGCTGCTGTTTGACAGAGGCAAGGGCTTTGGCTTGGGGCAGGGCTGGTTTAAGGTACCAGGGGCTGGACCTATGCAACAGTCACAGCCAGGGTGAATAAATTGTTGCATGTGCTGGCAACCCATGACGGGGGCCCTTCCTACCCCTACCCTCACCAGCTGCAGCAGTACACTAAGCAAATACCAACAACTGAGATACCTTGACTTGCACACTTCCCCTGGTAGCACATGCCATAGGACATTACAGCTGGAGCAGGGGCTGTCTCTGAAGCTGCCTGTGCCATGCGGAATACCCAAAGGGCATATCTGGCGCCCCCAAAGCAGGGTATACCCCCAGCACATGTAGCGAGCTGCTGTTCTCTGCAGGTGGAGCATGATTGGCATAGCCGATGTGGTATTGTAGAAAGGGGGAGCGGTGCTGAATAAAAACATATGCTTTGAGGAGGTTGTTGAGAGATCTGCTAGCACTATCATGGCAAGATCTGGTGGAAAGTGTTAAAACAGCAGTAGCAAGGGCACGTCGGGTCTAGAAGGTGGTGCTGCACCGAAGGGATATGCGTAACATGTCTTGTTTTACAACAAGCCTGGCCCAGTGAACAACTCTGTGGTATGCTAGACCTTGTTTCAAGCAGTGACAGGTGACAAAAAAACAGTCCTCCAAAGTGGTGGTGACAGCGTGGGTGACAGCCTTGCAGCATAGGCCCGTCTCGCCCGCCGCTGATTGCAGCATGTAGAAGGAAGCTTCCTACCATCAAACTGGCATGCAAAGCACACCAGCTTCTGTTAATACTGAATCCTTGGCAGTGACCTTGAAGCTTATGGTAAGATTGCCAGAAGCAGGGCCCCTCCAGCAGGGGAAGCATCCATGTTGAAAACCACACTTTTTGCTGCCTGTAGCAATGCTCAGCATTGCAGGGATAGCTAATGTGGGGCCTGCTGTGCAGAGCATGCATGACTGCAGCTAGTGACATGGTACTGTAAAGCCAAGGAAAGCTTGCTGATAAATGGGAGAAGTTCCATTCCATGCACCCTAACTCAGGTGACCACAGGGGCGTACCCACTTTTGACCAAAATCTGAAAAGTCAGCTCAAGCACTTCCTCAATGCGGTTGCGGTTGCCACCAATTTAGCACAGCAGGCAATAATTGCATCAACAAGTTCTTTGCAACAGGCTAGACACAGCTGTTATCTCTGCTTGCACTTGAGGAAACAGGAGGTGCAAACATTGGACACTGTGGACATTGGTTCTGCTGCTGCTGTTTGACAGAGGCAAGGGCTTTGGCTTGGGGCAGGGCTGGTTTAAGGTACCAGGGGCTGGACCTATGCAACAGTCACAGCCAGGGTGAATAAATTGTTGCATGTGCTGGCAACCCATGACGGGGGCCCTTCCTACCCCTACCCTCACCAGCTGCAGCAGTACACTAAGCAAATACCAACAACTGAGATACCTTGACTTGCACACTTCCCCTGGTAGCACATGCCATAGGACATTACAGCTGGAGCAGGGGCTGTCTCTGAAGCTGCCTGTGCCATGCGGAATACCCAAAGGGCATATCTGGCGCCCCCAAAGCAGGGTATACCCCCAGCACATGTAGCGAGCTGCTGTTCTCTGCAGGTGGAGCATGATTGGCATAGCCGATGTGGTATTGTAGAAAGGGGGAGCGGTGCTGAATAAAAACATATGCTTTGAGGAGGTTGTTGAGAGATCTGCTAGCACTATCATGGCAAGATCTGGTGGAAAGTGTTAAAACAGCAGTAGCAAGGGCACGTCGGGTCTAGAAGGTGGTGCTGCACCGAAGGGATATGCGTAACATGTCTTGTTTTACAACAAGCCTGGCCCAGTGAACAACTCTGTGGTATGCTAGACCTTGTTTCAAGCAGTGACAGGTGACAAAGAAAACAGTCCTCCAAAGTGGTGGTGACAGCGTGGGTGACAGCCTTGCAGCATAGGCCCGTCTCGCCCGCCGCTGATTGCAGCATGTAGAAGGAAGCTTCCTACCATCAAACTGGCATGCAAAGC
Organism: Pseudopediastrum boryanum; assembly: GCA_963556185.1. Taxonomy (NCBI): domain Eukaryota; kingdom Viridiplantae; phylum Chlorophyta; class Chlorophyceae; order Sphaeropleales; family Hydrodictyaceae; genus Pseudopediastrum; species Pseudopediastrum boryanum. Next base: position 10,113,131 of record OY744493.1, read on the forward strand.
ACACCAGCTTCTGTTAATACTGAATCCTTGGCAGTGACCTTGAAGCTTATGGTAAGATTGCCAGAAGCAGGGCCCCTCCAGCAGGGGAAGCATCCATGTTGAAAACCACACTTTTTGCTGCCTGTAGCAATGCTCAGCATTGCAGGGATAGCTAATGTGGGGCCTGCTGTGCAGAGCATGCATGACTGCAGCTAGTGACATGGTACTGTAAAGCCAAGGAAAGCTTGCTGATAAATGGGAGAAGTTCCATTCCATGCACCCTAACTCAGGTGACCACAGGGGCGTACCCACTTTTGACCAAAATCTGAAAAGTCAGCTCAAGCACTTTCTCAATGCGGTTGCGGTTGCCACCAATTTAGCACAGCAGGCAATAATTGCATCAACAAGTTCTTTGCAACAGGCTAGACACAGCTGTTATCTCTGCTTGCACTTGAGGAAACAGGAGGTGCAAACATTGGACACTGGTTCTGCTGCTGCTGTTTGACAGAGGCAAGGGCTTTGGCTTGGGGCAGGGCTGGTTTAAGGTACCAGGGGCTGGACCTATGCAACAGTCACAGCCAGGGTGAATAAATTGTTGCATGTGCTGGCAACCCATGACGGGGGCCCTTCCTACCCCTACCCTCACCAGCTGCAGCAGTACACTAAGCAAATACCAACAACTGAGATACCTTGACTTGCACACTTCCCCTGGTAGCACATGCCATAGGATATTACAGCTGGAGCAGGGGCTGTCTCTGAAGCTGCCTGTGCCATGCGGAATACCCAAAGGGCATATCTGGCGCCCCCAAAGCAGGGTATACCCCCAGCACATGTAGCGAGCTGCTGTTCTCTGCAGGTGGAGCATGATTGGCATAGCCGATGTGGTATTGTAGAAAGGGGGAGCGGTGCTGAATAAAAACATATGCTTTGAGGAGGTTGTTGAGAGATCTGCTAGCACTATCATGGCAAGATCTGGTGGAAAGTGTTAAAACAGCAGTAGCAAGGGCACGTCGGGTCTAGAAGGTGGTGCTGCACCGAAGGGATATGCGTAACATGTCTTGTTTTACAACAAGCCTGGCCCAGTGAACAACTCTGTGGTATGCTAGACCTTGTTTCAAGCAGTGACAGGTGACAAAGAAAACAGTCCTCCAAAGTGGTGGTGACAGCGTGGGTGACAGCCTTGCAGCATAGGCCCGTCTCGCCCGCCGCTGATTGCAGCATGTAGAAGGAAGCTTCCTACCATCAAACTGGCATGCAAAGCACACCAGCTTCTGTTAATACTGAATCCTTGGCAGTGACCTTGAAGCTTATGGTAAGATTGCCAGAAGCAGGGCCCCTCCAGCAGGGGAAGCATCCATGTTGAAAACCACACTTTTTGCTGCCTGTAGCAATGCTCAGCATTGCAGGGATAGCTAATGTGGGGCCTGCTGTGCAGAGCATGCATGACTGCAGCTAGTGACATGGTACTGTAAAGCCAAGGAAAGCTTGCTGATAAATGGGAGAAGTTCCATTCCATGCACCCTAACTCAGGTGACCACAGGGGCGTACCCACTTTTGACCAAAATCTGAAAAGTCAGCTCAAGCACTTTCTCAATGCAGTTGCGGTTGCCACCAATTTAGCACAGCAGGCAATAATTGCATCAACAAGTTCTTTGCAACAGGCTAGACACAGCTGTTATCTCTGCTTGCACTTGAGGAAACAGGAGGTGCAAACATTGGACATTGGTTCTGCTGCTGCTGTTTGACAGAGGCAAGGGCTTTGGCTTGGGGCAGGGCTGGTTTAAGGTACCAGGGGCTGGACCTATGCAACAGTCACAGCCAGGGTGAATAAATTGTTGCATGTGCTGGCAACCCATGACGGGGGCCCTTCCTACCCCTACCCTCACCAGCTGCAGCAGTACACTAAGCAAATACCAACAACTGAGATACCTTGACTTGCACACTTCCCCTGGTAGCACATGCCATAGGACATTACAGCTGGAGCAGGGGCTGTCTCTGAAGCTGCCTGTGCCATGCGGAATACCCAAAGGGCATATCTGGCGCCCCCAAAGCAGGGTATACCCCCAGCACATGTAGCGAGCTGCTGTTCTCTGCAGGTGGAGCATGATTGGCATAGCCGATGTGGTATTGTAGAAAGGGGGAGCGGTGCTGAATAAAAACATATGCTTTGAGGAGGTTGTTGAGAGATCTGCTAGCACTATCATGGCAAGATCTGGTGGAAAGTGTTAAAACAGCAGTAGCAAGGGCACGTCGGGTCTAGAAGGTGGTGCTGCACCGAAGGGATATGCGTAACATGTCTTGTTTTACAACAAGCCTGGCCCAGTGAACAACTCTGTGGTATGCTAGACCTTGTTTCAAGCAGTGACAGGTGACAAAGAAAACAGTCCTCCAAAGTGGTGGTGACAGCGTGGGTGACAGCCTTGCAGCATAGGCCCGTCTCGCCCGCCGCTGATTGCAGCATGTAGAAGGAAGCTTCCTACCATCAAACTGGCATGCAAAGCACACCAGCTTCTGTTAATACTGAATCCTTGGCAGTGACCTTGAAGCTTATGGTAAGATTGCCAGAAGCAGGGCCCCTCCAGCAGGGGAAGCATCCATGTTGAAAACCACACTTTTTGCTGCCTGTAGCAATGCTCAGCATTGCAGGGATAGCTAATGTGGGGCCTGCTGTGCAGAGCATGCATGACTGCAGCTAGTGACATGGTACTGTAAAGCCAAGGAAAGCTTGCTGATAAATGGGAGAAGTTCCATTCCATGCACCCTAACTCAGGTGACCACAGGGGCGTACCCACTTTTGACCAAAATCTGAAAAGTCAGCTCAAGCACTTTCTCAATGCGGTTGCGGTTGCCACCAATTTAGCACAGCAGGCAATAATTGCATCAACAAGTTCTTTGCAACAGGCTAGACACAGCTGTTGTCTCTGCTTGCACTTGAGGAAACAGGAGGTGCAAACATTGGACACAGTGGACATGGGTTCTGCTGCTGCTGTTTGACAGAGGCAAGGGCTTTGGCTTGGGGCAGGGCTGGTTTAAGGTACCAGGGGCTGGACCTATGCAACAGTCACAGCCAGGGTGAATAAATTGTTGCATGTGCTGGCAACCCATGACGGGGGCCCTTCCTACCCCTACCCTCACCAGCTGCAGCAGTACACTAAGCAAATACCAACAACTGAGATACCTTGACTTGCACACTTCCCCTGGTAGCACATGCCATAGGACATTACAGCTGGAGCAGGGGCTGTCTCTGAAGCTGCCTGTGCCATGCGGAATACCCAAAGGGCATATCTGGCGCCCCCAAAGCAGGGTATACCCCCAGCACATGTAGCGAGCTGCTGTTCTCTGCAGGTGGAGCATGATTGGCATAGCCGATGTGGTATTGTAGAAAGGGGGAGCGGTGCTGAATAAAAACATATGCTTTGAGGAGGTTGTTGAGAGATCTGCTAGCACTATCATGGCAAGATCTGGTGGAAAGTGTTAAAACAGCAGTAGCAAGGGCACGTCGGGTCTAGAAGGTGGTGCTGCACCGAAGGGATATGCGTAACATGTCTTGTTTTACAACAAGCCTGGCCCAGTGAACAACTCTGTGGTATGCTAGACCTTGTTTCAAGCAGTGACAGGTGACAAAGAAAACAGTCCTCCAAAGTGGTGGTGACAGCGTGGGTGACAGCCTTGCAGCATAGGCCCGTCTCGCCCGCCGCTGATTGCAGCATGTAGAAGGAAGCTTCCTACCATCAAACTGGCATGCAAAGCACACCAGCTTCTGTTAATACTGAATCCTTGGCAGTGACCTTGAAGCTTATGGTAAGATTGCCAGAAGCAGGGCCCCTCCAGCAGGGGAAGCATCCATGTTGAAAACCACACTTTTTGCTGCCTGTAGCAATGCTCAGCATTGCAGGGATAGCTAATGTCGGGCCTGCTGTGCAGAGCATGCATGACTGCAGCTAGTGACATGGTACTGTAAAGCCAAGGAAAGCTTGCTGATAAATGGGAGAAGTTCCATTCCATGCACCCTAACTCAGGTGACCACAGGGGCGTACCCACTTTTGACCAAAATCTGAAAAGTCAGCTCAAGCACTTTCTCAATGCGGTTGCGGTTGCCACCAATTTAGCACAGCAGGCAATAATTGCATCAACAAGTTCTTTGCAACAGGCTAGACACAGCTGTTATCTCTGCTTGCACTTGAGGAAACAGGAGGTGCAAACATTGGACACTGTGGACATGGGTTCTGCTGCTGCTGTTTGACAGAGGCAAGGGCTTTGGCTTGGGGCAGGGCTGGTTTAAGGTACCAGGGGCTGGACCTATGCAACAGTCACAGCCAGGGTGAATAAATTGTTGCATGTGCTGGCAACCCATGACGGGGGCCCTTCCTACCCCTACCCTCACCAGCTGCAGCAGTACACTAAGCAAATACCAACAACTGAGATACCTTGACTTGCACACTTCCCCTGGTAGCACATGCCATAGGACATTACAGCTGGAGCAGGGGCTGTCTCTGAAGCTGCCTGTGCCATGCGGAATACCCAAAGGGCATATCTGGCGCCCCCAAAGCAGGGTATACCCCCAGCACATGTAGCGAGCTGCTGTTCTCTGCAGGTGGAGCATGATTGGCATAGCCGATGTGGTATTGTAGAAAGGGGGAGCGGTGCTGAATAAAAACATATGCTTTGAGGAGGTTGTTGAGAGATCTGCTAGCACTATCATGGCAAGATCTGGTGGAAAGTGTTAAAACAGCAGTAGCAAGGGCACGTCGGGTCTAGAAGGTGGTGCTGCACCGAAGGGATATGCGTAACATGTCTTGTTTTACAACAAGCCTGGCCCAGTGAACAACTCTGTGGTATGCTAGACCTTGTTTCAAGCAGTGACAGGTGACAAAAAAACAGTCCTCCAAAGTGGTGGTGACAGCGTGGTTGACAGCCTTGCAGCATAGGCCCGTCTCGCCCGCCGCTGATCGCAGCATGTAGAAGGAAGCTTCCTACCATAAAACTGGCATGCAAAGCACACCAGCTTCTGTTAATACTGAATCCTTGGCAGTGACCTTGAAGCTTATGGTAAGATTGCCAGAAGCAGGGCCCCTCCAGCAGGGGAAGCATCCATGTTGAAAACCACACTTTTTGCTGCCTGTAGCAATGCTCAGCATTGCAGGGATAGCTAATGTGGGGCCTGCTGTGCAGAGCATGCATGACTGCAGCTAGTGACATGGTACTGTAAAGCCAAGGAAAGCTTGCTGATAAATGGGAGAAGTTCCATTCCATGCACCCTAACTCAGGTGACCACAGGGGCGTACCCACTTTTGACCAAAATCTGAAAAGTCAGCTCAAGCACTTTCTCAATGGGGTTGCGGTTGCCACCAATTTAGCACAGCAGGCAATAATTGCATCAACAAGTTCTTTGCAACAGGCTAGACACAGCTGTTATCTCTGCTTGCACTTGAGGAAACAGGAGGTGCAAACATTGGACACAGTGGACATGGGTTCTGCTGCTGCTGTTTGACAGAGGCAAGGGCTTTGGCTTGGGGCAGGGCTGGTTTAAGGTACCAGGGGCTGGACCTATGCAACAGTCACAGCCAGGGTGAATAAATTGTTGCATGTGCTGGCAACCCATGACGGGGGCCCTTCCTACCCCTACCCTCACCAGCTGCAGCAGTACACTAAGCAAATACCAACAACTGAGATACCTTGACTTGCACACTTCCCCTGGTAGCACATGCCATAGGACATTACAGCTGGAGCAGGGGCTGTCTCTGAAGCTGCCTGTGCCATGCGGAATACCCAAAGGGCATATCTGGCGCCCCCAAAGCAGGGTATACCCCCAGCACATGTAGCGAGCTGCTGTTCTCTGCAGGTGGAGCATGATTGGCATAGCCGATGTGGTATTGTAGAAAGGGGGAGCGGTGCTGAATAAAAACATATGCTTTGAGGAGGTTGTTGAGAGATCTGCTAGCACTATCATGGCAAGATCTGGTGGAAAGTGTTAAAACAGCAGTAGCAAGGGCACGTCGGGTCTAGAAGGTGGTGCTGCACCGAAGGGATATGCGTAACATGTCTTGTTTTACAACAAGCCTGGCCCAGTGAACAACTCTGTGGTATGCTAGACCTTGTTTCAAGCAGTGACAGGTGACAAAAAAACAGTCCTCCAAAGTGGTGGTGACAGCGTGGTTGACAGCCTTGCAGCATAGGCCCGTCTCGCCCGCCGCTGATCGCAGCATGTAGAAGGAAGCTTCCTACCATAAAACTGGCATGCAAAGCACACCAGCTTCTGTTAATACTGAATCCTTGGCAGTGACCTTGAAGCTTATGGTAAGATTGCCAGAAGCAGGGCCCCTCCAGCAGGGGAAGCATCCATGTTGAAAACCACACTTTTTGCTGCCTGTAGCAATGCTCAGCATTGCAGGGATAGCTAATGTGGGGCCTGCTGTGCAGAGCATGCATGACTGCAGCTAGTGACATGGTACTGTAAAGCCAAGGAAAGCTTGCTGATAAATGGGAGAAGTTCCATTCCATGCACCCTAACTCAGGTGACCACAGGGGCGTACCCACTTTTGACCAAAATCTGAAAAGTCAGCTCAAGCACTTTCTCAATGGGGTTGCGGTTGCCACCAATTTAGCACAGCAGGCAATAATTGCATCAACAAGTTCTTTGCAACAGGCTAGACACAGCTGTTATCTCTGCTTGCACTTGAGGAAACAGGAGGTGCAAACATTGGACACAGTGGACATGGGTTCTGCTGCTGCTGTTTGACAGAGGCAAGGGCTTTGGCTTGGGGCAGGGCTGGTTTAAGGTACCAGGGGCTGGACCTATGCAACAGTCACAGCCAGGGTGAATAAATTGTTGCATGTGCTGGCAACCCATGACGGGGGCCCTTCCTACCCCTACCCTCACCAGCTGCAGCAGTACACTAAGCAAATACCAACAACTGAGATACCTTGACTTGCACACTTCCCCTGGTAGCACATGCCATAGGACATTACAGCTGGAGCAGGGGCTGTCTCTGAAGCTGCCTGTGCCATGCGGAATACCCAAAGGGCATATCTGGCGCCCCCAAAGCAGGGTATACCCCCAGCACATGTAGCGAGCTGCTGTTCTCTGCAGGTGGAGCATGATTGGCATAGCCGATGTGGTATTGTAGAAAGGGGGAGCGGTGCTGAATAAAAACATATGCTTTGAGGAGGTTGTTGAGAGATCTGCTAGCACTATCATGGCAAGATCTGGTGGAAAGTGTTAAAACAGCAGTAGCAAGGGCACGTCGGGTCTAGAAGGTGGTGCTGCACCGAAGGGATATGCGTAACATGTCTTGTTTTACAACAAGCCTGGCCCAGTGAACAACTCTGTGGTATGCTAGACCTTGTTTCAAGCAGTGACAGGTGACAAAAAAACAGTCCTCCAAAGTGGTGGTGACAGCGTGGTTGACAGCCTTGCAGCATAGGCCCGTCTCGCCCGCCGCTGATCGCAGCATGTAGAAGGAAGCTTCCTACCATAAAACTGGCATGCAAAGCACACCAGCTTCTGTTAATACTGAATCCTTGGCAGTGACCTTGAAGCTTATGGTAAGATTGCCAGAAGCAGGGCCCCTCCAGCAGGGGAAGCATCCATGTTGAAAACCACACTTTTTGCTGCCTGTAGCAATGCTCAGCATTGCAGGGATAGCTAATGTGGGGCCTGCTGTGCAGAGCATGCATGACTGCAGCTAGTGACATGGTACTGTAAAGCCAAGGAAAGCTTGCTGATAAATGGGAGAAGTTCCATTCCATGCACCCTAACTCAGGTGACCACAGGGGCGTACCCACTTTTGACCAAAATCTGAAAAGTCAGCTCAAGCACTTTCTCAATGGGGTTGCGGTTGCCACCAATTTAGCACAGCAGGCAATAATTGCATCAACAAGTTCTTTGCAACAGGCTAGACACAGCTGTTATCTCTGCTTGCACTTGAGGAAACAGGAGGTGCAAACATTGGACACAGTGGACATGGGTTCTGCTGCTGCTGTTTGACAGAGGCAAGGGCTTTGGCTTGGGGCAGGGCTGGTTTAAGGTACCAGGGGCTGGACCTATGCAACAGTCACAGCCAGGGTGAATAAATTGTTGCATGTGCTGGCAACCCATGACGGGGGCCCTTCCTACCCCTACCCTCACCAGCTGCAGCAGTACACTAAGCAAATACCAACAACTGAGATACCTTGACTTGCACACTTCCCCTGGTAGCACATGCCATAGGACATTACAGCTGGAGCAGGGGCTGTCTCTGAAGCTGCCTGTGCCATGCGGAATACCCAAAGGGCATATCTGGCGCCCCCAAAGCAGGGTATACCCCCAGCACATGTAGCGAGCTGCTGTTCTCTGCAGGTGGAGCATGATTGGCATAGCCGATGTGGTATTGTAGAAAGGGGGAGCGGTGCTGAATAAAAACATATGCTTTGAGGAGGTTGTTGAGAGATCTGCTAGCACTATCATGGCAAGATCTGGTGGAAAGTGTTAAAACAGCAGTAGCAAGGGCACGTCGGGTCTAGAAGGTGGTGCTGCACCGAAGGGATATGCGTAACATGTCTTGTTTTACAACAAGCCTGGCCCAGTGAACAACTCTGTGGTATGCTAGACCTTGTTTCAAGCAGTGACAGGTGACAAAGAAAACAGTCCTCCAAAGTGGTGGTGACAGCGTGGGTGACAGCCTTGCAGCATAGGCCCGTCTCGCCCGCCGCTGATTGCAGCATGTAGAAGGAAGCTTCCTACCATCAAACTGGCATGCAAAGCACACCAGCTTCTGTTAATACTGAATCCTTGGCAGTGACCTTGAAGCTTATGGTAAGATTGCCAGAAGCAGGGCCCCTCCAGCAGGGGAAGCATCCATGTTGAAAACCACACTTTTTGCTGCCTGTAGCAATGCTCAGCATTGCAGGGATAGCTAATGTCGGGCCTGCTGTGCAGAGCATGCATGACTGCAGCTAGTGACATGGTACTGTAAAGCCAAGGAAAGCTTGCTGATAAATGGGAGAAGTTCCATTCCATGCACCCTAACTCAGGTGACCACAGGGGCGTACCCACTTTTGACCAAAATCTGAAAAGTCAGCTCAAGCACTTTCTCAATGCGGTTGCGGTTGCCACCAATTTAGCACAGCAGGCAATAATTGCATCAACAAGTTCTTTGCAACAGGCTAGACACAGCTGTTATCTCTGCTTGCACTTGAGGAAACAGGAGGTGCAAACATTGGACACTGTGGACATTGGTTCTGCTGCTGCTGTTTGACAGAGGCAAGGGCTTTGGCTTGGGGCAGGGCTGGTTTAAGGTACCAGGGGCTGGACCTATGCAACAGTCACAGCCAGGGTGAATAAATTGTTGCATGTGCTGGCAACCCATGACGGGGGCCCTTCCTACCCCTACCCTCACCAGCTGCAGCAGTACACTAAGCAAATACCAACAACTGAGATACCTTGACTTGCACACTTCCCCTGGTAGCACATGCCATAGGACATTACAGCTGGAGCAGGGGCTGTCTCTGAAGCTGCCTGTGCCATGCGGAATACCCAAAGGGCATATCTGGCGCCCCCAAAGCAGGGTATACCCCCAGCACATGTAGCGAGCTGCTGTTCTCTGCAGGTGGAGCATGATTGGCATAGCCGATGTGGTATTGTAGAAAGGGGGAGCGGTGCTGAATAAAAACATATGCTTTGAGGAGGTTGTTGAGAGATCTGCTAGCACTATCATGGCAAGATCTGGTGGAAAGTGTTAAAACAGCAGTAGCAAGGGCACGTCGGGTCTAGAAGGTGGTGCTGCACCGAAGGGATATGCGTAACATGTCTTGTTTTACAACAAGCCTGGCCCAGTGAACAACTCTGTGGTATGCTAGACCTTGTTTCAAGCAGTGACAGGTGACAAAGAAAACAGTCCTCCAAAGTGGTGGTGACAGCGTGGGTGACAGCCTTGCAGCATAGGCCCGTCTCGCCCGCCGCTGATTGCAGCATGTAGAAGGAAGCTTCCTACCATCAAACTGGCATGCAAAGCACACCAGCTTCTGTTAATACTGAATCCTTGGCAGTGACCTTGAAGCTTATGGTAAGATTGCCAGAAGCAGGGCCCCTCCAGCAGGGGAAGCATCCATGTTGAAAACCACACTTTTTGCTGCCTGTAGCAATGCTCAGCATTGCAGGGATAGCTAATGTGGGGCCTGCTGTGCAGAGCATGCATGACTGCAGCTAGTGACATGGTACTGTAAAGCCAAGGAAAGCTTGCTAATAAATGGGAGAAGTTCCATTCCATGCACCCTAACTCAGGTGACCACAGGGGCGTACCCACTTTTGACCAAAATCTGAAAAGTCAGCTCAAGCACTTTCTCAATGCGGTTGCGGTTGCCACCAATTCAGCACAGCAGGCAATAATTGCATCAACAAGTTCTTTGCAACAGGCTAGACACAGCTGTTATCTCTGCTTGCACTTGAGGAAACAGGAGGTGCAAACATTGGACACTGTGGACATTGGTTCTGCTGCTGCTGTTTGACAGAGGCAAGGGCTTTGGCTTGGGGCAGGGCTGGTTTAAGGTACCAGGGGCTGGACCTATGCAACAGTCACAGCCAGGGTGAATAAATTGTTGCATGTGCTGGCAACCCATGACGGGGGCCCTTCCTACCCCTACCCTCACCAGCTGCAGCAGTACACTAAGCAAATACCAACAACTGAGATACCTTGACTTGCACACTTCCCCTGGTAGCACATGCCATAGGACATTACAGCTGGAGCAGGGGCTGTCTCTGAAGCTGCCTGTGCCATGCGGAATACCCAAAGGGCATATCTGGCGCCCCCAAAGCAGGGTATACCCCCAGCACATGTAGCGAGCTGCTGTTCTCTGCAGGTGGAGCATGATTGGCATAGCCGATGTGGTATTGTAGAAAGGGGGAGCGGTGCTGAATAAAAACATATGCTTTGAGGAGGTTGTTGAGAGATCTGCTAGCACTATCATGGCAAGATCTGGTGGAAAGTGTTAAAACAGCAGTAGCAAGGGCACGTCGGGTCTAGAAGGTGGTGCTGCACCGAAGGGATATGCGTAACATGTCTTGTTTTACAACAAGCCTGGCCCAGTGAACAACTCTGTGGTATGCTAGACCTTGTTTCAAGCAGTGACAGGTGACAAAGAAAACAGTCCTCCAAAGTGGTGGTGACAGCGTGGGTGACAGCCTTGCAGCATAGGCCCGTCTCGCCCGCCGCTGATTGCAGCATGTAGAAGGAAGCTTCCTACCATCAAACTGGCATGCAAAGCACACCAGCTTCTGTTAATACTGAATCCTTGGCAGTGACCTTGAAGCTTATGGTAAGATTGCCAGAAGCAGGGCCCCTCCAGCAGGGGAAGCATCCATGTTGAAAACCACACTTTTTGCTGCCTGTAGCAATGCTCAGCATTGCAGGGATAGCTAATGTGGGGCCTGCTGTGCAGAGCATGCATGACTGCAGCTAGTGACATGGTACTGTAAAGCCAAGGAAAGCTTGCTAATAAATGGGAGAAGTTCCATTCCATGCACCCTAACTCAGGTGACCACAGGGGCGTACCCACTTTTGACCAAAATCTGAAAAGTCAGCTCAAGCACTTTCTCAATGCGGTTGCGGTTGCCACCAATTTAGCACAGCAGGCAATAATTGCATCAACAAGTTCTTTGCAACAGGCTAGACACAGCTGTTATCTCTGCTTGCACTTGAGGAAACAGGAGGTGCAAACATTGGACACTGTGGACATTGGTTCTGCTGCTGCTGTTTGACAGAGGCAAGGGCTTTGGCTTGGGGCAGGGCTGGTTTAAGGTACCAGGGGCTGGACCTATGCAACAGTCACAGCCAGGGTGAATAAATTGTTGCATGTGCTGGCAACCCATGACGGGGGCCCTTCCTACCCCTACCCTCACCAGCTGCAGCAGTACACTAAGCAAATACCAACAACTGAGATACCTTGACTTGCACACTTCCCCTGGTAGCACATGCCATAGGACATTACAGCTGGAGCAGGGGCTGTCTCTGAAGCTGCCTGTGCCATGCGGAATACCCAAAGGGCATATCTGGCGCCCCCAAAGCAGGGTATACCCCCAGCACATGTAGCGAGCTGCTGTTCTCTGCAGGTGGAGCATGATTGGCATAGCCGATGTGGTATTGTAGAAAGGGGGAGCGGTGCTGAATAAAAACATATGCTTTGAGGAGGTTGTTGAGAGATCTGCTAGCACTATCATGGCAAGATCTGGTGGAAAGTGTTAAAACAGCAGTAGCAAGGGCACGTCGGGTCTAGAAGGTGGTGCTGCACCGAAGGGATATGCGTAACATGTCTTGTTTTACAACAAGCCTGGCCCAGTGAACAACTCTGTGGTATGCTAGACCTTGTTTCAAGCAGTGACAGGTGACAAAGAAAACAGTCCTCCAAAGTGGTGGTGACAGCGTGGGTGACAGCCTTGCAGCATAGGCCCGTCTCGCCCGCCGCTGATTGCAGCATGTAGAAGGAAGCTTCCTACCATCAAACTGGCATGCAAAGCACACCAGCTTCTGTTAATACTGAATCCTTGGCAGTGACCTTGAAGCTTATGGTAAGATTGCCAGAAGCAGGGCCCCTCCAGCAGGGGAAGCATCCATGTTGAAAACCACACTTTTTGCTGCCTGTAGCAATGCTCAGCATTGCAGGGATAGCTAATGTGGGGCCTGCTGTGCAGAGCATGCATGACTGCAGCTAGTGACATGGTACTGTAAAGCCAAGGAAAGCTTGCTGATAAATGGGAGAAGTTCCATTCCATGCACCCTAACTCAGGTGACCACAGGGGCGTACCCACTTTTGACCAAAATCTGAAAAGTCAGCTCAAGCACTTTCTCAATGCGGTTGCGGTTGCCACCAATTTAGCACAGCAGGCAATAATTGCATCAACAAGTTCTTTGCAACAGGCTAGACACAGCTGTTATCTCTGCTTGCACTTGAGGAAACAGGAGGTGCAAACATTGGACACAGTTGGTTGCAAAAGTTTTGGACCAAAACTCAGATTTTGTTAGGAAATGGTCTGCTTCTGTGAAATGGCATGGCCGTTCATTGCTCTCTTGCACAGGCAGCTTCTGTATGAGGTCCAGCTTGTCACCAATGGGTGCGGTCAGCATCTCTGTTGCTCTGTGTTGCTTGGCTGCTGAGAAAAGCAGGGGTCTTGCAAGGGAGACAGCGGAGGCATTTTTGCTGCTTTTTAAGGGGGTAAATGCTGAGAACTGCCAGCAGGCACAGGTGCCCTTTCTTTACTGTTTAGGGGCAGTAGCATATAGACCAGGTGTGAAGCAGGTGCAGGGGCTATACCAGTTCAATGGCAGGGCAGGTGGGGGTAGGCAGGGCATGCGAGAAGTTGGGGCAAGTGCAAGGCTGAGCTGAGAGGGCTGTGGGAGGGGAGCAGATGGGGTGTGGGGCTGGCAACCACAGCAGGGGCAGAGGTGGAAGGGGAGAGCCAGGTTAAAAAAAGCAGGAGGGCTATAGGAACAGGGGGGAGGCTTGCTGGTCTGCGTCTGCGGCTAAGGCTAAGGCTGGCTGGCTGGCTTTTATATAGTATATTTATAGGGCACGCCCGGGGCTCGAACTCGGGACGTCTCGCGTGCGAGGCTACTTGTGGTACCACTTGGGCATACCAACTGCAGCACATTGATGCTCTGCCTGTTTACTTTCTTAAACATAAATGGTTGTAAATCAGGTCTTGCTGCTGCTGCTTAAACCCCAGCCTTATGTTCCGGCCAAAACTTTTGCAACCAACTGTGGACATTGGTTCTGCTGCTGCTGTTTGACAGAGGCAAGGGCTTTGGCTTGGGGCAGGGCTGGTTTAAGGTACCAGGGGCTGGACCTATGCAACAGTCACAGCCAGGGTGAATAAATTGTTGCATGTGCTGGCAACCCATGACGGGGGCCCTTCCTACCCCTACCCTCACCAGCTGCAGCAGTACACTAAGCAAATACCAACAACTGAGATACCTTGACTTGCACACTTCCCCTGGTAGCACATGCCATAGGACATTACAGCTGGAGCAGGGGCTGTCTCTGAAGCTGCCTGTGCCATGCGGAATACCCAAAGGGCATATCTGACTCCCCCAAAGCAGGGTATACCCCCAGCACATGTAGCGAGCTGCTGTTCTCTGCAGGTGGAGCATGATTGGCATAGCCGATGTGGTATTGTAGAAAGGGGGAGCGGTGCTGAATAAAAACATATGCTTTGAGGAGGTTGTTGAGAGATCTGCTAGCACTATCATGGCAAGATCTGGTGGAAAGTGTTAAAACAGCAGTAGCAAGGGCACGTCGGGTCTAGAAGGTGGTGCTGCACCGAAGGGATATGCGTAACATGTCTTGTTTTACAACAAGCCTGGCCCAGTGAACAACTCTGTGGTATGCTAGACCTTGTTTCAAGCAGTGACAGGTGACAAAGAAAACAGTCCTCCAAAGTGGTGGTGACAGCGTGGGTGACAGCCTTGCAGCATAGGCCCGTCTCGCCCGCCGCTGATTGCAGCATGTAGAAGGAAGCTTCCTACCATCAAACTGGCATGCAAAGCACACCAGCTTCTGTTAATACTGAATCCTTGGCAGTGACCTTGAAGCTTATGGTAAGATTGCCAGAAGCAGGGCCCCTCCAGCAGGGGAAGCATCCATGTTGAAAACCACACTTTTTGCTGCCTGTAGCAATGCTCAGCATTGCAGGGATAGCTAATGTGGGGCCTGCTGTGCAGAGCATGCATGACTGCAGCTAGTGACATGGTACTGTAAAGCCAAGGAAAGCTTGCTGATAAATGGGAGAAGTTCCATTCCATGCACCCTAACTCAGGTGACCACAGGGGCGTACCCACTTTTGACCAAAATCTGAAAAGTCAGCTCAAGCACTTTCTCAATGCGGTTGCGGTTGCCACCAATTTAGCACAGCAGGCAATAATTGCATCAACAAGTTCTTTGCAACAGGCTAGACACAGCTGTTATCTCTGCTTGCACTTGAGGAAACAGGAGGTGCAAACATTGGACACAGTGGACATGGGTTCTGCTGCTGCTGTTTGACAGAGGCAAGGGCTTTGGCTTGGGGCAGGGCTGGTTTAAGGTACCAGGGGCTGGACCTATGCAACAGTCACAGCCAGGGTGAATAAATTGTTGCATGTGCTGGCAACCCATGACGGGGGCCCTTCCTACCCCTACCCTCACCAGCTGCAGCAGTACGCTAAGCAAATACCAACAACTGAGATACCTTGACTTGCACACTTCCCCTGGTAGCACATGCCATAGGACATTACAGCTGGAGCAGGGGCTGTCTCTGAAGCTGCCTGTGCCATGCGGAATACCCAAAGGGCATATCTGGCGCCCCCAAAGCAGGGTATACCCCCAGCACATGTAGCGAGCTGCTGTTCTCTGCAGGTGGAGCATGATTGGCATAGCCGATGTGGTATTGTAGAAAGGGGGAGCGGTGCTGAATAAAAACATATGCTTTGAGGAGGTTGTTGAGAGATCTGCTAGCACTATCATGGCAAGATCTGGTGGAAAGTGTTAAAACAGCAGTAGCAAGGGCACGTCGGGTCTAGAAGGTGGTGCTGCACCGAAGGGATATGCGTAACATGTCTTGTTTTACAACAAGCCTGGCCCAGTGAACAACTCTGTGGTATGCTAGACCTTGTTTCAAGCAGTGACAGCTGACAAAAAAACAGTCCTCCAAAGTGGTGGTGACAGCGTGGGTGACAGCCTTGCAGCATAGGCCCGTCTCGCCCGCCGCTGATTGCAGCATGTAGAAGGAAGCTTCCTACCATCAAACTGGCATGCAAAGCACACCAGCTTCTGTTAATACTGAATCCTTGGCAGTGACCTTGAAGCTTATGGTAAGATTACCAGAAGCAGGGCCCCTCCAGCAGGGGAAGCATCCATGTTGAAAACCACACTTTTTGCTGCCTGTAGCAATGCTCAGCATTGCAGGGATAGCTAATGTCGGGCCTGCTGTGCAGAGCATGCATGACTGCAGCTAGTGACATGGTACTGTAAAGCCAAGGAAAGCTTGCTGATAAATGGGAGAAGTTCCATTCCATGCACCCTAACTCAGGTGACCACAGGGGCGTACCCACTTTTGACCAAAATCTGAAAAGTCAGCTCAAGCACTTTCTCAATGCGGTTGCGGTTGCCACCAATTTAGCACAGCAGGCAATAATTGCATCAACAAGTTCTTTGCAACAGGCTAGACACAGCTGTTATCTCTGCTTGCACTTGAGGAAACAGGAGGTGCAAACATTGGACACAGTGGACATTGGTTCTGCTGCTGCTGTTTGACAGAGGCAAGGGCTTTGGCTTGGGGCAGGGCTGGTTTAAGGTACCAGGGGCTGGACCTATGCAACAGTCACAGCCAGGGTGAATAAATTGTTGCATGTGCTGGCAACCCATGACGGGGGCCCTTCCTACCCCTACCCTCACCAGCTGCAGCAGTACACTAAGCAAATACCAACAACTGAGATACCTTGACTTGCACACTTCCCCTGGTAGCACATGCCATAGGACATTACAGCTGGAGCAGGGGCTGTCTCTGAAGCTGCCTGTGCCATGCGGAATACCCAAAGGGCATATCTGGCGCCCCCAAAGCAGGGTATACCCCCAGCACATGTAGCGAGCTGCTGTTCTCTGCAGGTGGAGCATGATTGGCATAGCCGATGTGGTATTGTAGAAAGGGGGAGCGGTGCTGAATAAAAACATATGCTTTGAGGAGGTTGTTGAGAGATCTGCTAGCACTATCATGGCAAGATCTGGTGGAAAGTGTTAAAACAGCAGTAGCAAGGGCACGTCGGGTCTAGAAGGTGGTGCTGCACCGAAGGGATATGCGTAACATGTCTTGTTTTACAACAAGCCTGGCCCAGTGAACAACTCTGTGGTATGCTAGACCTTGTTTCAAGCAGTGACAGGTGACAAAGAAAACAGTCCTCCAAAGTGGTGGTGACAGCGTGGGTGACAGCCTTGCAGCATAGGCCCGTCTCGCCCGCCGCTGATTGCAGCATGTAGAAGGAAGCTTCCTACCATCAAACTGGCATGCAAAGCACACCAGCTTCTGTTAATACTGAATCCTTGGCAGTGACCTTGAAGCTTATGGTAAGATTGCCAGAAGCAGGGCCCCTCCAGCAGGGGAAGCATCCATGTTGAAAACCACACTTTTTGCTGCCTGTAGCAATGCTCAGCATTGCAGGGATAGCTAATGTGGGGCCTGCTGTGCAGAGCATGCATGACTGCAGCTAGTGACATGGTACTGTAAAGCCAAGGAAAGCTTGCTGATAAATGGGAGAAGTTCCATTCCATGCACCCTAACTCAGGTGACCACAGGGGCGTACCCACTTTTGACCAAAATCTGAAAAGTCAGCTCAAGCACTTTCTCAATGCGGTTGCGGTTGCCACCAATTTAGCACAGCAGGCAATAATTGCATCAACAAGTTCTTTGCAACAGGCTAGACACAGCTGTTATCTCTGCTTGCACTTGAGGAAACAGGAGGTGCAAACATTGGACACAGTTGGTTGCAAAAGTTTTGGCCCAAAACTCAGATTTTGTTAGGAAATGGTCTGCTTCTGTGAAATGGCATGGCCGTTCATTGCTCTCTTGCACAGGCAGCTTCTGTATGAGGTCCAGGTTGTCACCAATGGGTGCGGTCAGCATCTCTGTTGCTCTGTGTTGCTTGGCTGCTGAGAAAAGCAGGGGTCTTGCAAGGGAGACAGCGGAGGCATTTTTGCTGCTTTTTAAGGGGGTAAATGCTGAGAACTGCCAGCAGGCACAGGTGCCCTTTCTTTACTGTTTAGGGGCAGTAGCATATAGACCAGGTGTGAAGCAGGTGCAGGGGCTATACCAGTTCAATGGCAGGGCAGGTGGGGGTAGGCAGGGCATGCGAGAAGTTGGGGCAAGTGCAAGGCTGAGCTGAGAGGGCTGTGGGAGGGGAGCAGATGGGGTGTGGGGCTGGCAACCACAGGAGGGGCAGAGGTGGAAGGGGAGAGCCAGGTTAAAAAAAGCAGGAGGGCTATAGGAACAGGGGGGAGGCTTGCTGGTCTGCGTCTGCGGCTAAGGCTAAGGCTGGCTGGCTGGCTTTTATATAGTATATTTATAGGGCACGAACGGGGCTCGAACTCGGGACGTCTCGCGTGCGAGGCTACTTGTGGTACCACTTGGGCATACCAACTGCAGCACATTGATGCTCTGCCTGTTTACTTTCTTAAACATAAATGGTTGAAAAATCAGGTCTTGCTGCTGCTGCTTAAACCCCAGCCTTATGTTCCGGCCAAAACTTTTGCAACCAACTGTGGACATTGGTTCTGCTGCTGCTGTTTGACAGAGGCAAGGGCTTTGGCTTGGGGCAGGGCTGGTTTAAGGTACCAGGGGCTGGACCTATGCAACAGTCACAGCCAGGGTGAATAAATTGTTGCATGTGCTGGCAACCCATGACGGGGGCCCTTCCTACCCCTACCCTCACCAGCTGCAGCAGTACACTAAGCAAATACCAACAACTGAGATACCTTGACTTGCACACTTCCCCTGGTAGCACATGCCATAGGACATTACAGCTGGAGCAGGGGCTGTCTCTGAAGCTGCCTGTGCCATGCGGAATACCCAAAGGGCATATCTGGCGCCCCCAAAGCAGGGTATACCCCCAGCACATGTAGCGAGCTGCTGTTCTCTGCAGGTGGAGCATGATTGGCATAGCCGATGTGGTATTGTAGAAAGGGGGAGCGGTGCTGAATAAAAACATATGCTTTGAGGAGGTTGTTGAGAGATCTGCTAGCACTATCATGGCAAGATCTGGTGGAAAGTGTTAAAACAGCAGTAGCAAGGGCACGTCGGGTCTAGAAGGTGGTGCTGCACCGAAGGGATATGCGTAACATGTCTTGTTTTACAACAAGCCTGGCCCAGTGAACAACTCTGTGGTATGCTAGACCTTGTTTCAAGCAGTGACAGGTGACAAAGAAAACAGTCCTCCAAAGTGGTGGTGACAGCGTGGGTGACAGCCTTGCAGCATAGGCCCGTCTCGCCCGCCGCTGATTGCAGCATGTAGAAGGAAGCTTCCTACCATCAAACTGGCATGCAAAGCACACCAGCTTCTGTTAATACTGAATCCTTGGCAGTGACCTTGAATGCTTATGGTAAGATTGCCAGAAGCAGGGCCCCTCCAGCAGGGGAAGCATCCATGTTGAAAACCACACTTTTTGCTGCCTGTAGCAATGCTCAGCATTGCAGGGATAGCTAATGTGGGGCCTGCTGTGCAGAGCATGCATGACTGCAGCTAGTGACATGGTACTGTAAAGCCAAGGAAAGCTTGCTGATAAATGGGAGAAGTTCCATTCCATGCACCCTAACTCAGGTGACCACAGGGGCGTACCCACTTGTGACCAAAATCTGAAAAGTCAGCTCAAGCACTTTCTCAATGCGGTTGCGGTTGCCACCAATTTAGCACAGCAGGCAATAACTGCATCAACAAGTTCTTTGCAACAGGCTAGACACAGCTGTTATCTCTGCTTGCACTTGAGGAAACAGGAGGTGCAAACATTGGACACAGTTGGTTGCAAAAGTTTTGGCCCAAAACTCAGATTTTGTTAGGAAATGGTCTGCTTCTGTGAAATGGCATGGCCGTTCATTGCTCTCTTGCACAGGCAGCTTCTGTATGAGGTCCAGGTTGTCACCAATGGGTGCGGTCAGCATCTCTGTTGCTCTGTGTTGCTTGGCTGCTGAGAAAAGCAGGGGTCTTGCAAGGGAGACAGCGGAGGCATTTTTGCTGCTTTTTAAGGGGGTAAATGCTGAGAACTGCCAGCAGGCACAGGTGCCCTTTCTTTACTGTTTAGGGGCAGTAGCATATAGACCAGGTGTGAAGCAGGTGCAGGGGCTATACCAGTTCAATGGCAGGGCAGGTGGGGGTAGGCAGGGCATGCGAGAAGTTGGGGCAAGTGCAAGGCTGAGCTGAGAGGGCTGTGGGAGGGGAGCAGATGGGGTGTGGGGCTGGCAACCACAGGAGGGGCAGAGGTGGAAGGGGAGAGCCAGGTTAAAAAAAGCAGGAGGGCTATAGGAACAGGGGGGAGGCTTGCTGGTCTGCGTCTGCGGCTAAGGCTAAGGCTGGCTGGCTGGCTTTTATATAGTATATTTATAGGGCACGCCCGGGGCTCGAACTCGGGACGTCTCGCGTGCGAGGCTACTTGTGGTACCACTTGGGCATACCAACTGCAGCACATTGATGCTCTGCCTGTTTACTTTCTTAAACATAAATGGTTGTAAATCAGGTCTTGCTGCTGCTGCTTAAACCCCAGCCTTATGTTCCGGCCAAAACTTTGCAACCAACTGTGGACATTGGTTCTGCTGCTGCTGTTTGACAGAGGCAAGGGCTTTGGCTTGGGGCAGGGCTGGTTTAAGGTACCAGGGGCTGGACCTATGCAACAGTCACAGCCAGGGTGAATAAATTGTTGCATGTGCTGGCAACCCATGACGGGGGCCCTTCCTACCCCTACCCTCACCAGCTGCAGCAGTACACTAAGCAAATACCAACAACTGAGATACCTTGACTTGCACACTTCCCCTGGTAGCACATGCCATAGGACATTACAGCTGGAGCAGGGGCTGTCTCTGAAGCTGCCTGTGCCATGCGGAATACCCAAAGGGCATATCTGGCGCCCCCAAAGCAGGGTATACCCCAGCACATGTAGCGAGCTGCTGTTCTCTGCAGGTGGAGCATGATTGGCATAGCCGATGTGGTATTGTAGAAAGGGGGAGCGGTGCTGAATAAAAACATATGCTTTGAGGAGGTTGTTGAGAGATCTGCTAGCACTATCATGGCAAGATCTGGTGGAAAGTGTTAAAACAGCAGTAGCAAGGGCACGTCGGGTCTAGAAGGTGGTGCTGCACCGAAGGGATATGCGTAACATGTCTTGTTTTACAACAAGCCTGGCCCAGTGAACAACTCTGTGGTATGCTAGACCTTGTTTCAAGCAGTGACAGGTGACAAAGAAAACAGTCCTCCAAAGTGGTGGTGACAGCGTGGGTGACAGCCTTGCAGCATAGGCCCGTCTCGCCCGCCGCTGATTGCAGCATGTAGAAGGAAGCTTCCTACCATCAAACTGGCATGCAAAGCACACCAGCTTCTGTTAATACTGAATCCTTGGCAGTGACCTTGAAGCTTATGGTAAGATTGCCAGAAGCAGGGCCCCTCCAGCAGGGGAAGCATCCATGTTGAAAACCACACTTTTTGCTGCCTGTAGCAATGCTCAGCATTGCAGGGATAGCTAATGTGGGGCCTGCTGTGCAGAGCATGCATGACTGCAGCTAGTGACATGGTACTGTAAAGCCAAGGAAAGCTTGCTGATAAATGGGAGAAGTTCCATTCCATGCACCCTAACTCAGGTGACCACAGGGGCGTACCCACTTTTGACCAAAATCTGAAAAGTCAGCTCAAGCACTTTCTCAATGCGGTTGCGGTTGCCACCAATTTAGCACAGCAGGCAATAACTGCATCAACAAGTTCTTTGCAACAGGCTAGACACAGCTGTTATCTCTGCTTGCACTTGAGGAAACAGGAGGTGCAAACATTGGACACAGTTGGTTGCAAAAGTTTTGGCCCAAAACTCAGATTTTGTTAGGAAATGGTCTGCTTCTGTGAAATGGCATGGCCGTTCATTGCTCTCTTGCACAGGCAGCTTCTGTATGAGGTCCAGGTTGTCACCAATGGGTGCGGTCAGCATCTCTGTTGCTCTGTGTTGCTTGGCTGCTGAGAAAAGCAGGGGTCTTGCAAGGGAGACAGCGGAGGCATTTTTGCTGCTTTTTAAGGGGGTAAATGCTGAGAACTGCCAGCAGGCACAGGTGCCCTTTCTTTACTGTTTAGGGGCAGTAGCATATAGACCAGGTGTGAAGCAGGTGCAGGGGCTATACCAGTTCAATGGCAGGGCAGGTGGGGGTAGGCAGGGCATGCGAGAAGTTGGGGCAAGTGCAAGGCTGAGCTGAGAGGGCTGTGGGAGGGGAGCAGATGGGTGTGTGGGGGCTGGCAACCACAGGAGGGGCAGAGGTGGAAGGGGAGAGCCAGGTTAAAAAAAGCAGGAGGGCTATAGGAACAGGGGGGAGGCTTGCTGGTCTGCGTCTGCGGCTAAGGCTAAGGCTGGCTGGCTGGCTTTTATATAGTATATTTATAGGGCACGCCCGGGGCTCGAACTCGGGACGTCTCGCGTGCGAGGCTACTTGTGGTACCACTTGGGCATACCAACTGCAGCACATTGATGCTCTGCCTGTTTACTTTCTTAAACATAAATGGTTGTAAATCAGGTCTTGCTGCTGCTGCTTAAACCCCAGCCTTATGTTCCGGCCAAAACTTTGCAACCAACTGTGGACATTGGTTCTGCTGCTGCTGTTTGACAGAGGCAAGGGCTTTGGCTTGGGGCAGGGCTGGTTTAAGGTACCAGGGGCTGGACCTATGCAACAGTCACAGCCAGGGTGAATAAATTGTTGCATGTGCTGGCAACCCATGACGGGGGCCCTTCCTACCCCTACCCTCACCAGCTGCAGCAGTACACTAAGCAAATACCAACAACTGAGATACCTTGACTTGCACACTTCCCCTGGTAGCACATGCCATAGGACATTACAGCTGGAGCAGGGGCTGTCTCTGAAGCTGCCTGTGCCATGCGGAATACCCAAAGGGCATATCTGGCGCCCCCAAAGCAGGGTATACCCCCAGCACATGTAGCGAGCTGCTGTTCTCTGCAGGTGGAGCATGATTGGCATAGCCGATGTGGTATTGTAGAAAGGGGGAGCGGTGCTGAATAAAAACATATGCTTTGAGGAGGTTGTTGAGAGATCTGCTAGCACTATCATGGCAAGATCTGGTGGAAAGTGTTAAAACAGCAGTAGCAAGGGCACGTCGGGTCTAGAAGGTGGTGCTGCACCGAAGGGATATGCGTAACATGTCTTGTTTTACAACAAGCCTGGCCCAGTGAACAACTCTGTGGTATGCTAGACCTTGTTTCAAGCAGTGACAGGTGACAAAGAAAACAGTCCTCCAAAGTGGTGGTGACAGCGTGGGTGACAGCCTTGCAGCATAGGCCCGTCTCGCCCGCCGCTGATTGCAGCATGTAGAAGGAAGCTTCCTACCATCAAACTGGCATGCAAAGCACACCAGCTTCTGTTAATACTGAATCCTTGGCAGTGACCTTGAAGCTTATGGTAAGATTGCCAGAAGCAGGGCCCCTCCAGCAGGGGAAGCATCCATGTTGAAAACCACACTTTTTGCTGCCTGTAGCAATGCTCAGCATTGCAGGGATAGCTAATGTGGGGCCTGCTGTGCAGAGCATGCATGACTGCAGCTAGTGACATGGTACTGTAAAGCCAAGGAAAGCTTGCTGATAAATGGGAGAAGTTCCATTCCATGCACCCTAACTCAGGTGACCACAGGGGCGTACCCACTTTTGACCAAAATCTGAAAAGTCAGCTCAAGCACTTTCTCAATGCGGTTGCGGTTGCCACCAATTTAGCACAGCAGGCAATAACTGCATCAACAAGTTCTTTGCAACAGGCTAGACACAGCTGTTATCTCTGCTTGCACTTGAGGAAACAGGAGGTGCAAACATTGGACACAGTTGGTTGCAAAAGTTTTGGCCCAAAACTCAGATTTTGTTAGGAAATGGTCTGCTTCTGTGAAATGGCATGGCCGTTCATTGCTCTCTTGCACAGGCAGCTTCTGTATGAGGTCCAGGTTGTCACCAATGGGTGCGGTCAGCATCTCTGTTGCTCTGTGTTGCTTGGCTGCTGAGAAAAGCAGGGGTCTTGCAAGGGAGACAGCGGAGGCATTTTTGCTGCTTTTTAAGGGGGTAAATGCTGAGAACTGCCAGCAGGCACAGGTGCCCTTTCTTTACTGTTTAGGGGCAGTAGCATATAGACCAGGTGTGAAGCAGGTGCAGGGGCTATACCAGTTCAATGGCAGGGCAGGTGGGGGTAGGCAGGGCATGCGAGAAGTTGGGGCAAGTGCAAGGCTGAGCTGAGAGGGCTGTGGGAGGGGAGCAGATGGGGTGTGGGGCTGGCAACCACAGGAGGGGCAGAGGTGGAAGGGGAGAGCCAGGTTAAAAAAAGCAGGAGGGCTATAGGAACAGGGGGGAGGCTTGCTGGTCTGCGTCTGCGGCTAAGGCTAAGGCTGGCTGGCTGGCTTTTATATAGTATATTTATAGGGCACGCCCGGGGCTCGAACTCGGGACGTCTCGCGTGCGAGGCTACTTGTGGTACCACTTGGGCATACCAACTGCAGCACATTGATGCTCTGCCTGTTTACTTTCTTAAACATAAATGGTTGTAAATCAGGTCTTGCTGCTGCTGCTTAAACCCCAGCCTTATGTTCCGGCCAAAACTTTGCAACCAACTGTGGACATTGGTTCTGCTGCTGCTGTTTGACAGAGGCAAGGGCTTTGGCTTGGGGCAGGGCTGGTTTAAGGTACCAGGGGCTGGACCTATGCAACAGTCACAGCCAGGGTGAATAAATTGTTGCATGTGCTGGCAACCCATGACGGGGGCCCTTCCTACCCCTACCCTCACCAGCTGCAGCAGTACACTAAGCAAATACCAACAACTGAGATACCTTGACTTGCACACTTCCCCTGGTAGCACATGCCATAGGACATTACAGCTGGAGCAGGGGCTGTCTCTGAAGCTGCCTGTGCCATGCGGAATACCCAAAGGGCATATCTGGCGCCCCCAAAGCAGGGTATACCCCCAGCACATGTAGCGAGCTGCTGTTCTCTGCAGGTGGAGCATGATTGGCATAGCCGATGTGGTATTGTAGAAAGGGGGAGCGGTGCTGAATAAAAACATATGCTTTGAGGAGGTTGTTGAGAGATCTGCTAGCACTATCATGGCAAGATCTGGTGGAAAGTGTTAAAACAGCAGTAGCAAGGGCACGTCGGGTCTAGAAGGTGGTGCTGCACCGAAGGGATATGCGTAACATGTCTTGTTTTACAACAAGCCTGGCCCAGTGAACAACTCTGTGGTATGCTAGACCTTGTTTCAAGCAGTGACAGGTGACAAAGAAAACAGTCCTCCAAAGTGGTGGTGACAGCGTGGGTGACAGCCTTGCAGCATAGGCCCGTCTCGCCCGCCGCTGATTGCAGCATGTAGAAGGAAGCTTCCTACCATCAAACTGGCATGCAAAGCACACCAGCTTCTGTTAATACTGAATCCTTGGCAGTGACCTTGAAGCTTATGGTAAGATTGCCAGAAGCAGGGCCCCTCCAGCAGGGGAAGCATCCATGTTGAAAACCACACTTTTTGCTGCCTGTAGCAATGCTCAGCATTGCAGGGATAGCTAATGTGGGGCCTGCTGTGCAGAGCATGCATGACTGCAGCTAGTGACATGGTACTGTAAAGCCAAGGAAAGCTTGCTGATAAATGGGAGAAGTTCCATTCCATGCACCCTAACTCAGGTGACCACAGGGGCGTACCCACTTTTGACCAAAATCTGAAAAGTCAGCTCAAGCACTTTCTCAATGCGGTTGCGGTTGCCACCAATTTAGCACAGCAGGCAATAACTGCATCAACAAGTTCTTTGCAACAGGCTAGACACAGCTGTTATCTCTGCTTGCACTTGAGGAAACAGGAGGTGCAAACATTGGACACAGTTGGTTGCAAAAGTTTTGGCCCAAAACTCAGATTTTGTTAGGAAATGGTCTGCTTCTGTGAAATGGCATGGCCGTTCATTGCTCTCTTGCACAGGCAGCTTCTGTATGAGGTCCAGGTTGTCACCAATGGGTGCGGTCAGCATCTCTGTTGCTCTGTGTTGCTTGGCTGCTGAGAAAAGCAGGGGTCTTGCAAGGGAGACAGCGGAGGCATTTTTGCTGCTTTTTAAGGGGGTAAATGCTGAGAACTGCCAGCAGGCACAGGTGCCCTTTCTTTACTGTTTAGGGGCAGTAGCATATAGACCAGGTGTGAAGCAGGTGCAGGGGCTATACCAGTTCAATGGCAGGGCAGGTGGGGGTAGGCAGGGCATGCGAGAAGTTGGGGCAAGTGCAAGGCTGAGCTGAGAGGGCTGTGGGAGGGGAGCAGATGGGGTGTGGGGCTGGCAACCACAGGAGGGGCAGAGGTGGAAGGGGAGAGCCAGGTTAAAAAAAGCAGGAGGGCTATAGGAACAGGGGGGAGGCTTGCTGGTCTGCGTCTGCGGCTAAGGCTAAGGCTGGCTGGCTGGCTTTTATATAGTATATTTATAGGGCACGCCCGGGGCTCGAACTCGGGACGTCTCGCGTGCGAGGCTACTTGTGGTACCACTTGGGCATACCAACTGCAGCACATTGATGCTCTGCCTGTTTACTTTCTT
>OY744493.1:10139582-10250874 GCA_963556185.1 Pseudopediastrum boryanum
GGCACGCTATGCCAATCATGCTCCACCTGCAGAGAACAGCAGCTCGCTACATGTGCTGGGGGTATACCCTGCTTTGGGGGCGCCAGATATGCCCTTTGGGTATTCCGCATGGCACAGGCAGCTTCAGAGACAGCCCCTGCTCCAGCTGTAATGTCCTATGGCATGTGCTACCAGGGGAAGTGTGCAAGTCAAGGTATCTCAGTTGTTGGTATTTGCTTAGTGTACTGCTGCAGCTGGTGAGGGTAGGGGTAGGAAGGGCCCCCGTCATGGGTTGCCAGCACATGCAACAATTTATTCACCCTGGCTGTGACTGTTGCATAGGTCCAGCCCCTGGTACCTTAAACCAGCCCTGCCCCAAGCCAAAGCCCTTGCCTCTGTCAAACAGCAGCAGCAGAACCAATGTCCACTGTGTCCAATGTTTGCACCTCCTGTTTCCTCAAGTGCAAGCAGAGATAACAGCTGTGTCTAGCCTGTTGCAAAGAACTTGTTGATGCAATTATTGCCTGCTGTGCTAAATTGGTGGCAACCGCAACCGCATTGAGAAAGTGCTTGAGCTGACTTTTCAGATTTTGGTCAAAAGTGGGTACGCCCCTGTGGTCACCTGAGTTAGGGTGCATGGAATGGAACTTCTCCCATTTATCAGCAAGCTTTCCTTGGCTTTACAGTACCATGTCACTAGCTGCAGTCATGCATGCTCTGCACAGCAGGCCCCACATTAGCTATCCCTGCAATGCTGAGCATTGCTACAGGCAGCAAAAAGTGTGGTTTTCAACATGGATGCTTCCCCTGCTGGAGGGGCCCTGCTTCTGGCAATCTTACCATAAGCTTCAAGGTCACTGCCAAGGATTCAGTATTAACAGAAGCTGGTGTGCTTTGCATGCCATTTTGATGGTAGGAAGCTTCCTTCTACATGCTGCAATCAGCGGCGGGCGAGACGGGCCTATGCTGCAAGGCTGTCACCCACGCTGTCACCACCACTTTGGAGGACTGTTTTTTTGTCACCTGTCACTGCTTGAAACAAGGTCTAGCATACCACAGAGTTGTTCACTGGGCCAGGCTTGTTGTAAAACAAGACATGTTACGCATATCCCTTCGGTGCAGCACCACCTTCTAGACCCGACGTGCCCTTGCTACTGCTGTTTTAACACTTTCCACCAGATCTTGCCATGATAGTGCTAGCAGATCTCTCAACAACCTCCTCAAAGCATATGTTTTTATTCAGCACCGCTCCCCCTTTCTACAATACCACATCGGCTATGCCAATCATGCTCCACCTGCAGAGAACAGCAGCTCGCTACATGTGCTGGGGGTATACCCTGCTTTGGGGGCGCCAGATATGCCCTTTGGGTATTCCGCATGGCACAGGCAGCTTCAGAGACAGCCCCTGCTCCAGCTGTAATGTCCTATGGCATGTGCTACCAGGGGAAGTGTGCAAGTCAAGGTATCTCAGTTGTTGGTATTTGCTTAGTGTACTGCTGCAGCTGGTGAGGGTAGGGGTAGGAAGGGCCCCCGTCATGGGTTGCCAGCACATGCAACAATTTATTCACCCTGGCTGTGACTGTTGCATAGGTCCAGCCCCTGGTACCTTAAACCAGCCCTGCCCCAAGCCAAAGCCCTTGCCTCTGTCAAACAGCAGCAGCAGAACCAATGTCCACAGTTGGTTGCAAAAGTTTTGGCCGGAACATAAGGCTGGGGTTTAAGCAGCAGCAGCAAGACCTGATTTACAACCATTTATGTTTAAGAAAGTAAACAGGCAGAGCATCAATGTGCTGCAGTTGGTATGCCCAAGTGGTACCACAAGTAGCCTCGCACGCGAGACGTCCCGAGTTCGAGCCCCGGGCGTGCCCTATAAATATACTATATAAAAGCCAGCCAGCCAGCCTTAGCCTTAGCCGCAGACGCAGACCAGCAAGCCTCCCCCCTGTTCCTATAGCCCTCCTGCTTTTTTTAACCTGGCTCTCCCCTTCCACCTC
Organism: Pseudopediastrum boryanum; assembly: GCA_963556185.1. Taxonomy (NCBI): domain Eukaryota; kingdom Viridiplantae; phylum Chlorophyta; class Chlorophyceae; order Sphaeropleales; family Hydrodictyaceae; genus Pseudopediastrum; species Pseudopediastrum boryanum. The sequence goes on from OY744493.1 coordinate 10,141,556, forward strand.
TGCCCCTCCTGTGGTTGCCAGCCCCACACCCCATCTGCTCCCCTCCCACAGCCCTCTCAGCTCAGCCTTGCACTTGCCCCAACTTCTCGCATGCCCTGCCTACCCCCACCTGCCCTGCCATTGAACTGGTATAGCCCCTGCACCTGCTTCACACCTGGTCTATATGATACTGCCCCTAAACAGTAAAGAAAGGGCACCTGTGCCTGCTGGCAGTTCTCAGCATTTACCCCCTTAAAAAGCAGCAAAAATGCCTCCGCTGTCTCCATTGCAAGACCCCTGCTTTTCTCAGCAGCCAAGCAACACAGAGCAACAGAGATGCTGACCGCACCCATTGGTGACAACCTGGACCTCATACAGAAGCTGCCTGTGCAAGAGAGCAATGAACGGCCATGCCATTTCACAGAAGCAGAACATTTCCTAACAAAATCTGAGTTTTGGGCCAAAACTTTTGCAACCAACTGTGTCCAATGTTTGCACCTCCTGTTTCCTCAAGTGCAAGCAGAGATAACATCTGTGTCTAGCCTGTTGCAAAGAACTTGTTGATGCAATTATTGCCTGCTGTGCTAAATTGGTGGCAACCGCAACCGCATTGAGAAAGTGCTTGAGCTGACTTTTCAGATTTTGGTCAAAAGTGGGTACGCCCCTGTGGTCACCTGAGTTAGGGTGCATGGAATGGAACTTCTCCCATTTATCAGCAAGCTTTCCTTGGCTTTACAGTACCATGTCACTAGCTGCAGTCATGCATGCTCTGCACAGCAGGCCCCACATTAGCTATCCCTGCAATGCTGAGCATTGCTACAGGCAGCAAAAAGTGTGGTTTTCAACATGGATGCTTCCCCTGCTGGAGGGGCCCTGCTTCTGGCAATCTTACCATAAGCTTCAAGGTCACTGCCAAGGATTCAGTATTAACAGAAGCTGGTGTGCTTTGCATGCCATTTTGATGGTAGGAAACTTCCTTCTACATGCTGCAATCAGCGGCGGGCGAGACGGGCCTATGCTGCAAGGCTGTCACCCACGCTGTCACCACCACTTTGGAGGACTGTTTTCTTTGTCAGCTGTCACTGCTTGAAACAAGGTCTAGCATACCACAGAGTTGTTCACTGGGCCAGGCTTGTTGTAAAACAAGACATGTTACGCATATCCCTTCGGTGCAGCACCACCTTCTAGACCCGACGTGCCCTTGCTACTGCTGTTTTAACACTTTCCACCAGATCTTGCCATGATAGTGCTAGCAGATCTCTCAACAACCTCCTCAAAGCATATGTTTTTATTCAGCACCGCTCCCCCTTTCTACAATACCACATCGGCTATGCCAATCATGCTCCACCTGCAGAGAACAGCAGCTCGCTACATGTGCTGGGGGTATACCCTGCTTTGGGGGCGCCAGATATGCCCTTTGGGTATTCCGCATGGCACAGGCAGCTTCAGAGACAGCCCCTGCTCCAGCTGTAATGTCCTATGGCATGTGCTACCAGGGGAAGTGTGCAAGTCAAGGTATCTCAGTTGTTGGTATTTGCTTAGTGTACTGCTGCAGCTGGTGAGGGTAGGGGTAGGAAGGGCCCCCGTCATGGGTTGCCAGCACATGCAACAATTTATTCACCCTGGCTGTGACTGTTGCATAGGTCCAGCCCCTGGTACCTTAAACCAGCCCTGCCCCAAGCCAAAGCCCTTGCCTCTGTCAAACAGCAGCAGCAGAACCCATGTCCACTGTGTCCAATGTTTGCACCTCCTGTTTCCTCAAGTGCAAGCAGAGATAACATCTGTGTCTAGCCTGTTGCAAAGAACTTGTTGATGCAATTATTGCCTGCTGTGCTAAATTGGTGGCAACCGCAACCGCATTGAGAAAGTGCTTGAGCTGACTTTTCAGATTTTGGTCAAAAGTGGGTACGCCCCTGTGGTCACCTGAGTTAGGGTGCATGGAATGGAACTTCTCCCATTTATCAGCAAGCTTTCCTTGGCTTTACAGTACCATGTCACTAGCTGCAGTCATGCATGCTCTGCACAGCAGGCCCCACATTAGCTATCCCTGCAATGCTGAGCATTGCTACAGGCAGCAAAAAGTGTGGTTTTCAACATGGATGCTTCCCCTGCTGGAGGGGCCCTGCTTCTGGCAATCTTACCATAAGCTTCAAGGTCACTGCCAAGGATTCAGTATTAACAGAAGCTGGTGTGCTTTGCATGCCAGTTTGATGGTAGGAAGCTTCCTTCTACATGCTGCAATCAGCGGCGGGCGAGACGGGCCTATGCTGCAAGGCTGTCACCCACGCTGTCACCACCACTTTGGAGGACTGTTTTCTTTGTCACCTGTCACTGCTTGAAGCAAGGTCTAGCATACCACAGAGTTGTTCACTGGGCCAGGCTTGTTGTAAAACAAGACATGTTACGCATATCCCTTCGGTGCAGCACCACCTTCTAGACCCGACGTGCCCTTGCTACTGCTGTTTTAACACTTTCCACCAGATCTTGCCATGATAGTGCTAGCAGATCTCTCAACAACCTCCTCAAAGCATATGTTTTTATTCAGCACCGCTCCCCCTTTCTACAATACCACATCGGCTATGCCAATCATGCTCCACCTGCAGAGAACAGCAGCTCGCTACATGTGCTGGGGGTATACCCTGCTTTGGGGGCGCCAGATATGCCCTTTGGGTATTCCGCATGGCACAGGCAGCTTCAGAGACAGCCCCTGCTCCAGCTGTAATGTCCTATGGCATGTGCTACCAGGGGAAGTGTGCAAGTCAAGGTATCTCAGTTGTTGGTATTTGCTTAGTGTACTGCTGCAGCTGGTGAGGGTAGGGGTAGGAAGGGCCCCCGTCATGGGTTGCCAGCACATGCAACAATTTATTCACCCTGGCTGTGACTGTTGCATAGGTCCAGCCCCTGGTACCTTAAACCAGCCCTGCCCCAAGCCAAAGCCCTTGCCTCTGTCAAACAGCAGCAGCAGAACCAATGTCCAATCAATCAATCAAAACGCAAGACCAGCAATGCCAATGGCCAAACAAACCTAGGCCACAAACACAAGGCTCCTGATCACAATCACGAAGCCACACAACCGATGGTGGATTTGCCACACACAAGCTGAGGCTAGATGCAACGGCGTGCACACCAAGGGGAAACAAACACCACCACTAAAACCCAAAACCTGCTCCACTTCCATCACACATGGGTGGCGGGGAGGCAGCAGGATCAAGCACCACCCTAGTAGGGGCTGGAGGTGGCTCCCACCACCTAGGTACTGGTGAACCACCATCCTCCCAGCCACTGAAAGGCAGCACATAGCGCTCCACATGCTTATCAATAGCTTGCTTAGTGCGCCTTCTACACCTCACTAACCGTTGGCTTTCCCAAGGGTGCGTAAGATCCCACAACCTCTTCCTCCAAGCACTCTTAATCTGACATGAAGCCTCCCAGCTCCCCTCATCTTGACCAAGCACCTTCAGATCAGCACACACGCATTTCTCCCAGGTATGGCGAGGCCTACCCACTGGCCTCGTCATGTCACCATGTAATGAAGAGAACAACGCAATATGCGGCAACCTGCCCTCCTCCATGCGGCCCACATGCCCCAGCCACCTCAGCCTATTTGCTGTGATGTATGCTGACAAGGTGGCTACCCCACATGATTTCCTGATATGCTCATTGGTGTGCCGATCTGACAGCCTGACCCCCAGGATGCTCCTAAGGCAGCTAGAGTGCACCCGCTCAAGCTTTTGCGATTGCACTTTGGTCAGGGACCAACACTCACTCCCGAACAGCAGAATTGGCAACACATATGCCTTGTAACACTTCACCTTCGTAGCCAATGACAGATGCTTGGTACCCCACATCTTTTCAAACTGCTTAAACCTCCCCACAGCCTTACCCCTCCTGATATTCAACTCCACATCCAACCTGCCATCAGTCACAAGCACACTTCCCAAGTACTTGAACTGTGACACCTCTTTTACCACACCCTCACTGATAACCACCTCTGGTCCTTGCTGCACTGGCACATCCCCCTCCTTCCAATCCTTGTCAATGGACAGGATCTCAGTCTTGCTTGCATTGATGCGCAACCCAAGACTAGCAGCAACCTTGTCCATCACCTGCAGCATGACCACCAACTCCTCCCTGCTGGGACTTAGCAACACCATATCATCTGCATACAGCAGAACAGACAACAGCTCCACACACCCACCACTACCACACCCATCACGCTCAAGTTTCCCATCTGCATGATAGGCTAGCTTCACCCCACATCCCTCCGGCATCTGAGCCATTGCCTGCCGAACCACAAAGTCCATGTAGATGTTGAACAGCAAGGGAGCAATGACACATCCCTGCCGCACCCCGCCATGCACATCAAACCACTCAGACACCACACCACCCATCCTAACAGCAGCCTGTGTGCCAGTATGCAAGTCCATCAGCAACTCTATCAGCTTTGTGTGTACCCCGTACACATGCAGGATGCGCCATAGCGTGTCTCGCGGTACAGAATCATATGCCTTACGCAAATCCACAAAAGCCATGAATAGAGGCTGATCGAATGCTACAGACTTAGAGATGACCTGGCGTATGGTGAACAGAGCATCAGTGAGGCCCCTCCCCTTCCTAAAAGCAGACTGGTTATCAAGCAGTTGTGCATCGATATGAGAACTGATCTTAGCCAAAATGACCAAGACATACACCTTCCCCGGTATACTTAGCAAGCTTATCCCCCTATAGCTATCTCTCACTTTGCGCTCTCCTTTGCCTTTATACAGTGCCACCAACAGTGCACGTTTCCACTCCACTGGCGCTTTCCCTGACTCCCACACCGCCACAATGACCCTGTGCAACCATTTCAGCATGGTCCCACTGAGCTTTAGCATAGGCGCTGCGATACCATCAACCCCAGGAGCTGCCCCATTACGACAGGCAAAGACAGCTTCTTCAACCTCCTGCACAGTAGGTGGCTGAGCTGCTGCTTCACTCTGCTGGTTTGCACCTTGCCCTGCCTCCATCTTCTGCACTAACTCCTCAATGGTCTGCTGCATTTGCTGGTCGAGCTTGGCAGGGCAGTTGAGGACATCAGCAAAGTGCTCAGCAAAGCACTTCACCACCTCCTCCCTGCTTTGGAACAGCTGCTTGCCATCAGCACCCCCTAGCACAGCTGTAGGAGCAGCAGAGCTACTGCCCTGCTGCTCCTTGAAGATCCGCTGGACATGCTTGTGGAACACGGCTAGATTACCAGCTTTTAGAGCATGTTCCGCAAACAGCGCTTGCTGCTTGAAGTACCGCTCCTGATCCTTCTTAACCGCTCGCCTAGCAGCATTATTGGCCTCCCTGTAATCTGCCCTGGTAGCATCATTAGGAGAGGACAGCACCGCTGCATGTGCTGCATGTTTCCGCTCAATCTTCTGCAAGGTCGCATCGGATATAGCGAAATCTCGGCGCCGCTGCTGAGGCTTGAGGTTTAGACCAGCCTTATGGGCTGCTTGGCTGGCTGCCGCTGTCAGCTGTGTCCATTCGTCTTGTGCGCTCTGCAACTGAGCCCCTACCAGACGGCTGAACTGGTTAGACATTGCCAGCTCAAAGCACTGCTGAGTTGCTGCAGATTCTTGCAGCCGGCTGCAGTCATAGGGCCGTGCTGGCTGTCCCTTCGCACTGTGCTGCTTGGCCACTGACAAGCGGAGGCGCATCGTAAGCACCAGCATTCTATGATCAGAGCCACCTGTATCAAAGCTGCGAAAGACCCTGCAGTCTGTCACACTTGACATGAACCGCTTGGAGACAGCTATGTAATCGATGACCCTGAGCACATCCTGCTTGTTTCTATTAACCATCTTGTGAGTAGCAGTCCGGTAATTGCTGTGCTTGAAGAAGGTGTTGGCTAAGCGAAGGTTCAAGGCACCAGCCAGCTGCAAGAGTCGCTCACCATTCCCTGAAGGCTGCTGCTTCCCAAAGCCATGAGGCCCCATAACACCCCCATACGGTTCTGGATCAGTGCCAACCTGGGCGTTGAAGTCACCCAGAAGGACTAGCATGTCCCTGGAAGGCAGCGCTGCCAAGATAGCTTCCAACTGCAGGTAGAAAGCTTCCTTGACCTCCTCAGGGGTGGACTCGGTATCAGTCGGCGAATATGCTACCACGATTGAGGCGTTTATCCCACTGCTGATTCTCACACGGACTACCAGGATTCGCTCACTGACAGCAGACCAGTCGATTAGGCAACGGGACCACTTCGAGTTAAGAAACAGGCCCACCCCATGTTGCCGTGGCTGACCCTCTGGCAGCCCGGACCATATCAACTGCCAGTCCTTCGTAACATTACGACATCCACTACCCGGTATCCTGCTTTCAGCAACACCACAGGCTCCAACGCCAAGGCGAGACAGCTGCATGACGTAAGAGGATAGCTTGCTCTGTACCGAAGCATCGTCACTGCCGAAAGTTCTGCAGTTCACGAAGCTGAGGCGTTCGGACCCCGTCTTAAGCAATCGCAAGTGCTCAACAGGCCCATGCCTCTTGCTGTGCACGTTGCGAGGTCGTTTGACCCGGTTGCATGGCTCAGTGACCAGCTGTGCGCTGCAACTGGCGCGCATGCCCCCTGGACGAGACAGGGACGCACACACGGGATCCAGCTGCCTTCACCGAGTTCTAAACTCCCTACTAGTTCACTTTACAGGCTCGGCGGTAACATGCCTAAAAAAGACATGTCACCGCCAAGCAGAGCGATGTATAATGTTATCTACACTTGATCAGCCACTTAGTCTTAAATCATAAATGCACAAATCACGAATAGTACAAAATGTCCACTGTGTCCAATGTTTGCACCTCCTGTTTCCTCAAGTGCAAGCAGAGATAACATCTGTGTCTAGCCTGTTGCAAAGAACTTGTTGATGCAATTATTGCCTGCTGTGCTAAATTGGTGGCAACCGCAACCGCATTGAGAAAGTGCTTGAGCTGACTTTTCAGATTTTGGTCAAAAGTGGGTACGCCCCTGTGGTCACCTGAGTTAGGGTGCATGGAATGGAACTTCTCCCATTTATCAGCAAGCTTTCCTTGGCTTTACAGTACCATGTCACTAGCTGCAGTCATGCATGCTCTGCACAGCAGGCCCCACATTAGCTATCCCTGCAATGCTGAGCATTGCTACAGGCAGCAAAAAGTGTGGTTTTCAACATGGATGCTTCCCCTGCTGGAGGGGCCCTGCTTCTGGCAATCTTACCATAAGCTTCAAGGTCACTGCCAAGGATTCAGTATTAACAGAAGCTGGTGTGCTTTGCATGCCAGTTTGATGGTAGGAAGCTTCCTTCTACATGCTGCAATCAGCGGCGGGCGAGACGGGCCTATGCTGCAAGGCTGTCACCCACGCTGTCACCACCACTTTGGAGGACTGCTTTCTTTGTCACCTGTCACTGCTTGAAACAAGGTCTAGCATACCACAGAGTTGTTCACTGGGCCAGGCTTGTTGTAAAACAAGACATGTTACGCATATCCCTTCGGTGCAGCACCACCTTCTAGACCCGACGTGCCCTTGCTACTGCTGTTTTAACACTTTCCACCAGATCTTGCCATGATAGTGCTAGCAGATCTCTCAACAACCTCCTCAAAGCATATGTTTTTATTCAGCACCGCTCCCCCTTTCTACAATACCACATCGGCTATGCCAATCATGCTCCACCTGCAGAGAACAGCAGCTCGCTACATGTGCTGGGGGTATACCCTGCTTTGGGGGCGCCAGATATGCCCTTTGGGTATTCCGCATGGCACAGGCAGCTTCAGAGACAGCCCCTGCTCCAGCTGTAATGTCCTATGGCATGTGCTACCAGGGGAAGTGTGCAAGTCAAGGTATCTCAGTTGTTGGTATTTGCTTAGTGTACTGCTGCAGCTGGTGAGGGTAGGGGTAGGAAGGGCCCCCGTCATGGGTTGCCAGCACATGCAACAATTTATTCACCCTGGCTGTGACTGTTGCATAGGTCCAGCCCCTGGTACCTTAAACCAGCCCTGCCCCAAGCCAAAGCCCTTGCCTCTGTCAAACAGCAGCAGCAGAACCAATGTCCACTGTGTCCAATGTTTGCACCTCCTGTTTCCTCAAGTGCAAGCAGAGATAACAGCTGTGTCTAGCCTGTTGCAAAGAACTTGTTGATGCAATTATTGCCTGCTGTGCTAAATTGGTGGCAACCGCAACCGCATTGAGAAAGTGCTTGAGCTGACTTTTCAGATTTTGGTCAAAAGTGGGTACGCCCCTGTGGTCACCTGAGTTAGGGTGCATGGAATGGAACTTCTCCCATTTATCAGCAAGCTTTCCTTGGCTTTACAGTACCATGTCACTAGCTGCAGTCATGCATGCTCTGCACAGCAGGCCCCACATTAGCTATCCCTGCAATGCTGAGCATTGCTACAGGCAGCAAAAAGTGTGGTTTTCAACATGGATGCTTCCCCTGCTGGAGGGGCCCTGCTTCTGGCAATCTTACCATAAGCTTCAAGGTCACTGCCAAGGATTCAGTATTAACAGAAGCTGGTGTGCTTTGCATGCCAGTTTGATGGTAGGAAGCTTCCTTCTACATGCTGCAATCAGCGGCGGGCGAGATGGGCCTATGCTGCAAGGCTGTCACCCACGCTGTCACCACCACTTTGGAGGACTGTTTTCTTTGTCAGCTGTCACTGCTTGAAACAAGGTCTAGCATACCACAGAGTTGTTCACTGGGCCAGGCTTGTTGTAAAACAAGACATGTTACGCATATCCCTTCGGTGCAGCACCACCTTCTAGACCCGACGTGCCCTTGCTACTGCTGTTTTAACACTTTCCACCAGATCTTGCCATGATAGTGCTAGCAGATCTCTCAACAACCTCCTCAAAGCATATGTTTTTATTCAGCACCGCTCCCCCTTTCTACAATACCACATCGGCTATGCCAATCATGCTCCACCTGCAGAGAACAGCAGCTCGCTACATGTGCTGGGGGTATACCCTGCTTTGGGGGCGCCAGATATGCCCTTTGGGTATTCCGCATGGCACAGGCAGCTTCAGAGACAGCCCCTGCTCCAGCTGTAATGTCCTATGGCATGTGCTACCAGGGGAAGTGTGCAAGTCAAGGTATCTCAGTTGTTGGTATTTGCTTAGTGTACTGCTGCAGCTGGTGAGGGTAGGGGTAGGAAGGGCCCCCGTCATGGGTTGCCAGCACATGCAACAATTTATTCACCCTGGCTGTGACTGTTGCATAGGTCCAGCCCCTGGTACCTTAAACCAGCCCTGCCCCAAGCCAAAGCCCTTGCCTCTGTCAAACAGCAGCAGCAGAACCAATGTCCACAGTGTCCAATGTTTGCACCTCCTGTTTCCTCAAGTGCAAGCAGAGATAACAGCTGTGTCTAGCCTGTTGCAAAGAACTTGTTGATGCAATTATTGCCTGCTGTGCTAAATTGGTGGCAACCGCAACCGCATTGAGAAAGTGCTTGAGCTGACTTTTCAGATTTTGGTCAAAAGTGGGTACGCCCCTGTGGTCACCTGAGTTAGGGTGCATGGAATGGAACTTCTCCCATTTATCAGCAAGCTTTCCTTGGCTTTACAGTACCATGTCACTAGCTGCAGTCATGCATGCTCTGCACAGCAGGCCCCACATTAGCTATCCCTGCAATGCTGAGCATTGCTACAGGCAGCAAAAAGTGTGGTTTTCAACATGGATGCTTCCCCTGCTGGAGGGGCCCTGCTTCTGGCAATCTTACCATAAGCTTCAAGGTCACTGCCAAGGATTCAGTATTAACAGAAGCTGGTGTGCTTTGCATGCCAGTTTGATGGTAGGAAGCTTCCTTCTACATGCTGCAATCAGCGGCGGGCGAGACGGGCCTATGCTGCAAGGCTGTCACCCACGCTGTCACCACCACTTTGGAGGACTGTTTTCTTTGTCACCTGTCACTGCTTGAAACAAGGTCTAGCATACCACAGAGTTGTTCACTGGGCCAGGCTTGTTGTAAAACAAGACATGTTACGCATATCCCTTCGGTGCAGCACCACCTTCTAGACCCGACGTGCCCTTGCCACTGCTGTTTTAACACTTTCCACCAGATCTTGCCATGATAGTGCTAGCAGATCTCTCAACAACCTCCTCAAAGCATATGTTTTTATTCAGCACCGCTCCCCCTTTCTACAATACCACATCGGCTATGCCAATCATGCTCCACCTGCAGAGAACAGCAGCTCGCTACATGTGCTGGGGGTATACCCTGCTTTGGGGGCGCCAGATATGCCCTTTGGGTATTCCGCATGGCACAGGCAGCTTCAGAGACAGCCCCTGCTCCAGCTGTAATGTCCTATGGCATGTGCTACCAGGGGAAGTGTGCAAGTCAAGGTATCTCAGTTGTTGGTATTTGCTTAGTGTACTGCTGCAGCTGGTGAGGGTAGGGGTAGGAAGGGCCCCCGTCATGGGTTGCCAGCACATGCAACAATTTATTCACCCTGGCTGTGACTGTTGCATAGGTCCAGCCCCTGGTACCTTAAACCAGCCCTGCCCCAAGCCAAAGCCCTTGCCTCTGTCAAACAGCAGCAGCAGAACCAATGTCCACAGTGTCCAATGTTTGCACCTCCTGTTTCCTCAAGTGCAAGCAGAGATAACAGCTGTGTCTAGCCTGTTGCAAAGAACTTGTTGATGCAATTATTGCCTGCTGTGCTAAATTGGTGGCAACCGCAACCGCATTGAGAAAGTGCTTGAGCTGACTTTTCAGATTTTGGTCAAAAGTGGGTACGCCCCTGTGGTCACCTGAGTTAGGGTGCATGGAATGGAACTTCTCCCATTTATCAGCAAGCTTTCCTTGGCTTTACAGTACCATGTCACTAGCTGCAGTCATGCATGCTCTGCACAGCAGGCCCCACATTAGCTATCCCTGCAATGCTGAGCATTGCTACAGGCAGCAAAAAGTGTGGTTTTCAACATGGATGCTTCCCCTGCTGGAGGGGCCCTGCTTCTGGCAATCTTACCATAAGCTTCAAGGTCACTGCCAAGGATTCAGTATTAACAGAAGCTGGTGTGCTTTGCATGCCAGTTTGATGGTAGGAAGCTTCCTTCTACATGCTGCAATCAGCGGCGGGCGAGACGGGCCTATGCTGCAAGGCTGTCACCCACGCTGTCACCACCACTTTGGAGGACTGTTTTCTTTGTCACCTGTCACTGCTTGAAACAAGGTCTAGCATACCACAGAGTTGTTCACTGGGCCAGGCTTGTTGTAAAACAAGACATGTTACGCATATCCCTTCGGTGCAGCACCACCTTCTAGACCCGACGTGCCCTTGCTACTGCTGTTTTAACACTTTCCACCAGATCTTGCCATGATAGTGCTAGCAGATCTCTCAACAACCTCCTCAAAGCATATGTTTTTATTCAGCACCGCTCCCCCTTTCTACAATACCACATCGGCTATGCCAATCATGCTCCACCTGCAGAGAACAGCAGCTCGCTACATGTGCTGGGGGTATACCCTGCTTTGGGGGCGCCAGATATGCCCTTTGGGTATTCCGCATGGCACAGGCAGCTTCAGAGACAGCCCCTGCTCCAGCTGTAATGTCCTATGGCATGTGCTACCAGGGGAAGTGTGCAAGTCAAGGTATCTCAGTTGTTGGTATTTGCTTAGTGTACTGCTGCAGCTGGTGAGGGTAGGGGTAGGAAGGGCCCCCGTCATGGGTTGCCAGCACATGCAACAATTTATTCACCCTGGCTGTGACTGTTGCATAGGTCCAGCCCCTGGTACCTTAAACCAGCCCTGCCCCAAGCCAAAGCCCTTGCCTCTGTCAAACAGCAGCAGCAGAACCAATGTCCACAGTTGGTTGCAAAAGTTTTGGCCGGAACATAAGGCTGGGGTTTAAGCAGCAGCAGCAAGACCTGATTTACAACCATTTATGTTTAAGAAAGTAAACAGGCAGAGCATCAATGTGCTGCAGTTGGTATGCCCAAGTGGTACCACAAGTAGCCTCGCACGCGAGACGTCCCGAGTTCGAGCCCCGGGCGTGCCCTATAAATATACTATATAAAAGCCAGCCAGCCAGCCTTAGCCTTAGCCGCAGACGCAGACCAGCAAGCCTCCCCCCTGTTCCTATAGCCCTCCTGCTTTTTTTAACCTGGCTCTCCCCTTCCACCTCTGCCCCTCCTGTGGTTGCCAGCCCCACACCCCATCTGCTCCCCTCCCACAGCCCTCTCAGCTCAGCCTTGCACTTGCCCCAACTTCTCGCATGCCCTGCCTACCCCCACCTGCCCTGCCATTGAACTGGTATAGCCCCTGCACCTGCTTCACACCTGGTCTATATGCTACTGCCCCTAAACAGTAAAGAAAGGGCACCTGTGCCTGCTGGCAGTTCTCAGCATTTACCCCCTTAAAAAGCAGCAAAAATGCCTCCGCTGTCTCCCTTGCAAGACCCCTGCTTTTCTCAGCAGCCAAGCAACACAGAGCAACAGAGATGCTGACCGCACCCATTGGTGACAACCTGGACCTCATACAGAAGCTGCCTGTGCAAGAGAGCAATGAACGGCCATGCCATTTCACAGAAGCAGACCATTTCCTAACAAAATCTGAGTTTTGGGCCAAAACTTTTGCAACCAACTGTACAACTGCCTCATCACACCAACCAGGTGCACCACCACCCAAACTTGCCATGTGAGGCGCAGCGTCAGGCCCTACGTAGAGTTTCGTTGGATGATGTTGTTGTTAGAATGTAAGGAAAATGCGGTCACATGCGGTGGGAAGTTGATACGGCGATCAAGCTCAAACGACATACACTTGAAAGCTCCTACCTCCATTTTGCATACATACCCATAGGAGCAGTACATGACCGATACGCGTACAGAGTACAGGTCAACAACTGACCAGACTCACAGGCCGCGATGTATGGCCGGAGCACCAAGCATGGCGGGGGCCCCAGAAGACTTACATGCGTACAGTTTGGCCCCACACCTCTGGTCTTGTGCTGGGGACATGTCCATCCAACACACACATCAGTCATCACGGCCCGGAGAACTGTGCAGTGGTCTCCCCTTACACAGACACACCAGTCATCACGAGCACCCAGCACTAGGTGGGTGTGAATCTTACATTGGCAAACCCATCGGCACGCGTGCGGTGCCACAGTTCACCACAGGGGTGGCAAAGCCACTAACACAGTCAGAACCAGGAAAAACTGAACACCATCCACCAGTTTGAACTCCATGACCATGCATGTCCAAGCAGATACAATGATGCAGAATACTAGGTAATCCTGTTAATTCTGTTAATCCTTTCCTAGACTTAATAAGCACATCCTGGACAGACTTCTACTCCTATCAGACCAAATCTGGGCTCCTGCTTATCCATTGTATCCCTTCTCCACCCTCCTGCATGCCCTCCTGTGCTCCTTCCAGTGCCCTACTTGACACTCCCTGCTGCAGTACCTAGCCACCCCACACCCTGTGCAAGTCTTGCAGGAGGCTGCCACCTCAGACACCCCCTTCAAATCCACACAACGTGGGTTGTTACAGCCAATAGGGCATGGCACCTCCTGCTGCAGCACCTGGCACAACTTCAGTGCATCCTGCAACATTTGCAGTTGCACATCCAACTTGCGCAGTTCAAACACATTCGGTATGGTCTCAGCTAACAGCTCCACCTTCTCTGCTACTGCTGCTGGCATACCCTGCCTGGGCAGGCTGAACATGCGCTTAGGCAGCAGCTGCTGAATATCATTAGGCACAGCAGTTGCCGCAGGTCCTGCAGACCTTCCTTCTTCTGGAGTCTGCTCTGTACGAGCCCTGGCATCCCACTGGTCTGTGTTTAACACCAGCAGTTTGCCCACCATTGCCGCTGCATGAAAGGACTCCATGATAGACAGGCTTTCAGTAGCAGCACAAAAACGGGGACTGCCTGGGGAGCTACTGTTGCTTCCTCTATCATTAGTGTCTCTGGTTGTGCGTGCTGCATCGCTGCTGCTGCTGGTCCTAATTCCCGCTCCCTGGCTACTGCTGCTGCTACAGCTCTGGTCTGCCGCCATTGCAGTCACCGTGGCTATGTTCTTGCTGCTACTGCTGCTGCCCTGCTCAAACCCAGCCACCTTCTGCTTGTTGGCAAGCAGTAGCAGCTGTAGCAGAGCAGCTACAGCATGAGACAGCCACCACAGCACTGCAAGCTGCATGGTCCAGTAGGCTTGGCCCCAAGGTGAGGCGGCCTTGGCTTCCTGCAAGCTGGGATACTCTTCAGAGCTGCTACCGTGGTCATTGTCTGGCTGTGGTGTGGCCCTCAGCATCACCATCACTTTAGCAATTAGGGGATTGATGCGTTCAGGGCGCACCAATTCAGTTACTGCTGCTGGATCCACTGCTGGCCCTGCTGCTGCACTCCCCGCTGCTGCTGCACCTCCTCCTGCTGCTGCTGCACCTCCTGCTGCTGCTCCTGCACTCCCTGCTTCTGCCGCTGCTGTTGGAGGCTCCGTCAGTCTCATCTTGAAAGCCTTCAACCAAGTCGCTACTGCTGACACATACGCTTTGACGATCTGGGAGGAGGTGAATAGCTGCTGGGCTCCTCCTTCACCCAAGTAGGAAGTGATTTCCACCAGATCACAGACACACAGCAGCTGTTCCGTGGTCAAGCTGCTGTACTGAGTGCGAGTAGTGAGCTCCACGAGGTTGCAGTAAGCGAGGAAGTTTGTGGACATCAGCTGAGCCTTGGAGGGCATGATATCTACAGGTACAAAACCAGTCACACAGGCACGAAGCATTCAGTAGAGCTGGGGATGGTACGCAAGGCAGGGTGAACAGTGGCTCCATTACAAAAGGCGAAACAACACAGTCGCACTCATAATTTGCTATCAATCTTCGTTGCATTCTCACCATAAAAAGAAGCATAAAAGCACAAAGAAAGCACTTCTAACCACTTTCAATGTACTGGCCCTGCCGCAAGGTGCAGAGCGGTTCCCATCTGTTATTGGACATGTCACGGTGCACTCTCTCCTCATTGCATTCTGCATGGCATGTAAGGTAGAGCCACGGGGCTGGTATCCTCCTCTGCTGCCGAGTAGTGCACCGTCAACAAGAGGCCAGACATGGTGGAGAGACATATCCAATGCTATGGAGATATCAGCAGGTGAGAGCAGCTGATGGTCCTCCTACCCATGCACCTCTATGGCCAGTTTCAGAATAAGTGTCTCCATGCATCCACGTAAGCCATGTAAGTTCCAGCAGCTGCTGGGACAGTTTATGTCTGTGTGGAGCTGCTAGAAGCTGTGGAACTACACAGAATGCAAGTGTAAACTCACTTAGATGGCACCTGCTGCTGTCATGGCCTTGCCACCATTTGATCTGCTACTGTAGAAAGTGTGTGAAACGCATATCAGCTGCCAGTTCTGAATGGTCCTGATCAAGTAGACAGAGGCCAACTTCAGCAGCATGAACACAAGATTTACAGCAAGCACACATGGCTGTAGTATCCATCATTATCACCAAGCCTGCTGTAGTGACACGATGCCCAATTGCAACATGATCACAACCGTCATCAATCTGCAAACACCTCTACCCAACCTTCTCCACTGCTTTGATTACCTCTATCCAATCCTCGCCACTGCTTTGATTACCTCTACCCGACCTCCCAAAAAGCCACAACCTTGCCCACTGCCACCACACCTTCAATCTCTTCGACATCATGCTCTGCGCACAGGTAGTCTAGCAGAAGAGACCACCCAACACGCCAATGCTCAATGCCGTCACTCATCTGGCTGTGCTGCTGTGCCAGCAGCTACAGTACTTGCAGCAGCAAGGCACCTCTGGCTGACAAGAAGGCCTGCCGCTCCTCAAAACTCACATTCTGAGGTACTCTGGACCACACATCGCCAAGGCTATGCATCTCACCATATGCTTCGTGATGTTGGCCCAGCAGTGCCGTCAACTCCAACAGCAGCTGCAACACATGGAGTGGTGGTGGTATCGGCACTGCTCCGGGAGCTGCTGCTGCTGGTGCTGGTGCAGGTGTTGCTGCTCCTGCACTTGATGCTGGTGTGGTCGCTGCTGCAGCTGCTGTTGCGCAACCTCCTGCTGCTGCCACGGCTGCTGGTGCTGATGATGATGAAGCTACTGCTGCTGGTGTCGCCCCCACTGCTGTTCCTGCGACTTCTGCAGCTGAAGGTGACCCAGATTCTAAGCTGCTATTGGCAGATTCAACCATGTACACTGACAACACCTGCAACGATATGCCTGTGGCTTTACGGGCGCTCATCTGGCCGGCTCTGTCTGCGAAGGTGCCAGCAAACACCAACCCACAGAGTGTTGCTCGTATATCCACCACCCTTCTGCCACCCGCCACCTCTATAAGCTCATGGTCTGCAGGCAGCAACAGGTCGGCTAAGGAAGTAGCCCCAACAACACAACTTGTGTCGTTCTCCCGCTTGCCCCTGCTGCTACTGCTGCTGCTGCCACTTGCCCCTGAGCTGCCCGTCTCACCTCCGCGGCTGCTGCTGCTGCCACCACTGCTGCCGCCCCTGCTGCTGCTGTTGCTACCACTGCTGCCACCCCTGCTGCTGCTGTTGCTACCACTGCTGCCGCCCCTGCTGCTGCTGTTGCCACCACTGCTGCCGCCCCTGCTGCCGGGGCTGTTTGAGCTGGAGGTGGTGGGCCCCTGCTGCCGTGCAGTTTGACCGCTGTGCAAGTACTGTGCCATACCTGCTAGATGGGTAAGAGCAGCATTCAGGAGGGCAGGGTGACCATGGAGCTCCTGCCAGATGCTGCTTGCCACAAGCTGCTCCTGATAGGTGTGCAAGGTGTTGATGAGCGTCTCGTTGACACTCAGGACTCTCCTGAGCACAGCGTTCTCAATAACCTGCTGCTGAGCTGCTGGGCCTGCTGCTTGCTCGTCTTCTTGCTGCGCAGCGAGCTGCTGTAGGTAGTGCTGGGAAGTTGCAAAGAGCTCTGGTAGACGGTGGCATAAGACAGGGAGGTGGGTTGTGTCCGTGCTGTTATGCAGGCAGTCCAGGCACATGTGGAGAATGCGCCATAATGCTACAGAGCTTTGGAGGTACCCCTCAGGTTTGTTGTCAAGCAGCCACTGCAGCACTGCTGGGGTGCTTTCCAGCCATCCTGGACAAGAACAGGTTTTCATTCATTAGCATGAAAGTCGCCTACATGCTCTGTCTACATGCTGTACAGCTGGCCCCAACGGTTAGCATGGGTCTCATGCACAAGAAGCAAGCCCTTGTAGCCCATTCTGGTCAGCTCCTGCATCGCATGCTTGCAAGCCACCAATAGTGCTGTCACAACACACCAAAGCTGAGCACGAAACACTTCATGACTGCTATCATGGTAGTGGTCCCTATCTGCTGGTCATAAAACGGCCAGGAGACAGTGACATGCGCCTTTCCATGCCATAGATGAACAACAACTGAAAACATGCCGCAGTCCGCTCTGTGATGTTACGTAAGTCATTTTGCCTATTTTGTCCCTGGACCTGTGTGGATCCCTCCTCTCATGCTCACCAGATGCCTCCAACTGTGCATACATGCTGCGGAGCACAGCAGGATGTGCTTCTGCGCTTTTACTGAGGTCACCCAGCAAGTCCACTACTTGCGCCCAGTGGAAGCAGTCATCTGTGTCATCGGTGGGGCTTCCCAGCATCTCATGGCATGGCTTCTGCTGCAACCAGTGAGCTAGCTTGGCAAGGACCAGCACAGCACCAGTGTCAATTGCCTCCTGGGCTTCACGGACACCTAGGGAGGTGCATGAGGGCAACGACCGCCTTGTTGTGACAAGGAGCTTGTGCAAGGGACCCCTTGATGGAAGGGGGACCGGAGGTTGGCTGGACAGGATCGCCTTGGCCTTGGTTGAGGACCAGGTGTCAGCAGTAACCTGCCACTTTGCTTTCCTTGGCGGCACTGGCATCCTTTAAGTCTCGTCGTGGTCAACCTGCAGCACCGCAGAGCCCCAATCTCAAGAAGCCACAAGCACGCCATGATCGCTAATGGCGCTAATGTGTCCTCGGTCTTTCATGCTTGGTACTGCAGCAGTGGGGCAGAAATGTGAGCTGATGTTGGTCATATCCCGGAGCTACTGTGCTGTGGCAACTTCTGTCAGCCGTAATATACTGCTGGACCAAGTACACGCTTCGAAACACATGTGCCCTTACAACGCCCGGCATGAGAGGCGTACAACCCTCCAAGCTGCTCACCAGCCAGACTCATGGCTAGCGTCTGTGTTTCTACATCCGGAAAGTTTCTGTTCCAAGAAGGGCAAGTTCCCTCCAAATCGATCATGGTATTAAAGCCGTCCTTCAGACTTTCCACTTATTAGCTCTCCTGCTGCAGGTCCTATGCGAATACCATGGCTGATGGAACGATAATAGAGCACGTCGTTTGGTGGCTTTACTCCGGTACGCACACTGTCTACCTCTCACTCACTAAACACACACACACTAGTGATACAGTGACACTCATCAGTGATACAGTATACTCATAGTGATGCCATGAGAGTATCTGTCACGGGCTACACAACCGGCAGGTTCTTGTTAAGTCCTTAGCATGCATGCATGCATGCATGCATCCAGCCATCCACCCACCATAGTCCCAATTGTTACAGACAATACAATACAATACAATACTGAATACCGTATCGCAATCAATGGCGTTCTCACTTGGGCTTCCCTGATAAAAGTGCAGCCGCTTCTTTCTGCAGCCGCTTGCACACAGCCTTGTGCACATCCCAGTGCAGCACCTGACACTCCCTGCTGCAATACCTTGCCACTTGGCACTTCGTGCAAACCTTACCAGATGCTACAACCTCAGACATCCCCTTCAAATCTACACAGTGTGGGTTGTTGCAGCCAATAGGGCAGGGCACCTCCTGCTGCAGCACCTCACACAACTCCACCACATCACGCAACACCTGCAGCTGAACCTCCTCGTCTTCAACAGCTACCCCATTCTGCACATCCTCTATTGGCCACCTGCTGCTATTCCTCTGCAATATCTTCACCACAGCTTCAGGCAAGCCCTGCTGAGGCAGCTTAGACAAGCGCATGGGCAGCTGCAGAGAAAGATGTCCACCTGCAGCTGTTGCAGCAGCATCTGCAATTACCGCGTCACTGCTGGTGGCTGTCTGACTACCAGCAGTGGCATCAGCAGCAGCTGTAGCAGAAGCAGATGGCAGCTGCTGGGAAGCTCTGGTGTGCCACTGCATCAGCGAGGTCTGCAGCAGAGTTGCAAGGATAACACACCTGGCTGCCACACTGATATGTGTGTTGCCACAGAGAATCAATGGTACACCAGAATTATCTCTACCTTTGTGCTCTACCCCCGTGCAGGCACTGCTCTCCTTAACAATACCACTGCCATTTCCACCAACAACGAAGCTGCTACTGCTGCTCGTGCTGTGGCCACTGCTGCTGCCCGTGCCAGATGCGTGACCTGCAGTAAACCCACTGATATCCCTGCGGGTGCTGCTGCTGATGCCCGTGCCGGACGTGTGAGTCGCAGTACCGTCACTGATGACCCTGCTGCTGCTGCCGCCCGTGCTGGATGGGTCACCTGCAGTAGTAACCCTACCGCTGTTGCTGCTGCTGGTGTCCACCGTAGTGCTACTGCCATTATCAGCAGCAGCAATAATGCAGCTGCTGCCCAAGTTGCCCTCGCTGCTTCTGCTGCTACGCTTGTTGCTGCTGCTACATGCATATTCCCCTGCCGCCACCATCTCTCGTGCAACTGCCAGAACCGCCCGAGATAGCCACCAGAACAACACCAGCTCCATGCTACTGCAGTACTGCTGCCGCATACGCACTTCCGCCCCCTGCTGCCCTGCAGGGCCCTCCCCACCACCCTGACCCTCCCCATCACCCTGAGCCGCCACCAAGACCAACCCCAGGCACTTCAGCATGCTGATGATCTCGTGCCTCTTCTCCTTTGTTACAGGTGCTGCAGGCTTCCACGGCGGGAGCCAATCGACATAAGCCTTGACCCAGCTTGCCGTTGCTGACAGGAAGGATTTGACATGCTGAGGGGTGGCAAACAGCTGCTGTGCTGCTGCTGCACCAAGTTGGTTCCGGATATCCACCACAGCTGCAGTACAGTGCAGGGTGGTCACTGCCAGGCTGCTATCACCTGATCGGCAGGCTGCATCCACCATTCTGTAATAAGCCAGAGGGTTAGTGCGCACCAGCTGCGCTCTATCCTTTACTTGATCTGCATTTTGTGGGGACACAAGGGGAGAGCCAAAAGAACATGAGCAAAACAAGTCTGGGCTGTTGACACTTACACCGTGGCTAGCTTGAACCAAGCAACCAAATACAAAGCATTCTTGAAATCCAAGAGAGCAATGATGCGCTCTGTGGCGCTCCTAAATGTACAAATGGCCATGTCGCCTCACAACCGTGGTTGCTGGACAGACTGGACAGAGAATCTGCAAAGGCGCTACAATGCTAAAAGACGATTACCTGAAGTGGGCATCTGGTATCGTACTGGCACTATATCTACACATGCCCAGCCATGACGCACAGAGCTGCAGCACTTGTGAATGCGCTTCTTACATGACAAGCTACCTTGCTGGTATCCACCATGCTTGAAGCAGAAGCCTATTGCCAGAAAGAACATCATGCAGTGACAACGTAAGTTCTGCTGCCAGCGGAATCAGCATTTACCAAGACATGCATACCAGCACCAACTCCTGCGCCACCTAATTCCCAGATGGCCACCTTGGACCTTACCTCTGAAACATTTAGGAACCAGCATATCATTCCAGTGAGCTGCACATAATGCCTTTCACTGCCAAATAAAACGGGCCAGAATAAGACTGCACAGTGTCAGAGTGTGAAAGTATCAATGTGTAACCCCCAGCCCTCTAACCTGGTCCAAAGACAAGCGACTCCGCAAGATCTAGCCAGTGGATTGGCACCACCGCCTCGCACTCCTGCTCTGACAGCAACCACATCACTTGCAGCAGCAGCGGCCCCCGGGCTGATACAAAGGCGTGGCGCTCCTCCAAAGGTGCCGCATTAACCACTCGCCCCACGGCATACACTGCAGATTCCATGAGTGGGCCGTTTGCGCCACACTTGCCCACCAGCGCCACCAATTGCAGCACTAGCTGCAGCATAGGTGCGGTTACAAACGGGCTGTAGGATGGAACCGCAGCTTCCAGGCAGCAAGTGGTGCTGCTGCTGTCCTTGGCGTGGTTGGGGTTGATGCCATTGGCTATAACACCGCTGCTGCTGCTGCTGCTGGTGCTGGCTGTGGAGGCACTGATGCTGCTGCAATCCCCGGTGACGGTGGTGCCCCTAGTACTATTGCTGCTGCTGCTGGGGCCCTGGGTGGCGCTGTTGGAAGTTCCGGCTTGAGTGTCGATGGCACAGGGGCTGCTGCAGGTGACGGCAGCAGCGGGGTTGCTATTACTGCTGCTGCTGCGAGCATCGCCCCTGGTGCAAGCGTCGCTGCTGCTGCCAGCCGTACTGACACTGCTGCCGCCGCAGGTATGGCTGCTGCCGCCCCTACTGCTGCTGATGCGGATAGTGCTGCTGCTGCTGACGGCCCCGATGTTGCTGCAAAAGGGGTTGCTGTTGCTGCTGCTGGTGTCACTGCTGCTGCTGCTGACTTTACCACCGCTGCTCACTGTACCGCTGCAGCAGACGGCTGTGTTGCTGCTGCTAGCAGGGCTGGTAGTAAAGCTATTGGCTGCATCCCCCGACAGAAAGAGTGCAAATGCTGCATCTGGCCCAATATCTGCCTTGACACCCTTTAGGGAGCAGCCACACGCTCTTCCCTTGGCATAGAACTCCTTGAAAGCATCCACCTGTGCCTCCACCGCCCGCCTCCCCCCTACCACTACCACAGCTTCGTGATCAGGTGGCAGCAGCAGCTCAGCAAGGCTGCTAGCATCCAGAGCTTTGGTGCCTCTCTTTCCTTTCCCATTGCCTGAAGCTGCTTTGCCCTTTCCCCTGCTGCCGGAACCACTGGTGCTACTGCTGGTGCTGCTTCCACCAAGAGTATTGCTGCTGCCGCCTGCATTGGTGTTGGTACCACCGGTCCTCTCCACTTCGCGGTTGGTCCCTGATTGGGCGCCACTTCCTGAAGATCTGCTGCTGCTGCTGCCGGCGTTGTGTTGGTCACCGAGCCGCTGCTTGCCAGCCCCAAGTTGGTTGGAGACGTACTGGGCTAGGCCTGTTAAGTAGGTCAGCAGCACCCCCCAAAGGTCAGGGCTGCGGCACAACCCAGTATAAGCAGCATCACCCGAGCTCGCTTCTGCACACTTGTAAGAACAGGCAAGTAACATGATGTTGGACATCCCACAATGCCGCCACCAAGTGCCTGATCCAGCTGCTCTTGCTGCTCCCACATTGGCCGCATCCTGCAGAGCTTCACGCTGTGCGTAAAGCTGAGAGATGCGGGCTATGTCCTGCAAACGTTGGGACATGACAGCAGGCTCTGGGAGCTTCATGTCCCCCTTGCTGTAGAAGCACAAAGTGCGAGTAACCACCCTCCATATACTGAGGGACTGACGCAGCCATCCCACTGGCTTGTTGTCCAGCAGCCAGAACAGCACCCCAGGCATGCTGTCAAACCAACCTGGTTGGAGAAGGTGAACGCAGCCAAACAGAACCAAACAGCAAAAAAGAGAGGTCTAGGTCCTTATCGAGTGTGCTATATCTTGAGACCATAGGTTGTGCTAAAAATTTTCCACGAATTCTTTACATCACCTTTAAGGAAGGCATTTAGGACAACCCTAGGACTGCCGGAATGGGGAGATAAGAGTTGCTATACCAAAGCTGGAGGCAGTGACAACGAGCTGCTAGGATATGGTATGCACATGGCGACACCATGTGCATGTGTTTAAATAGCGCAAGTGTGTCAAAGGCTGTCTTAGCTTAGTCACCCACATTGATGCTAACCACAGACTGGAGCTTGGGTGCAGGTGACCAAAGCAGAAGAGTGTTGCAATGTAATTTGCAGGAACTGATACCAGATATACCGGAGAGCAAAGTAGTTGATATTAATGGTCCCTTAAACACTATCAGAAGTCCCTTTGATGAAGCCTGGAACCCAGCCCACCTGAGGCCTCCAGCTGCGTCATATACTTGCATGTGTATAGGTCTTCTTCTACAACGTCCATATCCAGCTGAGCCATGACCTGTGACAAGCTGTCTGTGACAAGCTGCCAAGTGCAGCTCTCCTCAGCTGTTGCCTGAAGAGGCCCCTGCAGCTCCAGGCATGGCCTCTGCTGCAGCCAGTGAGCTATCTGACCCAGCACCAGCACAGCACCAGCATCTACAGCTTCGTGCGCTTCTGAGCGGTTGATAGCGGTGGCAGAAGGCAGGCTTCTTCTTGTGGTGGCAAGCAGGGCATGCAGGGGACCCTTGGTAGGAAGGGGTACTGGGGGATGGGTGGATAAGATGGCCTTGGCTTTGGTCGACGACCATGTGTCGGTAGTCACCTGCCACTTGTACCTGTTTGTTCTTAGACGCCTTCCGAGATCAGCCTGGAGCAGGTGAGAACTGTAAAGTCCTGAAGAGAGAAGACTCTAAATTTCAGAGGACGCAGCAGGTTATGGAACAGGCTGCAATTATTGATGCAGCATTACGCCAGAAGCTTACATTTGATCCCCACTGCCTGGCCTGACTACCCCATCATGCGACTTGGTTGCAACGTAGAACGCAAGCCAGCCGAAGCAGTTTGAAGGCCAAGCAGACCAAGAGCTGGATGCACAGTTAACCGTGGCTGGCTTTGCCTCTTCCCAAGATTATTGAAAAATTTGGCTTTCTTTTTTTCTTTTTTCTTTCTTTCTTTTCGCGGGGATAGGCCGATGCCAGGCACTTGACGTATGTGCTGAACAGAAGGCGCACTCCGCAAGTAAAAAATTCTCGAGAGTGAATTGGAGCAAACGTCTCGCCCGCTCCGGGCTGTAAAAGTTGAGTACAGGCCGATCCTCGCAACTTGATGTACTGGCGGTTGGTGACACGTGCCACTATGAAAGTGCCTGAGAAAAAATCAAATCGAACGAAGAGAGTTTGTGCAGTGGTCTCTTTAAACAAAAAGAAATTGGATGGAATAAAGGGTGCGATCACTATAACTGGCGGAGTAAAACCGATCACTAAGGCTGGCATAAGTACTTGTGTTTCTGCTCTCATAGCTTCTACCTCCACCTATCTCCAAACTTCCCCCTCATCCACGTGAGATGGTCCCTCCGTCAGGGTGGAAGTGGCATCCATCCGAAACTGTTCTTAAACCAACAATAGAGGGGTCGGATTCTCGTCCATTCAGCTCAAAAGCACCTATAGCTTCATCACAAGCCAGCCGACTGCTGCCGTGTTTCCTCGTGACTGATTGTCTTGTGCATCCTCCTCAAATACCTTCTGTGACCTTGTTTGGGGTGCCTTTGCCATCCTATCCTACAATGCCCACTTACACCATCTCAGGTGCTAAGCAAACAAACAAACAACTCACTTACACATGTTTTGGGCGTTGTCCCTTCTTTTTACTCATGTCGACTGTCTCATGGTGTGTTGGTACGTTTCTTGCGTTTTCGTCTTGGTTGCCATCATTTGCGTATCCATACTGGGCGTTGGCTTCCGCCCCTCCTTCCGCATTCTCAACGCACATGTTTGCGGTGTAGCTCCACAGTAGTTGATGATGAGGCGCATTGTTTGTTCATGTGTGAACACCCCACAATTGTTGAGGCTAGAGATTTGTTTCTGGCAGCTGTGGTTCCCCCCGTGGCCGCGTTGTCCTCGCTCAGGTATGCTGATTTCTGGGCACTGTCAGCCACTGGCTGTGTCCCTCTCTCGGCCTTGGTCAAGTATGTGGCCGTGTGTGTTCGTGTCTGTTGGTACTGCCATCAGTCCGGTGGTACTGATGTGGTGGACTTACCGGATATCTTGCTCCCGGCAGGTCAATATTTGGATCTGTTTGATTCGGAGTCGGAGACAGATGTTCCTAGTGATTCGTCTGATGAGGAACTGGTTGAAGTCTAGATAGCTACATGTTTGGGTATTCGCCTTGGTTGGTGTGCTGGCCGTCTTGGGTGGTACATATGCGGTGGACTTACTGGACATCCTGCTTGGTTGGTGCTCTGGATTGTGTTTGATTTGGATACACCCATCAGTCTCCTGCTGGTGATTTGTTTGCCGTGTCCGTAGTTGGATGTCTGCTTGGGTATTCCTCTTGCTTGGTGGTATGGATTCCATTGTTTTTGGACCCATCCGATGGTGTGTTTGGTCGTTTCGACCTAGCAGCCCTTTGCGGTTGCCGCACCTTAAATTTTTGTTTGTTTGTTTGTTAAGGTGCGGCAACCGCAAAAGGGCTGCTATGTCGAAACGACCAAACTCACCATCGGTTGGGTCCAAACATTATAAATTTCACCACCAACCAATAGGAATACCCAGATACATCCAACTACGAGACTGCAAACAGGAGTTCGCATCAAAGAAATCACCAGAAGGATCTGGCTCCAAATCAAACATTCATGTTAGATATATAAACAAATCAAACATTGTCTGACAGAGCACCAACCAAGACGAATACCTAAGCAGGTAGCTTGCGAGGAGACCACAACCAGAGACCCATCCAGGACCAACTTGTCATTCACTGTCGCTGAACACAACTTCCTTTACTGTCGCTTAACTGGCCCCATGCCATAGTCAATTTCTCAGTAATGTACCAGCAGCCAGATATGGAAAGCAGGATGGTGCATGCATGGCAGGCGCTCAAACAGCAGTGCCGCAGCAGGAGTGCACTGCTTAACTGCATTCACCACTTGTTGCTGCACCCATGGTGCTGCTATGCTGACAGACCCACATATAAATTCACATGTCACAAGTGCATACAATGGATGGAAGCCAACTTCCCTCGATGTGTTGTGACATGTAATAGCACAAAGCAATAGAACTCACGCACCTGCAGCAACGTGCACACCAACCTTGCTTGCCCTGTGAAGATGGACCAATGGCACCACAGACGCAGACGCTGTGTGCACAACACCAGCAATACAGCTCAGCTGAAAGATGAGGGGATTCTTCACAGCATATCCTGTGCACCCGCCAGCAATCGTGGCAAAAATGTGCTGCACCTCACACTACTGTAGTGCCCTAGACATTTGCGGATCAAAGCACAG
This sequence comes from Pseudopediastrum boryanum, assembly GCA_963556185.1. Classification (NCBI taxonomy): domain Eukaryota; kingdom Viridiplantae; phylum Chlorophyta; class Chlorophyceae; order Sphaeropleales; family Hydrodictyaceae; genus Pseudopediastrum; species Pseudopediastrum boryanum. The sequence continues at coordinate 10,167,604 of OY744493.1, forward strand.
TGTTTCACCTCTAGGACATCAGCTAGGCCATGAAACCTCTCCTTGGACCATTGATTAGGTGACCATAGCCCATCGTTACGTTGTTACATCTACACTCACTCCACCATGAGCCGCTTACAATGAAGGAAGTAGGCTTACTACAATGAGGGCACCTGCCTCCTGAACACGACCATATATCCTGGCTCGTCATACCACCAGCTCCAGCCCATTCACCTCACCTTTCAATTCCTACACCAAATCCTCCCAGAAGGGGCGGCTTCACGTGCCCTACCCTTGTCCATGTATGCTTCTACCATAGCCAAGGTACAGATAAGAAGCGCGACAGCCTTGAACCATATAAACCATGGCTCTATACCTGTAACATCAAGCACTTCTTTTGTTTGTTTGTTTTGTCCTTAAGGGCCAGGCACAGCACATGGGAAAATCCACAGCTGCACGCATTGATTTGACTGCGTAGCAGGGAGAAGGAACTGAAAACATGTGGCACAATGCACTGCCATGACATCCGCTGTAGCACATGAGTAAAAAATTGAGCCCTGAATACATCAAGCTTCGGTTATAGTATAGTCTCTGCTCCTGCACACAATGGGCTCACGACTCTTAGCTTGTCAAGGCTGGTTGAGACTAGAACCATGCCAAAATACATAGGAACGCTTACATCCAAATCCACAGCATGCAAACACAGATCAGCTGCATTGATTAGGGACTGGATTTCTGTGGGGAACCTCTCAAAACATCATATGGATAGTTCTGGATTGTGCCCTCCACTCCTGGGAGATGGGGACCAAGTTCGAAAGATGCCAGCCAATTACTGAGAGGCTGTACATACAAATTAAGCAGGGGACAGCCCTGCTTAACATCAATCAATGCCCACGTCAAAAGGGGGTGCCAATATGCCACGAGTGAGTACTTGATATTTGCTATCTCTGGTGCATTTTTTGCCACCCGCCCAACCAGATGTTGAGGAAACTGCTGCTGTAACAAAGTATCCACCATATGCCCATGGACAGTTGTGGCATATGCTCCCTTCAGATCCAGCAGGAAAACATACAATGGGTTGCCGAGTCTCTTGTGGTCGTATGCAATGTACTGTGCTTTGCTTGGCCCCTTGAACCTAGGTTAAACGACTGACGAGCAGCGCCTGCAGCAGCAGCAGCAGCTGCAAGAGAAGCAGCTCTTGGTTTCAGCAGCCTCATCTGGCTACCAGATGCTGGTGACTGCTTACTCACAGGGCACACCACGGGGAGGTGGCTACTGGACATGTGCCCCCAAAACATAGAACTGCCAAGCAAGACATCGCCCCTTGAACCGTAAGGATGTTGATCCCCATGCGCTAACATGGGCATCCATCTCCCTGCTACAAGTCTTGACCCAGCCATGAAGGCTAGGCAGGGCTCAACGGCTGGGGACCAAATGAATGGCCTGGTGTCACCAGGTTACTACAGCAGTGTCTTCCCACTCGGGTGACATCAGGGTGTAACCCCTGCCAAGACCTGCTGCCCTGGCGGCTGAGGACCCCTGGGGAAAGCAGGGGGTACCTCATCGCCGTGTTTTGCTAAGCAGTTGAAGAGAAGGTTGTCCTTTGCTTTGTGATGTCATAGGTTGGACACCTGCAGAAGTGAGAGAAACAAGCTTTGTTAGCAGGCTGTACAGAAACAGCTCTGACCTTTGTAAGCCATCATTGATGGACTTCCTGGACATCCTGCTTGGTTGGTGCTCTGGATTGTGTTTGATTTGGATACACCCATCAGTCTCCTGCTGGTGATTTGTTTGCCGTGTCCGTAGTTGGATGTCTGCTTGGGTATTCCTCTTGCTTGGTGGTATGGATTCCATTGTTTTTGGACCCATCCGATGGTGTGTTTGGTCGTTTCGACCTAGCAGCCCTTTGCGGTTGCCGCACCTTAAATTTTTGTTTGTTTGTTTGTGATGCCAATTAGGAGCGAGCTGTAGTACATGCAATTATACCCAAATTCATTGTGGGGAGACTGTAGTTGAATTGTATCTAGATGCCATGATACAACTGCGCTGCAAGTCACTACATGTTGTAACAGGAGGTATAGGTGAAATCACTTGCAGTGTTAGTAGGAACCAGGTCGTCTCCACTCGGAGATCAGTTAGGACTGCTGTGCAGGGTTGTGCACGATGTATGGGGTCTGGTTGGGGCAGCAGCAGCCAGGTCGTCTCCACTCGGAGATCAGTTAGGACTGCTGTGCAGGGTTGGGCACGTTGGGGTCTGGTTGGGGCAGCAGCAGCCAGGTCGTCTCCACTCGGAGATCAGTTAGGACTGCTGTGCAGGGTTGGGCACGTTGGGGTCTGGTTGGGGCAGCAGCAGCCAGGTCGTCTCCACTCGGAGATCAGTTAGGACTGCTGTGCAGGGTTGGGCACCTTGGGGTCTGGTTGGGGCAGCAGCAGCCAGGTCGTCTCCGACTCAGAGATCAGTTAGGACTGCTGTGCAGGGTTGGGCACGTTGGGGTCTGTTTGGGGCAGCAGCAGCCAGGTCGTCTCCACTCGGAGATCAGTTAGGACTGCTGTGCAGGGTTGGGCACGTTGGGGTCTGGTTGGGGCAGCAGCAGCCAGGTCGTCTCCACTCGGAGATCAGTTAGGACTGCTGTGCAGGGTTGGGCACGTTGGGGTCTGGTTGGGGCAGCAGCAGCCAGGTCGTCTCCACTCGGAGATCAGTTAGGACTGCTGTGCAGGGTTGGGCACCTTGGGGTCTGGTTGGGGCAGCAGCAGCCAGGTCGTCTCCGACTCAGAGATCAGTTAGGACTGCTGTGCAGGGTTGGGCACGTTGGGGTCTGTTTGGGGCAGCAGCAGCCAGGTCGTCTCCACTCGGAGATCAGTTAGGACTGCTGTGCAGGGTTGGGCACGTTGGGGTCTGGTTGGGGCAGCAGCAGCCAGGTCGTCTCCACTCGGAGATCAGTTAGGACTGCTGTGCAGGGTTGGGCACGTTGGGGTCTGGTTGGGGCAGCAGCAGCCAGGTCGTCTCCACTCGGAGATCAGTTAGGACTGCTGTGCAGGGTTGGGCACGTTGGGGTCTGGTTGGGGCAGCAGCAGCCAGGTCGTCTCCACTCAGAGATCAGTTAGGACTGCTGTGCAGGGTTGGCCACGTTGGGGTCTGGTTGGGGCAGCAGCAGCCAGGTCGTCTCCACTCGGAGATCAGTTAGGACTGTTGTGTCACAGGGTTGGGCACGTTGGGGTCTGGTTGGGGCAGCAGCAGCCAGGTCGTCCCCACTCGGAGATCAGTTAGGACTGCTGTGCAGGGTTGGGCACGTTGGGGTCTGGTTGGGGCAGCAGCAGCCAGGTCGTCTCCACTCGGAGATCAGTTAGGACTGCTATGCAGGGTTGGGCACGTTGGGGTCTGGTTGGGGCAGCAGCAGCCAGGTCGTCTCCACTCGGAGATCAGTTAGGACTGCTGTGCAGGGTTGTGCACGATGGGGTCTGGTTGGGGCAGCAGTGATCATGGAGACTGTGGTTGCTTGACACTTGCCCCCGGTCGTTTGATGACAGTTATGTACATCACAGTCCTATTTCCATTGGAAAGAGCAGGCAAGTTTAAGTGAGAGGATGCACTGCACATAGCCGGCGTCCAGAATAGGCATACGCATGTTGGTTAGTAGGTTTATGACATGATGTGCCAGCCAGTGACATGGGCTTTGTAATGTTTTGCTGCATGTAATGCAAGATTGTATGCTTGGGCACCAGCATTGTCCCCTGATATGCTAACTCATCTGAAACTACAAGATCCTCTGCATACCTGTGGCAGTCTATACTCAAGCATATGCCGTACGATGTTATCACTTCTGCTTACCTCCCATAATAGCTTGGCTTGAGGGGTGCCCGAGGACTCCGGAGGAGCGCATCAATACTGACACAACAGGCAACATGAAAATACTTGGAACCATGGGCTGTCCTGCTACATACGAAGCTCTTGCGTTGCTTGCGGGCAAGGCTGAGGGCTTGCTCGTGGGCTTGCTGACGCGAAGCCAGGGAGAAACTGATGCGCAATGTTTCGTTGAAAGCTTGCGACCATCTGCATCATAGTGACATGGCACATGTGTAAGCTTGAGTCTAACATAAACTGCCGGGGACACTGTCGAAGCCAACTCCCACAGAACGACGTCGAGCTGCCCGCCTTGCTAACCTGGATGGGCAGAGTACATGCATGATGTCAATGAAGCACATATGCGTTTGGCACCCGTCCTTGGAAAGCTTGGGGAGGCAGGCGGGGCAAACCTAGGAGGGGAACTCCAGCATCCACAATAGCAGCAAGGCACGTCGAGATAAGCTGCATCAGAACACAATGATGATGGTCATCGGCTGGAAGTAGGAGCTTAACGCACGAATCCTGTGAACACCATGATATAAGAGTGATAGCTATGCCACCATTTCTGACTGACTGAAGTGAGCGACGGGCGCCCGCTCTTCCGTACCACGTGGAAGCTGAACGGTCCTCAATGCGGCCCCGACACCACAAAGGGCGCTTAGAGCCCGAGAACGCCAGAACCCAAAGGCCCTCATCTTCACTGATTTCAATGCGATGGCCACTTCCACCGTGCACTGCACCTGCAAGCTCGATGGGATGTCTGATATGGTTCCCTAGATTTGATGTAATACCCGTAAAGGAGCAATCCGGTTGAACATATGCAAGAACGTCCCCTTATGTACGTAGCTTCTTCCATCGATCTTTCGTCAACCCACATCAACACTGCTTAAGGTCGTCAGCAAACGGCAAACAAACCTGTACCCCTCACCTGGGGCACAGCAGCACCGACCCTATCAGGATACAAGTACCAGTCGGTGGTGACTTGATAAAAACTGACAAGGGTCATAGGGAGCTACTTAGCCAAATCTACTGGGAGAAGGCACATTGGCTTGTTGATCGCCAGGCTCTACTGCATATACTGCCAGCCAGCATCCCAACTTAAACATGACCATGAAGACAGGCACACAACACAAGTACTGGGAAGACCTGTTGAATACTTGACCTCGCCTCAAGAGAACTTTCTTTCACAAGAAACAGCACTTCCATGCATATCTTGAAACGCATGCAAGGGCCTTGAATGCAGGAAGACGCAGAGGAAGACTTTGAGCAACAACAAGTTTCAAACGATACTTATCTCGTTAGAAAAAGATATTTCACATTTCATGGCCCCACCACACAGGCCACCTCGTCTCAATAGAACTTCCTTTTACACAGGATTCATGCCCTTTAGCAAACAAGGCAACTGAAAAGTGTCAAGCAGCAAAAGCAGATGCATCACAATAGCAAGGGCTGGTTGATGTGCAGCACTCGTCAAGATCAATGAAAGAGACAAAACGACTATCACCTCCACAGCAGCCCAAGCGCAAAGGACTGCTTTCATATGGGGACCACAACAAAACAGTACTTCAGGCTGCCACTTTGCATGGAGTATGCAGGATGCCTAGGTCAGAGGACAGATGACAATGCACCTAGGGTTGCACGAGCAAGAACCCTGGCCATATAGTGCTCTCCTGCCGGGTCAAACTCCACCCCTGCATCACCCATGATTTGTTTGCCCAGCACAGATGTGCAAGCACCACCGCTCGTCACTGCTGTAATTGTCTGCTGTCAGTGTTTGTCATTGATCCATGGCTGCAAAGCATCGACTGTCTCTGTCTTCAACCACTCATATCACCTCCTGCACGTCCATGTCATGTCCTACTATGGGTCAATGGGCCCGTCCAAGCTTGATCTATCATTGCCTGAAACAAGTTGCATTCAGGTGGACTGCAAGCATGCAGTGTCCATGACCCTGGAACAGCGTGCATGCCAACTGCACGAGCTACCTTACTCCTAGGCTTCTACTTGACATATTGATTACATTAAATTTCCAAAAAGCAATGCAAAGTGCAAGATTCGTCCCCACTTCCTGCTTATAGCACATGCAGCGGGCTTACCGCAGGGGGAAGTTGCAGCCTGCCGCCCCTGCATGTTTACTAAACTGTAGCGACCACAACATTTGGACGGATGCAACGCTGGAATACAACCTGGCTGGTCTGCAGTTTAGTCTCCCCAGAACAACTATGAAATTATAAGACAATACCACAGGTATTTGACTTTTGGGCATTCTGAACAGAAGAACGAAGTTGAGCCCCTGCAGTCAAAGTAAGCCTACCATACAAACAGAGCCTGAGCCTTCCCTGTAAAGCAGCATGTGCCACACTGACCCGGTTATGGGTGGTCAGGGATGGCACCAATTAAGTCATAGCCCTCAATGAGAGGTTGTGTTGCCAGCCAGGACTCAACCTTGCTGAACTTGATGGACTGGTCTATAGCTGCTGAAGTCAATGCACGGCCGTAGCGCTTCTCTCCGTGCACAAAGAGTGACATAGAGTCATGACAAGTCCCTGCCATTGCTGCTGCTGCTGCTCTGTCAGACACGAGCCTTTTGTGCTTGGTCGAGGAGGCTGCCATTAAGTTTTGGAGGGCGGTAAAGAAGTCCTCCTCGTTGCCGAAGGCATGGGGATGGTCTTCCAGGTCCAAGATGCGACAGATCCCAGTGCCACGGCGTTTGCTATTGTCGAGAGGGTCTCTCACAATCTGGCGCTGAAGCTTCCAACCCTTGCAACCGCAGACGGTGTACCAGTACGGAGTGCCTGAAGGGCAAGGTGGCTCTTCTGGAGATAGCTGCTGCGCGAGCTCCTGACCAATGGTATTTACACGCCCAGGTTGTCGTGCTAGCTGTTTGACGGTTCCGATGAACAGATCATCCAAAAGCTCCGCTGAAAGGTCTTGCATTAGCGTAACAAGGTCGGTTCAAGAAACGTCTATAGAACCACGCTGCCACTTTACTAGCTCAAACAGTAGAAGAAGTGATCATTCGGACGACAGTATGCACCCAAACGTCCTTGATCGCTGCCAATGAAGGACACTAGCAACTTCCGATGGCTTGCAGAGACCGGGTCGAACCAGCAACACAGAACTTTTCCAGATGTTTGCATAAGTGCTGCACGCCAGAGCTTGCGTGTTAATGGGTACTAGACAAACCCTGCTGAGCAATGGTGGTCAAGACGGGTTGGTCACTCGTTCAGTTGAGTCTCACTCCCGTCCAGTGCGAGTGCCACTTCCCACAGCTTATCCTGGCTTGAAAGCACAGGCTTTCAGTCTTTGACTACCTCTTTACGAAATTATCAATAATACTTCCCTTAAAGTACTGAAGCCGTACTGTCGTCCTTACTGGGTCACTCCGGTGTACGAAAGCCTGGCTTCAAAGGGCCAAGGACGAGGGTAGCTGTGCTGCAAAGCCTGATAACGCCAGTCTGTGTGATCCTTTCATATCCGTTCTGTCCATTGTGGAGCGTGCAAGCAGATAGTTCCTAACAGCACGTCGGCTTCCGCTGGGATTCCATCCACTGCATGAGTTCCAGTCACTTAACGTGCCACTCGGTGAAGGACCGATGAGTGTAAGATGACATACCGAAAAGAGCAAGAGTGATGTCGCTTTGGTATTCGCAAGCAGTGCTCACCCATACTCGGCAGCTCAGACACAACGCACATGAATGCACATGAATGCCTGCCCAAGTGGCTGACTCTCTGCACTCGAATGATCGCTGCAGTAATGACCCTGCACGTACTACAATGTTTTGAAGGTGGTGATGCCTCCAGTGCCCCAAGAGAAGCATCACACACCCCTTTGGCTGCTTGAATTGCTACAGAAGTTGACTAAGGACACCCATTTGCAACACCTTAAATCTGAGACATTCACTTCTGATGGACCAGGTTCCAGTATTTCTGCCCATGGAGCCTAGGTTGGCTCCGTACGGGCGCCCCCTTTGAGGGGCCATGATGTAATCGTAATCTTTGTTGTTGTTGCTGTTCCACAGTAGTTGATGATGAGGCGCATTGTTTGTTCATGTGTGAACACCCCACAATTGTTGAGGCTAGAGATTTGTTTCTGGCAGCTGTGGTTCCCCCCGTGGCCGCGTTGTCCTCGCTCCGGTCTGCTGATTTCTGGGCACTGTCAGCCACTGGCTGTGTCCCTCTCTCGGCCTTGGTCAACAACAAACAAACAAACAAAAATTTAAGGTGCGGCAACCGCAAAGGGCTGCTAGGTCGAAACGACCAAACACACCATCGGATGGATCCAAGCACAATGGCTTCCAGACCACCAACCAAGCAGTACTGATACCGAAACATGTATCCAGGCAAGACAGAGCCCATGATCAAGAACAAACAAAACAAACAAAAATTTAAGGTGCGGCAACCGCAAAGGGCTGCTAGGTCGAAACGACCAAACACACCATCGGATGGGTCCAAAAACAATGGAATCCATACCACCAAGCAAGAGGAATACCCAAGCAGACATCCAACTACGGACACGGCAAAAACAAAACAAACAAAACACGGCAAACAAATCACCAGCAGGAGACTGATGGGTGTATCCAAATCAAACACAATCCAGAGCACCAACCAAGCAGGATGTCCAGCAAGAACACCACCCACTCCTCCATCGGTTGCAAGGGCATGGCAAACAATGACGATTACCACGGGCTGGAGATGTACAAGAACCATGCAAATAACTCAACCACAGAGGGATATATGCAACCAGACCCAACCACCATGGAATGTGGTCAAGTGTGTGGCCGTGTGTGTTCGTGTCTGTTGGTACTGCCATCAGACAGGTGGTACTGATGTGGTGGATTTACCGGATATCTTGCTCCCGGCAGGTCAATATTTGGATATGTTTGATTCGGAGTCGGTGACAGATGTTCCTAGTGATTCGTCTGATGAGGAACTGGTTGAAGTCTAAATAGCTACATGTTTGGGTATTAGCCTTGGTTGGTATGCTGGACGTCTTGGGTTGTACATATGCGGTGGCCTTACTGGACATCCTGCTTGGTTGGTGCTCTGGATTGTGTTTTGGACACACCCATCAGTCTCCTCCTGGTGCTTTGTTTGCTGGTGCTCCTATTTGCCGTGTCCGTAGTTGGATGTCTGCTTGGGTCTTCCTCTTGCTTGGTGGTATGGATTCCATTGTTTTTGGACCCATCCGATGGTGCGTTTGGTCGTTTCGACTTAGCAGCCCTTTGCGGTTGCCGCACCTTAAATATTTGTTTGTTTGTTTTGCTGTACCTGCTGGTGGGCTGTTTCTCCTCGCTCCCTCCCTAGCGCACTCCGAACAGAGTCACTCCAAATTGACCCCTTCTGTCCTTATGATCCCAAACCATCTTGATCCAGCCCACAGGCCAACCCCAGCCAAAGTCACTGCAGAAGTAGAACCCATGAGTTGAAACTGCTAAACAAACAAAACAAACAAACATTCATTGAAGGTGTTAACAAACAAACAAACAAAAATTTAAGGTGCGGCAACCGCAAAGGGCTGCTAGGTCGAAACGACCAAACACACCATCGGATGGGTCCAAAAACAATGGAATCCAGACCACCAAGCAAGAGGAATACCCAAGCAGACATCCAACTACGGACACGGCAAACAAATCACCAGCAGGAGACTGATGGGTGTATCCAAATCAAACACAATCCAGAGCACCAACCAAGCAGGATGTCCAGTAAGTCCACCGCATATGTACCACCCAAGACGGCCAGCACACCAACCAAGGCGAATACCCAAACATGTAGCTATCTAGACTTCAACCAGTTCCTCATCAGACGAATCACTAGGAACATCTGTCTCCGACTCCGAATCAAACAGATCCAAATATTGACCTGCCGGGAGCAAGATATCCGGTAAGTCCACCACATCAGTACCACCGGACTGATGGCAGTACCAACAGACACGAACACACACGGCCACATACTTGACCAAGGCCGAGAGAGGGACACAGCCAGTGGCTGACAGTGCCCAGAAATCAGCATACCTGAGCGAGGACAACGCGGCCACGGGGGGTTAAAAGGTGTTAAAACAAACACCTGAGACATATACCTTCTAAGATGCTCAGCAAAGGTGCAGAAAACAACCTTGTCCGCCCAAGCACAGCTCAGCCAAGAAGGCATGTGCAATGTCACAACCTGACTCTAATGGTTGGCTCCGCCAAGGCCACACCCTGGCCCGTTTGATATCTGCACAGCCAGCTCCATGTCGAGGCATCAACCCCAATATGCTGAAAAGCAACTGGCTCATAGCGCAGAATCATGTCCTGCGCAAAAACACTCCATGAAAAATCACTGCCAGGGCACCAGGCCACTGTTGCGTATATTTCTGGCATCTGCAACCTGTACTGCTTTTGCTATCCTACATGGCTCAAGTCCTCCCCACATGAAACGCTCCACTGCACACAGTACTGTAGTGCACATGTCTCAGTTCTCATCTCATAACACACCAGACATAGCACTGTGTGCTTGCTGCAGCAGGAAACTACGGGTCCTCTACAACCACCAATGCCCGCTTGCAATCTAGCCCAGGACTCCTTCACCTCACAGCCTATGACTATGTCACCTCTCACAGTGACATGGTTGCAAGGAAGCAAATGCACAAGCAAATGCACAAGGAAAACATTCTCTTTAGCGCAGCTGCAACACTCCCATGGATCGTTTCCATTTACAACAACCTGGCTAATCGAGCCAGGAAAAGCACTCACTGTTAAGCTAGTACTGGCTAGTGCCATCAGACACCAGATGCTGCAGAGTGACCACAGGATTGCCAAGCATCCTCAGAACCACCACATCAAGCACCAAGTGCCCACCAGTCTTCACACAAGGAGAGCGACATATGAGTTACGGATGAGCTAGGGGGCTATTTCCCACGGCTTGGGCAAAATCTAAAGGCATTTGCACTCCTACACAAGTAGAGCAGCATATTGACAGCAAACAGCACATTGGCCGTCAGAACTGCCTCCTCCTGCATGAGCACCCTAAGTTGCGCTACCAGAAACAAAGGAAGAATGCAAGCGACAGGCCAAAGACCAGCTGCGCACAGGAGCGGGGACAAACAATATAACCGCCCTCTATCAAGCAGACTGAGGATAAAGCAATTGCAAACTTCCCTATGGAGTGCTGAACCTCTTCCGTCTCAAAGCATGAGCCGGTAAGGATGCACCTCCTGCAAGGTGCTTTGCCAAGGATCACTACATGCTGTGCCAATATCCAACAATAAAGATCACGGAATTGGCTGCCTATTGCCTAGAAAACTCTCAACCTGCGTGAGGCTCACCAGCAGCGATACAATGGCATACGCTTCAACCACAACCAAGTGGGCTCGATGACCTTCCTCTATATAAGGCAACTACTGCACGCTCCTGCTTTGTTGGGAATAAATGTGTGCTGTAGCACAAAGGGAAGAAAGCTAAAACAAGCAACATTTAACTTTCATTGTACAAATTGTTCATTTCCTCAACCACCTTGATATCTGCCTACATAAATCTGCTGTGGGCTATCATTTCTGCCAATGGCATGTTTATGTGGCATGATACAAATGTGCAAAGATCGCCTGCAGCTTTCATGCCAGCACGGCAGCACGGGTCCATCCCTCACAACCCCAGCACAAGCACAAGCCCCAAAACCAGAATGACAAGAACCACCATGGGCTACATTTCCATGTCAGCCCTTTTACAACATTAATCAGTGCCTAAATCTTGTTACAGCTGCTCTTGTGCTACTCTCAAACTTGGTAAAGCGCTTGAACATACCCTCAGGCATACGATAGGGTTCATAAAACTACTTGTAAGCCTGCATAACTCTCGGTGACACACTGGGCAGACAACAGGCACTACTGCTGCACCAGCAAGCGCTGCTTATTTGCCTGCAAGCGCTGCTAAATTGCCTGCAGGGTCTGCTAAATTGCCGGCAGGCTCTGCTGCTTGCCCCCAGCAGCTTCTCCTCCTGTTGCTCAAGTGCTACTGCGCATCTCCACACCTGCTGCTGCTACTGTCTGCGTCCCCAGCCATGACTCCACCTTGCACTTCTTCACTTCTGTAGATCGCATCCTGCCCCTGGTTGCGCTGTGGAGGACTTGCCCATAGCTTGCAGCAGTACTCTGAGTGCTCACAGGCATGGTCTTGGAGGCCAAGGGATGGCCTGCAGCTGTCCAGGAAGGCCATGCTGCTGCTGCTGCTGCTACAGGCTGTGCTGGCAATTGAGCTGCTTGCTGTGAGGAGAGCATGTCAGCTGCTGCTTCTGCAGCAGAATAGATGCCTCCATTCATTGGAGCAGCTGATTGTACTGCAGGTGCTACTGGACCTGCTGAGACTACTGCTGCTGCTGCTGCTGGTGGTGGTTTGGTCGTGCGTATTGCTGGCAATGCTACTCGTGGTGTAGTCACTGCTGTTGCTGCTGCTGCTGCTGCTGGGTGATTGTTGCCGCTGCTGCTGTGGATGCTGGGAGCTTGGATCTTAGGGTCTGGGGTCAGAAGCACTAGGATAGCCATGCGCATCACAAGCTCCTCACCGTAACCGACAGGCTCATCTTTGTCGTTTAGGATACGGCAAACGCCTGTAGCCTGCCTCTTCGATGCGTCCTTGGCATCCCGTGTGATTTGCCGCTGCAGCTTCCAACCATACATGCCTGCGGTAGTGTACCAGTAGGTGGAGGACGACTTTGAAGGGCTTTTCTCGCTGCTGCTGGGGAAGCTGTGACGAGAGAGACCCCTTCGAACCAACATCTCAGGGATGTCAGCTGTGATGTAGGGGCTTCGCGCCAACTGCTTGACCACGGATATAAACAGGTCTTCCATCTCCGGCTCCTGCTTGTGGTTTGTGAGAATCGCTGCCATGATGAGGCTACAGTCAAGAGCTATAGCGGGTAAGACCCAGTAGCTGGTCTCGTATGCTTTTTACCTCCCGGGAAGGTTTCCAATTGAACACCTGCAACAGCAGTTGAGCGGATCTCAGCTCTGCAAGGGATCACATGGAGAGACATGATATACACAAACTCCTAGAATCTGCAAGAGCCATGCGAGCTCACTGACAGACAGTACTGTTGCATACATTACATATGGGCCTACCTTGTGCTCAAGCAGCGCAATGCACGCCCGCTCAATGCGCCTCAGTTTTCCGACAAATGCGAGAGACCTTTGGTTCTGTCTTAAATGGAAATGATTCGCCTGCGGAGGAGACCCAAACGGTTCGGTTGCGCGCTTGCACAGGTTGTTAGAAAGATAGAAGAGTATTAATTGCGTACTTCAAAGTTCAGAGGAAGAGGCTTCTCATCATAGCATGCACACAGTTGGGACAAAGGAAGCCACACAATTAGTATGTGCATTCGGGCCATCACATTATAAGGATGCGCATTCAAGCTGAGGCAGCCAAGTGGAGTGGGCTTGGTGGCACCCGTCCACTCACCGGTGAGGGCCAAACTCCGCCGGCATGAAGGGACAGGCAATCAAAGGGGTACATGCAGATGCGTTGAAGCGGATTATTTATTAATCGGAGCTGATGTGGGGTGTCCCGCTTTACCTTTCGCCACGGACATGTCCACGTGCCGGTTGGGTAGTTAGTACTGGGACAATACACAGTATGAGGCAGGGCGCAACTTCTTGCCCACGACCAAATCAGGCTCTAAGCTCTATATGTTCAAGCTCCTGGGTGATATGTGAAACTGATAAGTTTTGTGCAAACTTCTGCCCTCCGCTGGAATTCTACAGCCCGGTGCCTAATCACCACTGTGCGGCCTTGCCTGCGGAAAGAGCACAGCCTATTCGATACTGTGTGGCAGGCTCTGTGAGTATGGCGTCAGTGGCGCTGGTTATATGATTCTGCAACACAGTTTACAAAGAGAGTGTAGTCTAACAGCATTACTGCAGCCTCCCAGCAGCTGGGAATGTCTTCAATGCACCCCTGTCTCTTTGTGGCAGACACTAGCAAGCATGCATACTGTCTGGGGCCTGCCTGTTTCAGCTGGCATAAAGTATTGCATATGCTCAGGAGGATGGAAACTACATGGGAGCAGATGAGACACACCACTTGCCGACCAGCAGTGGCACAGCTGCCATGCCCTTCTCGTCTTCATTCACCATTAATGTTAGATATATCAAGCATGCCATCCACACATACAGCTTACCCTCACACAGCCAGTTTGTTACACCGGCCTTCAGTGTGCACTGTCCCAGGCTGGAACAGATTGACATGGGCATTTGACACCCCCCTTGATGATCACATGCAGCGCGGCAATGGGCCTCGATAGTATCTTTCTCTGTGGTGGCTGCTGCCATGAGTGCAAGTGCACCAGCCTGCAATGCACGATACTGTGCTGCTATACACAAAGACCCGGCACCATGCACACCACAGCTTTTATGTGGCCAAGGCCACCACAACTTCAATGCCACTGTTCCAGGCACAGGCCGCACCACTAGACACCTTAGTACTGCTGATCAAATCTGCTTCCTCTCAGCATGTTGAAATGAAACTATATTCTCTCCCACAGATGGAGGCTGGCAAGCACTACACCCAGAAAGGCAGCAGCTAGACAGCATACTAAAGCAACCAAAATAAATGCCAAATGGTACAATACCAGAACTCCCCTCTCAGCCCAGAGGGCCGGTTAGCAGCTATATACAAAAGGTGCTACCTCTTCACAGCAGCTTTGCTCAACTGATCAGTAGGTGCAGGCATGAACCAACCAGTAATTGCGATCTGAGCTGCCCTTGTGGTGCTTCATACTTTACAGGAGAGCTCTGTGTATGCAGCAAGATCTTCTGTCACAATAGTGCAGCATGCCAAGCTCTGGCAACCTCAGTAACAACAGGCTTTTGGAGGTACCTCATGAATGCCTCAACCGAGCACATGCCTTGACCTACACACAGGATGGGAGCAGCCCCTTTGAGCAACAACAGCAGGCACTCCTAAAATCATCTTATAGACTACCAAATAGGTACGATACACACACATACACTTAGCAGGGGGTATGTAGCACACTGTCCAGGCCCTAATCATTTCCCCAATAATGCAACAAGCAGAGGCAGAAGCACCACAAGAGCACTTATGCATGCAGGTACTAGCGTCTCTGCAACCATTCTTGTACCTCAGCTTATCATCCATACAGCAGTAGCATAGCACCCAACGAACAAAACCTCAGAGAAGTGGCAATGCAGAAGTCTCTGACTTCAAGTCTGTGCATTGCTGTAACCTTCTTCAGTTTGGTGCACTTGTAATTGAGCTCCACAGGGGCCACTGAACATCCCCACCTTTGTAGGCTTCTCATATGCAAGCAAAGCAAGAGGCACAGAAAGGGTAGCTTATGCCTTGAGCATCTTCCTGTGCCCATAACCGTGGCCATAACCACCATGACCATAACCACCCTTGCCACGATAGCCACCATAACCGCCACCAGAGCTAGCAGCAGAAGCTGCCGCAGCAGAGGAAGAGCTACCACCGGGGTAGTAACCATACCCACCACCAGAAGCAGCGGCAGCAGCGGCTGCTGCGGAAGAAGAACCACCACCAGAGGCAGCGGCAGCAGCAGCGGCGGCTGCGGAAGAACCACCACTGGCAGCAGAGGCAGCTGCAGATGAGCTAGAAGAGCCGCCGTAGTAGCCCCTACCGCCCCACTTTGCGCCCATTAAGCGACGTCCATGGCAGCCCCACCTCCAGCGTCCACAGCCACCACCATGGGGACGGCCACCACCACCACCGGAACTAGCAGCAGAAGCTGCCGCAGCAGAGGAAGAACCAACACCGGGGTAGTAGCCATATCCACCACCAGAAGCAGCGGCAGCAGCTGCTGCTGCAGAAGAGGAGCCACCAGCAGCAGCAGCGGCGGCAGCAGCAGCAGCGGAAGAGGAGCCACCACCACCACTAGCAGCAGAAGCAGCGGAAGCAGCGGAGGAGGACTGAGGCTGGTAGTAGCCACCACCCCACTTTGCGCCCATTAAGCGACGTCCATGGCAGCCCCACCTCCAGCGTCCACAGCCACCACCATGGGGACGGCCACCACCACCACCGGAACTAGCAGCAGAAGCTGCCGCAGCAGAGGAAGAACCAACACCGGGGTAGTAGCCATATCCACCATTAGAAGCAGCGGCAGCAGCTGCTGCTGCAGAGGAGGAGCCACCAGCAGCAGCAGCAGCGGCAGCAGCAGCGGAAGAAGAGCCACCACCACCACTGGCAGCAGAGGCAGCGGAAGCAGCGGAGGAGGACTGAGGCTGGTAGTAGCCACCACCCCACTTCGCGCCCATTAAGCGACGTCCATGGCAGCCCCACCTCCAACGTCCACAGCCGCCCCTGCCACCACCACCACCGGAACTAGCAGCAGAAGCTGCCGCAGCAGAGGAAGAACCACCACCGGGGTAGTAACCATATCCACCACCAGAAGCAGCGGCAGCAGCTGCTGCTGCAGAAGAGGCGCCACCAGCAGCAGCAGCGGCGGCAGCAGCAGCGGAAGAGGAGCCAGCACCACCACTGGCAGCAGAAGCAGCAGCAGCCGAGGAAGAGGACCCGCCGTAGTAAGGCTGCTGGTAACCACCATGACCACCCCACCTGGCATTCTTCAGCTGCCTTCCTGATGAGGACCATTTCTCCATATGCACTTCCCCATTCCCATCTGTGAACATGACCATGCCCCCAGCATGACCCCCAGGCACATTGCCAGTGGAGTGAGCTAAGTGCATGGCTGCGTCCATCTGCTTGATGTTGTGGTCCTGCAGATGAACCAGCGCGGCTAAGGCAGGATTCGCCTCGGCCTGTGCTGCGGCTGCAAGGCAGCAAGAACATATTCGGCGGGTTAGTGTGGCTATACTTGCTGCAGCAATGCTTGAGTTGCAACTGACTGTATGAATGTATGGTTCGCAATGCCCATGCACGACCCAGCTAAGAGTATGCAGAGTCTGGAACTTGCTTCAGAATGGCGAGTTGCTTCCTGACGATTACGCGACATACCTAGTAAGCCGAGCAGGCACAGTGCCACAACATAGGCCCGAACCATGTTGCTAGGATGCCGGCGACAGGCTGAACTGTAGATTAAACCGACCCCTGAGCACGTTGATGATTAAGTTTTGACTTTCCAGTCCCTTGCGATCGATACTGAGTTCCTGACATTCCTTAGCACATAGCTGGTGCTTAAATGGTACTAGGGTATGACTCTCGATCATTCGTGCTTTATACAGCAGCCGGACCAGCTTGGACCCATTGAATGAAGCCTTCTGAAACAGCGCAGCACTCTGCGGTAAGTGGGGTCACCCGAGTGAGAAGGTGGCAACGGAAGGTGACAAAGAAGGCAAAGAAGGCATTCGATAAGCACTGGTCACTTCAGAGGTGCCGCGCAATGTGGTTGTACGACCTCTGTATGATTTCTAGCGTATGCTCGATCATGTGAGTGATACCTGAAAAAAAGTTGGTCAGTACCTGCGGTCCTGCACGGCTTCCATCTATGCGCGTACGGCCTTTTTAGCCTTTGCCCCTATTGGGTAACCTATGATGGCCTGACATCTGTGGCCTTCACGAATCTGCATAATCCTGTGCTCGGACCGTTACTTTACTGCCGTCTACAAAGGATTATCCTATCCGTCAGCCACCTGCAACAAGCGCTACAGCCACTAGCCATCGATAACTCCCCAAATGGCTAACTGTCAGCAGTGAAGCTCCCATGACCAATCAAGCATATGCCATAGTGAGCCCCAGCGGAGCTATTACAAAGAGAAAGCTGGCAGCAAACTGTGCGGCATGTAGGCGAGCACATCCTCACCAAACAGATGGCTCAGTGCGCCCAACGTGGCATTGACATCACTATCCTCCTTCCAAGCTTCAGCCAACACCCCGGCCAAGCGCGTCCCCTCAGCATCAACCCCAGCAGCCTCCTTACGTCCATTCTTCCCCCGCTGCTTGCCATTCTGCTGCTGTTCTTGTTTCTTACCAGCCCCTGCCAGCCCCTCCACTGCCTCTGTCACCTCAAAACCTGCACCTGCACCTCCCCCACTACTTCTCCCACTCTTCTGTCCTTCTGCCGCCTCTACCACACCCTTAATAGCAGAAGTACTCGCATCTGCAAGCTCTCCATTAATCTCCCCATCAATCTCCATAGTAGCTGCCCCATTGCCAGCACTGCGTCCTCCATCCATCCCTGCTCCCGCCCCAGACCCTTCTGCCCCTGCAGATCCCTCAGCTCCTGCTTCAGCATGGGGCACCAGCACTTTCAGCAAAAGCCCTACCTCCCCTCCAGGCCCCACCCGCAACCCCACCCGCAGCACCCTCGCTTCTGCTTGTGCCGCTGCTGCTGCTGCCTTCCTAAGCGCTTCTCTCCGCTCTACTTCATCCCAGGCCACCTTCTTCCGCAAGTACTGCTGCCGCGCCAGCACCATCTGCATTGGAATCTTCTCCCTCACAGCTCCTATCAGCTGGTCATACATCCCACCCCCAATGCTGGACAACAAAGCCCCAAACAACATCCATGCAGCTGTAATTTGCTGCTGTTGTTGCTGATCCTTGCCAGGTCCAGTCGCCCCCTCTGCCCCACCACCATTATCAGCCCCAGCTGCTGCTCGTCCTGACTGCGACCTCGGCAGCCCGCTTGCAATCTCTGAACGCGCTAACGCTGCTACCTCTTTCCAAACTTTACACCGGCTGCCCCCTCCTGCTGCTGCTGCTGCAGCTGCAACCCCTGCTGCTACACTGCCACCGCTGCTACTGCTGCTGCTCATGATAGGCAGCAGCACCTCTGAAACAAAGGGTTCCAAGCTCGGCAACAGCAGTGCCCGCACCACAGACGGCCCCAGTGCCCTCAACCCCACCACAGCACCATACTTGGTCTCCAGCGCTTTGCCAGGGTCTGTCCATGCCTTGCCCAACACCCTGCAAACCTGTGGCTGTACATTGTGGTATGGCTCTGAGAAATGGCGGCAGATGGCACCTAGTAGCAAAGCCGCCTGGTCACGGAGTTCCCAATGCGTGCTGACAGCTGCTGCCTGGTTGCTTACACCTGAAGGCCAGCTGACATCTGTGGGGCTACCTCCTGCAGAAGCAACAGCAACGCATGCATGTTCAAGATCCTGCTTCCATCGGGCAGAAGGGACAGGAAAGGGACCAACAAACCGGTACAGGGTTGGAGCGAATACATGATTGATCCCAGCAGTATGTGCCAATCACTACTTGCAAAAGGGTCTTGAAAAAGGGTCCAGCTAAATAGAAAGATATTGATAGGAAATGTGCTTGGCTGACAGTGATGTTATATGAGATAGATCACTGCACAGCCCTCAGACCATGCAGCACCCGCCCACATGACTCCAACCAGTTCTTTAGTGTGTGTTGAAAGAGACCAATACTGCTTGTTTGTTTGTTTACTGAGAGGTAAGACGACGACAGCAGACTAATCAGACATCAGAAGCCAGAACTATTACTAAGAGCAGTACAGACCGCATGCTTTGTGACTGGCCAACAACCCCAGTACCCTGCCACCCCTTTGATGTTACAGGTCTCCTGAGTTGCACTCCTGCCAATGGCCAGGTAACAAGCCTGCAAGAGCAGCATCTGCCAAAGGCAGCGGCCCTAGAGATCGGCCATTAAGCTTCCCACAGCTTCTCCACGAAGCAAATGCCAGCTCACAATCTAATGCACAAATGGCACATTATGTTGCACAACACTGCTACACTTCCGTTGAGTAGGGAAGCGGGTTGGCCCTGGTGCGTTTGGTCGTTTCCCCTAGCTGCCTGGTGCGCAGCAACCACTTGGATCATTGTTTGTTTGTTTGTTTGTTTGCATACACAGCCACAGGCAATCCATCCACCACTTTCTCCCCCTCTTCCTCACCTAATGGGTGCATCAGCAGGGTGCTCATAACCGCTGGCATCAGCTGCTTCACATACGGCTCCAAATGCACCTCTGGGTTGTTCAGCAGTGCCTTAGCCAACCCCAGCAGCCTCCCCAACACCACCAAGTCCTTACTGTAGCTCTTCACAGCATCCGCTATGTAAGCCACAAAGTACGGGGTCAGAGGGTGTAGCCCAGGGTCTGTCGCAACACTCGCCAGTGCCCCCTTGACCTGTGCTTCATGACGAGCAACAGCAAGAGCTGCTGCAGAGGCCCCACCGTCTGCTGCTCCTCCTCCACCCCCAGTGCTGCTGCGGCGGTGAGCCGGAGGACCAGAGGGGCCAACCCCACCAACCCCACCAGCACCACCAGCAGGAGCAGGAGGTTTTCCGGAAGGCCCTGGTACGCCACCACCACTACCACCAGCAGCAGGAGCGGCAGCAGCAGCAGCAGCTCCCGACGCTTCTGAGAGCGGGGCCCCAGCAGCTGCACCACCAGGTCCCGGAGGAGCTCCCCCTAGCCCACCAAACCCACCTAAACCCGCACTGAGACCAACACCAACACCCCCTCCTAGACCACCTGCTGCCCCTCCTCCCCCACCTGCTGCTGACCCTAGCGATTGCAGCCCTCCTCCTGTAGCCATCCCGGTACGCCCTCCTCCCCCACCCAGCATCCCCCTGGCCCCGCCCGCCACACCACCCAACCCACCCCCACCACCACCTGCTGCTATTGGTGTGGTGCTAGTGAGGATGCCTATGAGCTTGTCAAAATACACCCACAGCTCCTTGGGCACCAGGTGGTGCACTGGGTGCTGCACTTGGACTGCTGCAGCAGCAGCAGCTGCTTCGCGGGGACCAAGCGGCTGCCCAGGTGCAAGGCGGACAGGTACGGTGGCTGAACCACCAGCGCCTCCAGCTGCAACAAAAGGTGGCAGAAGCAGTGGCAATAAGCATGTGTGAGTGGGTACGAGAGAATGTGAGTGTACAATCATGTGCAACACTAGGTTTGTCTGTTTGCAACTTTGGAGAGCAGGACCAGCGCACTGGACAGATCCTTTACGCACTCTTGCAGCTGCAGCCGTAGATATGGGTTTTAAGTTGGTGTGCTGCAGGTTACGACAGGCTGCTTATCCTATCAAACCATTGTGTTGGGTTTGCTCTAAGATAGCCTTTGTAGAGCGTCAGAAATGAACATGAAAGTAGATAATGGCGGGAAAAAGTGCGCTATCTTGCCTTGGCGCTGGTATGTGATACAGAACACACATGGAGTCATGCTGGGCTCAAGAACAACATGGAGCGCAAGCATACACAACTCACTGCATGTGGCCTTGCTCGTCGGCTAATGGCAGTTTGCCAGCTGCACCCCTTCATAGAACCCACGCTGAGCTGGCAGAGCTGGAGGGCAAGCAGCCTGCACTTTTGCTGCCCACCCCAGCTCCCAGACCTGTGCCGTTATGCATGACCGTTCCCCCACACCATCATACCTCTAGCTGCAACTTCATCTTCCCATTCATGTAGCGCTGTTATCCCGCTATACCTGAGCCTTAATGGGTTCAGAAGCCATATTCTATACCAACGTCCTAAAAAAGAGTCTCTTGCTGGATAGTGCTGAACACCCTGTAGCCTTCTTCCTTGGAAAGAGACTGTGCTCTTTACATGCTCCCTCCCCAGCCACCTGCCTTCATCCTCACCTTTGGCTGCTGCTTGTTCCTGCCCCTTGCCAGGCACGAGCTCTGCCCTGCCCTGCCCTTGCCGCTGCTGCTCCCGTGCCCCTGCTGCGCTGGCACCCTTCCTGGCCCGCTTGTTAGGAGGCTCCTCAGCCAAGGGTGTATTCTCAGGCACATGTGGCTGTTGACCCGCCACTGCTAGCCAGTGCACATGGAGCCCAACGTCCCGAGGTGCTGGGGGAAGGGGGGCCTCAATGAGCTGTGTGCAGGAACAGGGGTTCAGGAATAAGGAGGGGAGTTAGACCCTTAGCAGAGCCAAAGAACATGAGGGCTTAAAAAGACAGGGGGCTGAGTAAAGAGGGCTCTGATCTACCTTTGGGGTAAAAGTCTATTTAGCAGACACGGGAAAGAGCATATCAGCAGAGGCTCAGGCTGCTATGAAGCAGTGGTGGTTAATCTGGGCTGGGCAGCATCTCGTGTTGCAAAGTGCACTTCCTGGTTCGGAAAGCTTGCGGGGCCAGTGGAAGCAACAAGGAAGCATAGCCCGCTTATGCAGCCAAGCACTTTGAGCATGGAGGACAGGAAAGCCGCCTATCAAATAAGCATTTGTGACGTGTGTCCTTAGCCATGGTGCAACTACATGCACACAGTACGACCGTATCGCCAAAATGCGCAATTGCTCGTCCTAATGCTTTCCTATGCTGCTGCAGCCTACCTTAGTTTAGGTGCAAAGCTCTTCATCACCTCGCTCTTCGTATGCACTGCTTGCTAAGGCCCATCCACTGCTGCATGTATGACATCTCTTGTCTGTGCAAGGCCTGTGGTGGCTTGGTCCTGGCATGTAGGAATATGCTGGCTTCATCATCTTACCTGCGCATAGTTGAGCTCCGGATCCTTGATGTAAAAGAGGTCCGGATGGCCAACCACTCGCAGGAACTTGGATGGATCCTTGCTGCTGAACCCAAACACAGGCTGCAGAAGTAGAAGAAGCTTCCCAACTCAGTGCAGGCACGATTGCAGCAGGCTACTGGACTCCAGATGATGCAATTACTGGGCTTCAGATGATGCAATTACTGGGCTTCAGATGATGCAATTGATGGTACGTAAGTTAATTCGGCTTCCGACTGGCAGGGAGGCTTACATCGACGTTGCGAAGGCGTAGAGCATGAGCTACATCTTCTGCCGTGAGGACTGTCCGCCTTGCATGCTTAGCGAACTTCAAAGCCTCCTGCGTGCATAGCTCCCATACTGGGTGCTCTGTCCATGAAGTGGGAGTGCCCCAGGCCAAGGGATTTTACTTGAATGACTTCTCTAAGCCGGTACTCTACATCAGGAGCAAGCGTCCTGGCTGCTTCATCGGAAAGCTTAGCAACCTCAACACTGTGAGCTATTGCTTGTATCGCTGAAGGGTCTATGAAGCTCATGTTAGGCTAACAGGCAGTAATGCTTTGCATTATGCCCTGCTCTACCGGGCTGCTGCTGATAACGTGCCATCTGCTAGGCACTCGCATCACGTCGTGCATAGAGCTATCTGGAACACTAGTAAGAACACCATGAATGTCCTTATCCCGCGTGCAGGTCATGTTTCGACTGACGCTGTTGTTCACTGTCACTGCACGTCGTACAGCCAGGACATGTGTACAGCTTTGTAGTCACCTTGCGCGCCCGTTCCTTCCAATGCCCTATAGCAGACCTTACTGGATACATACGCCTCGATGCGTGTTATGCTAACCGGTGTGGTAGCTGAATTCATGCTTGTTTTCTGCATGTCCCCTGGAGATCCACCGAGGGCCTGTCGGCTGAGGCTTTGATACCATTAAGAAACAGTCTTGAATGCTTGATATCAGGTCTGGAATCGGTCGCTCCTGTTTGAAGCTTGGTGGGGGGGCCATGACAGTTCCATAGACCAAGCTGTAAAGAGCAATCGCTATGCTTAGAAGAGCTGCAGCAAACGCGCTGCAGCACGTCTCCCGAGTAGCCCAGGCGCCCTTAACAAATGGCGCTGCTCCAGCTGCAGCTAGCCGCGTTTGCCACCAGCAGCAGGCATCCCTCTGGACCGGCTTATGGGCCTGCATACGTGGTACGTGCAAAACAAATTGTCTACCCCTAGGGCATGGATACTCAGCATGCAAAGCTGCTACGTATTTGCTATCGAGTGCCCAGAGCATCTGCCTGCAGCAAAACTATGCTCCCACCCCTCATCAGCAATGCTTTGCTTCCATTAGACTGTGGCTACGTTACCAAAAGCTCGCCTTGCATCAGCATGCAGCTTCTGTCAATAGAAATTGAGCCGTCTTCTGCTGCAGGCCCCTCCCCATGTCCACTACACAGCTCAGCTGCAGGTGCTGCTAGGACCAGCTGGGCTGTCCGCCTCCCAGCCACCCACGGGCGCTCTTTTGCAACCAGAATAGAGCGTGAAGCCAAATCAAATCCAGGTACATGGTTGTTGTACACACTCTTCAGCAGCTCCCCCTCCATCAGTACTGGCCCAAAGGGCTATACACCTGCATCCCTGGTCCTGTAAAGCAATGCAGATACGACAGCATTCCAGCGGCTGACAGGCATGGACTTGAGCTTCATGTTACACAAGAGGGTCAGAAGGCTTGATGGAGCAGATTACAAATTACAGATATTAGGCGAGATGGGCCTGGCTTTGCAGCGGGTGCTTATTTGGCTGTAGAGGGACCAGATTGTGTCTTTCAGCCAGTAAACATCTCCCAGTAGAACCAACAAATGCCTGCTTATCTGCAAGCTGCAGGGAATGTGCTGTATCACCCTTGCTTGCAATATATGTATGATGCAGCATCTGCATGTGTTGGCACCTATGCTGATCCCATCCCTGAGCAATATGCTCTCCAAGCCATGGTCTGTTGCCTCTACCTTTACTGGTGCATGTGTATGGTGCAGGCCTTAAGTTCTGGAAACCCACCAGTCCTGGTCAACGGTTCCGTGTAACAATAAGGAGGACTGGGATATGGAAGGGCAGGCCGTTGCGTGCTCTCACAAAAGGTAAGCATCTTCGGGTGCAAGATCATGTTATGAAATTATCAACACAGACCTTCTTCTATAAATATGAACACAATATGCAAGCAACAGCAGTTGCGGTGACAGCAGCATTATATGTGATGTTCTGGTTTCGATGAGCTTGCATCTGCTCCTGCTTTGGATGCCCAGCCGGGACGGACCATGGACAGACCTCGTCGTACGGCTGCAACAGCATCAGATAACTCCTATTGAATATGATTGCTTCATGAAGTCTCTGCAAGCCATACCTGTCCTTAGAGACACACTATAATTGGCAGCAGGCTTGCTTGTTCAGCTCATGCCACCATTTTGCCATCACCCAAGGCTCCAATAGTTTAGCTGCTTAGTTGTCGCACCACGCCGCGGTTAGAAAGATTGACCAGGACCGCTGCTAGAACAGCCACAGATTCATGTGGCATGCTAGCGGCTTGTGACTAAAGTACACAGCGACTCACTTACAGCAACATGCCTCTGACTCCTTTGCAAGATGCAAAAGGAAACGCAGCTAATGCAGCAGAACCCTCTTATGGTGCTCTTCACCTTCTGTGTCTGTGAAGGTGAGAAGAATCATGGTGGGCGCAACAAGCATGGTCGCATCACCTGCCGGCATAGGGGTGGGGGCCACAGGAAGAAGGTGCGCCAGGTGGACTTCCAGCGCATGACAGGAGCAGCAGGGGTGGTGGAGCGGCTGGAGTATGACCCGGGCAGGACTGCTTACATTGCGCTGGTGAAATACCCAGAAGGTGAGGGAGGTGGGGGCCAGTGGGAGCCTGGGAGGATTCTATGGTATGGGGCTGGGGGCCATTTGTAACTTGGCCTGGGTTGTTTGGGCTTTGGGTGGTTGCCTGCTGTCTCCAGCTTGTCATCAATAAGTTGCTGCGCCAGATGGGCTTTCAGCGCTTAAAGGGAGCGCCTGTGGTAGTGGAACGGCTGGAGTGAGGCTCTTGCAAGACTGCTCACCATGCGCTGGTGAAATATCCTGAAGGTAAGGGAGATGGGTTGCTAGGGATTGGCAAGGGCTTTGGAAGGAGGGGCGTAGGGTGGGCCACTGTGAGCTTACTGGAAGAGTGGGCTGGGTCCTCGCTTAACTTTTCCTGATTTGCTCTGCTTTCCTAGCTTGGGCTAAGGCCTCGGTTCCCTCGCAGTATAATCCATGGTCTTGTGTTCTTTGGCGTAGTTGTCCTTTGGTTAAATGTATTGATTTTGCTTCGGCGATGTCAGGGGGGAGTCACACGGAAATGTGTTGGATCTCACAGTGCTGTCTAATCACCACACTCCATGGGCAAATGGTAAAGCTCTAGAGCTTCTCTAGTTCCTACATCTGGGCATCTTTGCTGCTCACTTTGCCGGCGTCAGTTGCTGCTATAAGATAGGGCAGCTTAAGTTTCAGTTGCGGCTTGGCAGGTTTGGGTATCGCCTGTCAGTTGTCCTGTCTTAGTTTACTTCCAGACTAGTAGTCCAGGACTTTTAATCACCGTGGCTCCAACCTCCTATCTGATGAATGCAGTTTAGAAAAAGGTGTTTGTCCTCAGTGTATTCATGTTGACGTGCCTTTGTACAAGACCGCTAAATGCTTTCTGAATCTGAACCTTAGGAAGGTGGTCGACCAACGGGATGGAGTGCATGTATACCAAGAACTCTGCCAATGCTGTTGCTGCTAGATTTTGTTGATATGGGACCTTCCCGGGTACTCGACGAAACTCAATAGCATGCATTCAGCCTGGTAACTCACTCACTGCTGCTGTTACTGCTGTGGCAGGTGCGGTCAAAGGTCAAGGTCACCCTTACAGCTACATCCTTGCCCCACAGGAGCTACAGCCGGGTGACACAGTGCAGTCTGGTGAGGACATCCCCATCAAACCCGGCAACACACTGAAGTTGAAGGACATCCCAGTGGGCATGCCCATTCATAACATTGAGCTGCAGCCTTTCAAAGGGGCGCAGATCTGCAGGGCGGCGGGGTGCATGGCCAGCATTGTGAACAAGCAGGAGACACATGCTATTGTGCGGCTTCCGTCAGGTGGGTGGGGGTGGGGTTGTGGGTGGGCGGTCTGAATGGCGTGGGTGGGTGGGTGGGTGGGGTGAGATGGGGTTTCTGAGGTGGGGGTGGGATGGGCTGTAAGCAGATGTCAGGGGAGTAGTTTTTCATACTGGTGTGTCATGCTGAAATGGTTTATGTAATTAAGCTGAGGTCATGCAGGTCATCCTCAGTGTGAAGCTGGCAATGAATACGTGGTAGGCTTGACACCAAATTTGGCATGGTTTGGATGTTGAGCATGCAAAGTCACCACTCAGGCTTTCATGTATTTGGCAAGCGGGCGGAACATGGAGAACGTGGTTGGGGACCAAGGATATTGCATTACTAGCTGGGATGAGTTTGAGAACCTGGAATGTTTTCAAGGACAGGTCTGTGTGCAGGCCGATAGATAGGAACCACAGTGGGGTAATGCGCAGAACAAATTCCCACAAGAGCTTATCGCCTTTGCTATGCTCAGTGAACATTCCTTTCAGAGACAATTATTGACTCCTTCCCTTGTTATCCTCCCACTCCACTCCAGAATGTCTCTAGAGATCCCTAGGACCATAGTCACGCATCATGAAAAACACTGTTGTAGGGGTATACACGCATGCAGGGGCATGATACCATCAGGCCAAAAGCAAAACTAGACTTTTCTATACGTTATAGAACACTGCACACCCCTCGGGCTGTGCAGCACCCGCCAGATGAGTGCCATGTACTGTGGTGAGAACTAGTGGGGAGCAGTCTCCCGGGCAGGTGCCCTGTGACCCTACAGACAGCACTACTGCTGCTAAAGCCGTCCGGTAGGTGTTAGAATGTGCTTATATGAGATAGATCACTGCACAGCCCTTGAACCATGCAGCACCATAAACCATATGACTTCATTAAAGGGTGTCATTTAGTTGTTTTAAACTTCATTTAAAACAAAAAAAAGATCTTATGTTTCTTATCGCTCTTTTGCACAGGTGAGCAGCGCTTGATACCCCTTCGCTGCCACGCCACAATTGGAGCTGTCTCCAACCCGCAAAACAAGAGTCGTGTGATTGGCAAGGCAGGGTACAATCGCTGGCGGGGAATTAGACCCACGGTTCGTGGTGTAGCGATGAACCCTATTGACCATCCCCATGGAGGAAGTACTGCAGGTGGGAGGCCGAGTTGCTCTCCCTGGGGTTTACCTGCCAAGGGAGGGTACAAGACGCGGGAGAAGCACAAGGCCACGAGCAAGTTCATCCTGGTGCCCAGGCCAAAGAAGAGGCGGGGTTGAGCATGGGTTGGGGTCGTGCTGCAACTGCCATTGACCGCCTTGCGTGCCGTGCCTCCACTGGCACCGTTTGGGGATGCTGGTTCTACCATTATTCGTTTCGACTTCCGGTCTTGGACCCGGACCTTAAGATTGGTTTGTTTTTATTCGCGGGATGCGCCTCTTGATGATCTGGGTGGTTGGCATTTACCAGGTGTGTAGGACAGGACTGGCCATGCCGTTTAGACAGAGCTATGGAGGTTTGTCTCCTAGCCTTTAGTGTCCGGATGGAGCTGCTTGAGTGCTGTTGAAGTGCTGAGGGATGAGTGCCCTTCTCCTGTTGTTCTGCTAGGCCTGTCAGGGGTGTGTCTGTAGCTGTCGGCAACCGATGAGTGTAGAGCGATTGACCCTTTATATAGCGTATGTAGCTCTCATACCATCCCAGTTTCAAGCATAACATATCTGCCTTGTCTAGCGGAATTGGCTACTCTCGCATTTGCCGTTCGGGAGAACATTGGGACATCGATAAGCACTGGCCCGTCTCGGATAGTCAGAGGCCCATGCCCAACGACCTGGTTGGAACGAATCTGGCAGGCGGGCGTGCGTGTTCTTGCGTTGCCTAGTGGCAATCGGTAAAGCAAAGAAGACCCATACGCTAATCGCCGCCCTTTGCTTGGTCGAAGAGTGAGTTCGTAGTCGTTATCCACCATCTCAGAGTGATCATCTTTGATTATCCATCGGGTTACCGGCGGGGTTACCGGTAACCCTTAACTTGACTCAGCCTCGACTCAACATGTATGCGAGCAACCGCGTGCCGCATTAACTGTCGGGGCGTGCAAGGTCTATGGCGACATCCTGTCAACAGATATAAGTAGCATGGCATTCCTACAGTAACCACCAGGGCCCTCTCCGCTGCCACGCACGCTACCTCCCGATCTTCCTGCTGTTTCACACCAGTCGCCGGTATGTCTGTTCAATTCTTCCTGCTGGCCCTTCTGGCCTGTACTGTGGTGAGCAGCGTGAACGGTCAGGCCAGCGTGTGCGACCCCAAAGCCGACCCTGTCTCGCCTGGGAGCCCCAGGATCACGAAAAATGTGTTCGATACCGCAAACATGGGCCCACGTAAGTCACTGTGCTACGCTCTGTCTGCATTGTTCGGGTCATATGTGTATATAAAGTCACATAACATCTCATACTGTGGGCCGCTTTCCTTTATGAGATCTTGATGGGTGTCCCCGGAGGCTTACGAAACTTCTGCCTGTTGCTGCTTGCTGCAGTGGTCGTACTGACCTTCGACAACCCCACCACCAGCAAGACTGGATGCATCAAGTCCTACACGTAAGTTCCAGTGTGCCAATGACGGCGCCACGTATGGTATTCAACGTGATCTGTCCTCACTATGGCAGATCCTTTGCCTTAGTCTCAGTGGCCCTTAGCCTTATTAGGTAGTGGTCAGAATGTCCCAATGCCAGCAAGGAGTCCTACCGACTGGAAACATGCTAACTTATTTCATGGTTCATTGACTGCTGCAGCATCTCAATGACGGATTCTAAGGGCCAAGCCCTTGGTGCCACCGTCAGCTTCGGCCCCAACCCCCTGGCGTCCCCCTACCCCCACACCTGGAAAGGTCTGAAAGCTGGAGAGAGGTACACCATCAGGTAACATGATTGCGATAACTCTTCCAAGTTCAGAAATAAATGTTAAGGGATAGCCTAGTGTCCCCTATCATGCAGGGACACTCAAATTGTGTGGTACATCTGTGGGTATGGCCCTATGAGCCTTCATTGGCTCCAAGGGACGCCCTCTTGGGCTAGTTGGTAGTTTGGTAATCTGGTAACTCATGAGCACCCCTGACAGTTAGTCCACGCTTCCGGCATTGTTTGCCCCACAGTTGCGGTAGTTAACCGGAAGAGCTAGTCCTTGCACTATCGTTGAACAGGGCTACTCTGCAAGTTGACTGTGTAGTTTTTGTTTGCTAGACCACAGCCCGGGTGCAAAGATCCCAGTGATCCCGCAGTAGTAGTATGGGGGGGGGGGGGGGGCTGCAATAAGGGCATCGATTGTGCTGCTGGGTACTACAGACGGCTTCTGTGTGTGCCGGCATGACCCCGGTCTTGTTTGGGTGATGTATAAACCCAGCAGAAGGCCATTGTAAAAGATCTGTGTCTTTGCACTCTATTCTGCGGGCAACTCTGTTGTCTCCATAAATTGAGCACCGTTACTACTTGACATGTTAGGAGTTATAATACAGGTGGAGTGTTAGCCGTGGTCAGTCTGATAGAAGACAGCTGCCGTTTGCTGCTGGCAAGATTTACAACCAGCAAAACACTGCTGCACAAATGAATGCGTGAGGCGTAAGTCACGGGGCATGAGATCGCTCCCATTGTTCAGTCACCCCTCATATGAGCGGTGGCAGGAAGTTGCCAGTGAAGACCCAGCCCTTTCATTGCAGCACAGCCACTGCAACAAGTCATGATTAATACTTTCAAAGGGAAATCCCATATGCAGAGATTGCAAAATGTAACACAACAAGCCATGACATCTGCATTGTGCTGCTGCTGCTGCTGTTGCTGCTGCTGTGTTCAGTTCCGTGAGCTTCACCGGCAAGAACGGCAAGAAGGTGACCACCCCAACCAAGATCACCTTCACCCCTCCCTTCGCTGGCGCTACCACCGGCCGCAAGATGCTGTAAGCTTCATTGCTGGTCCTTTGGCTATGATGGGTGCACCCACAGTTTGGTCAGGAGTGCAGATGAGGTCCCTGGCGTAGGAAGCCGATAGAGAATAGACACTCTGCCTCTGGGTTGGCTATGTGCAACCAGGTGGCCCACATGATTTTCCATGAGTCCACGTTTGCATATCCAAATCCACTTTTACCATGCTGCTTTTTGTGATTGATTTACCACCCCCATGCCCCATGTGTTCGTACGTACTAGAGTTGTAGCATGTCCATGACAAACCTGTAGTTCTGATCTATCCTGTTATGGGGGCCTTTGAGTATCTTTTGATGGATGGTTGTCTACTGTAGCCAGTTGTACATAGTCATCCGGTTGTTGATGTCAATAGGCTGTTGCATAGCGTTTAGGCCTGTGTCCCCTCTGGAGGGGTAAGAGCCATCAACTTAACCTAGAGCCTTAAATGCATGCTGTACATCGGTATACACTGGGGCTGTGTGGCTTGGCCTGTGGTGAAAGACATGTCAAGGTTGGGGTGATTGTTGATGTAAAGGGGCTCCTATCGTTACTACTTATGCTACAATGGTTTGACAGCAGGTTTACACAGCACTCCTAAGCACAGTGTTGCACATATGGATTCTGATCACAGTGCTGGGTTCATGCTGCATCCGCTGGCTCATATTTTAATTGAGCCAGATTAACAAGTGTGGTGTGAGTTTGCACCCTGTTTTGTCCTTCTATAATCAGAGTTCTGTTGCGGACTTGCATGCGAGTGTCTTTGCATGTCAATGTGTTAATTAATGAACTCAGTGGGGTTACCGTACATCTTTCACTTGTGCATTGGGGCACTGCAAGCTATTTGTAGGTGTGCAGCCTGCAGATGATGCAATAATGTGGCCCTGGAAAGTTTGAGTGTGCTGTGGGCTTACTGTGCACCATAAAGCGCAGATGACTATCTTTGGCTGATCTCTTAATTGGCCCTATGAGCCTTCATTGGCTCCAATGGGATGCCCTTCTGGGCTAGTTGGTAATCTGGCCAGTGATTCCGGACCAGGTAGGAAGGTCTGAACCAGCACCTCTGTGTTTAGAGATTATTGACTTTTACTGTGGTGTTGATGTCCTATGTTGATTAAGAATGCAAGGGAGCGAAGGTCGGACTCCGTTCGGGGTTTTTGCAGTACCCAACTGCTTTCCGCCCTGTTAGTGCCGTATACGTACGGGTACATGCCGCTGCATGGACAAATGGATAAGGAATACATCCCTTCCTGAGGAAGAACTCGATAGACAGCGAGTATTGCGGGAGCCAGATTGCGGGGCAAAGCGCTATGCCATGCCTTGCGGCACCCGTTCGTCCCGATTGCGGGGTCCGCGCGGGATGTGCCAACTGAACGGAGCTTGCCTCTGACGCCGGTGGCACAACTTGCGTCAAAGGATGATAATACTCTCCTCCGTTGCCTCCATAATCAGCCGGCGTCACCCATGGACTGCACTTCTTAAAGCTTCACTTGCGGGTCGATCCGTCAAGTGAGCTCTGGCGAGCTGACCGCAGAATATTGAAAAATCCAATTGAACAAGGCACATATCTGCTGTTTATGGAGTTAGTGTACGGATCGATGAAGAAAGCTCGAAGGTACTACCTGTCGTACCTGCTTTTACGTTGTCACTTCATTTAAACCTACCTGGGCAAAACCCACAAGACGACCGCACGCCGTACCTTAATGTGGACTGCATGTCAATCCGCCACAGGCAGATATGCCTGGCGCATGGGGGGCTTAACACAATGCTGACATGTACATGGAATAACTGTGCAACCATGCACTTCCTTCAAGCTGTGCACCACATCTAGACCAGCACCATCCATTCAATGCTCGCTGACATGGTTACCGTTCTATTGACAGGACGTCGGGCAGTACAGTTGGTTGCAAAAGTTTTGGCCAAAATATGAAATTGTTACAGGAGATTGCGTGCTCCTGCCAGATCTCAAGGACTCATGTTAATCTCTTGCATGTGCAGCTTCTCTAGGAGGTCCTTGTTGGCACAAGTGGGTGTAGGATGCATCTGTGTTGTTCTGTGTTGCTTGGCTGCTGAGAAAAGCAGGGGTCTTACAAGGGAGACAGCGGAGGCATTTTTGCTGCTTTTTAAGGGGGTAAATGCAGAAAACTGCCAGCAGGCACAGGTGCCCTTTCTTTACTGTTTAGGGGCAGTGGCATATAGACCAGATGTGAAGCAGGTGCAGGGGCATTACCAGTTCAATGGCAGGGCAGGTGGGGGTAGGCAGGGCATGCGAGAAGTTGGGGCAAGTGCAAGGCTGAGCTGAGAGGGCTGTGGGAGGGGGACAGATGGGGTGTGGGGCTGGCAAGCACAGGAGGTGCATAGGTTGAAGGGGAGAGGCAGGTCAAAAAAAGCAGAAGGGCTCTAGGAACAGGGGGGAGGCTTGCTGGTCTGCGTCTGCGGCTAAGGCTGGCTGGCAGGCTATTATATAGTATATTTATAGGGCACGCCCGGGGCTCGAACTCGGGACGTCTCGCGTGCGAGGCTACTTGTGATACCACTTGGGCATACCAACTGCAGCACATTGATGCTCTGCCTGTTTACTTTCTTAAACATAAATGGTTGTAAATCAGGTCTTGCTGCTGCTGCTTAAACCCCAGCAATACGTACCGGCCAAAACTTTTGCAACCAACTGTAGTGACACCGGTGCCGAAGACTGCCGACTGCGAGGAAGACTGTGTCCTATAGGCCATGCTTGATATATCTAACATGACCATATATAGGCCATCCCAGGCTGCGCTTAGGGCGTCTATGTAAGCGCCTTCGTCGGTACCACAACCTCAGTGCACTGCGGAGTGACAGCGGGTGCGGAAGGAGGGGACGATGCGATGGACACTCGCTTCCGACCGGTTTTCCCGAAATAACTTTTGCCAGCAAACCTTTCCTTGCCTGGAACTCTGCATGCGTGTTTTTCATGTCTTTTTTGATGGCACTGTGGTTCGGCACGCGGACGTTACCCTGGTTTTACAGAAGTGCCTCCTGGCGACTCATGGAGCGGTGTTAGTCCCGAAATAGCTCCTGCCAGCAAGCATCTCGGTCCCTACCATTCTGCATGCATGTCTTGTCTGTGTTTCCTGACAGAATGCCTAGACGTGCGAAAGGCATTTGGCTGTCTTTACGCAAGTGCGTGCGGGCGACCAGTGATCAATGGGGCGGATGGACTACTGGCGGGGCTAGATACCTCTTAGCAGCAGGCGCTGCTTGCCCTATTAGCATTGTGCAAGCATTTGGCTTTATCGGTTTCACGACCCAATCTCAGACTGCAGCAGCAAGGCTTTACACTGTCTGTGCGCAGAGGACCAGCCGACTTATTGGCTGGCCCTTTAGGGCTAGACAATAGCGGTAATATCAAGTTGCAAGAAGTTCGATCAACGCTTATTCAACTTCCACGACGGTTCTTCGAGCGCGCAGACTCGGCCGGTGCTTTGAGCGCTCAGGAGACGTCGTGTCTTGCTCAGGAGCCTCTCAAAAGGCATAGTCCAGTTCCGCCTAATGCGTTGTACGGCCTGTCGAAAAATGCGCTTCAAAGACGGACCCTGCCCGCCTGCAACGAAGATGTTCGGTTGTGGTTGGCCCTTCAGAAGTAAAAAGCCATTCAGATGAAGCAGGTGCAGCCTCATCGTAGCATCGACTGCAGTAATGATGGACCTTACGCGTGTGGGAAGGCTATGGAAGAACGAGCTACGTCAAAGGTGGTCCAGGTCCTTGTCAGTAATGACTGGCCCAGAGAGCATGACGGGAGGTACGTCCGCGATGTATTCTGAAGTCGAATACTCATTTGAGAAAAGGGTGCCATTGTGCGAACCTGGCAAGTGCGTCAGGCTGTGCATAGGCTATTCTGTACAGTGCCCCGGGCTTTGTCAGCTGCCCAGTCCAGTACTCCGAAAGCCTGTCTCCGTGACGGTGGCCGGCAGCAAAGCCAATTGCCAGCTGCCCATGCACTGTACCACAGTTTGTTGGCCGTTCATACAGAACGCGACACAGCGTTGCAAGGATGTAGCCAGGTGCTGCTTGCTGGTATCTTACATGCTCACGGACAGATGCCTTGCTCGAGCTCGTTTCCGCGACAGCTGGCTGAGTTGTATGAGACACATCTAGAAACATGACCTACACCTACAGTCCTCGCTGTAGGTACCAAGCGTTTCTTCTTGCAAGCACGCTACTCGACACCATGGACCATCGACCATCCTTCCTGCACTAGGTACACTGCATGATGCCAAAAGATGGAGCCATCCTACTTTGATATGCAGGACTACTATTCACCATCCCCAATACTCAGTGACCCCTCCATCGCGCTAGCACTGCTGTCATAGCGAGAGTGAGCAGGAGTGTTCATGCATGTGCTTGCAGCAGCAGCGAAGCCGGCTGTGCCCTCGCCCCAAACCAGCTGCACAGATGCCACGGAGGCCCAGACCCGGGACAGCAGCTGCATTCCCTGCCCAGACCGCCGCACGAACATACGCACAAGGGTCCATTTAAGCTCCAGGAGTAGCAGCTGGATAGCGACAAGCGCGTGCTTGGGGCTAAGGGGCCTGAATTGAAGGTCCCCGGGGAAAAGTTTTTCCCTCCTAATCCCCGTGAAGGGGTTAAGCAGCAGCGAAGCCGTTTGTGCCCTCGCCCCTGGATTGTTCTGCATTGCATGCTTGGAACAGCTCTCAATGTACAAAATCTTCATCAGAAGCCCGTCCTGCCCCACCTGTGTCCTTTCACTGCAGCAATAGAGTGCGATTTGCTAGTTGGCAGCAGCAGTCCAAAGCTAACGATTACGATTACAACATGGCCCCTCAAAGGGGGCGCCCGTACGGAGCCAACCTAGGCTCCATGGGCAGAAATACTGGAACCTGGTCCATCAGAAGTGAATGTCTCAGCAATATCACCTCTTGGTCCAGAAGAAAAGGTATCGAAAATACGACCTTGCCATTCATCCCCGAATAATGACAAATCAAAGTAAGGATTATAGTCCTCACATTCCTCCGACCTTCGAAATTCCATGCATTCATAAACAAACTTTGCAACTTGGAAACTTGGCTCTTGGTCCATGAACAATCTCACGTTGTCTGAATTATGCTTCATTGTACTAGAAGCTTCCTGGCAACCTCCAAACTGTGCAAACAAAACGGTATTATACTTCTCACGAATTCTATCATATGCTGGGCATTCAAAAAGAAAGTGTACCTCGTCCTCAACCACTGTGCAAGAACATTTTGAACATACACGATGCTGCCTTGGCAGTTTGGGACGAGCCCACCTCCCAGTTTCAATAGCAAGATGGTGTGCACCAGTACGAAACCGCATTAACTGTTTCACATAAGTAAACGGGATACCTGATGTGTGCCTGATATTGCCGCACCTTAAATTTTTTGTTTGTTTATACCTTGGCATACCCTGAGGATAGCCAGCCTCTAACTCCTCCTGAGGGATGTCTCCCGTCATAAACCACGAATGATATGTGGAAAGCTTGATCAAATTTGAGCTGACAGATTGCCTGGGGTTTGCATATGCGGCCACCTTGTCCCATGGCTCTTGCAACATGGTATCCCAAGTACCCCACACTTTAAGCCATGGAATAGCTGCAAGTTTATCATTGTCCGGCTCAGCTAGGCCATTTGTTGCCAGAAACTCTGCAATGGTCCCATCTGCGTCTCTACCCTGAGAAAGAGAGCGTACTGTATGCATAAACCGTCCAGCCCAGCTCTTAGGAGCAGAACCAAGCCCCTCGCCTGCGTAAGATGCCAAAGATTCACGCACAGCCATGCCCAATAGGCTATCAGAGGGCACTTTGCCAAGCCTACGCCATAGATCAATAGAGGCTCGTAACCAACCCTTTGCCACTGGATTCATGCACATCTCCTTATGCACCACAGTTGTTGGCACAGACTTCCTCAACTTCCCCAGCTGCCTTAAAAATATGCTTTGAATCTTTTGAAGCTCATTGTCCCATAGCTTGTCCAGCGTATCACAAGAGAACAGCAGATCTGGTCCCCATACCTCACTACAATACTCCATGATTGGCACAACCAGGCAAGAGAACATCCGTAACTTGATAGAAATATCAGTGATCCCTGCTAGCTTAAATCTTGGGAACAGAGCCCACATTGCTTTACGAGCCGCCGTGGCCAGAGATTCAATAGCGCATGACATACCTTTTGTCTCATGCAGAATAATGCCCAGGTAACGGAACTCAACGGAGCGTTGGACAGTCTCCCCGTTGTATAGCCATTGGTCAGGCACCTCTGGGGTATTGGCCTTGCGAAACACCACAATTTCTGTTTTGCGGACATTTACCTCCATACCTTTAGCTGAGCAAAACTGGTGTAAAACATCCAGCATCTGTTGCAACTCCATAGGATTGTGTGTCAACAAGACCATGTCATCAGCATACAACAACATTTGAACTAACTTTCGGCCCATTTGCACTCCCACATTGGGTAGCCTCTGGCGTAACCATGACTCAAACTCGTCTATGAAAAGACCAAAAAGGAGTGGAGACAGGGGGTCGCCCTGCTTCACTCCACATGTGCTGGGAATAGCATCGCCCACTGTGCCATGCAGCTTGGGTACCAGCGGAACAGACCAGTACATTTGTATGATGGCTTGCAACATACGACCATGAACCCCTAGTTCAGCCAACCTTTGTATCAAGTAGTCTCTGCGTACTCTATCGAATGCCTTCCGGAAATCCACAAAGCAGCAATAGAGAACCTTTCTGCTCTTCTGCGTAGATTCAATGAGATGCCGAAGCACAAACACATGGTCAACAGTACTCTTCCCGGCCCTAAAACCTGCTTGTCCCTCTGCTCTCCAACCATTCTTTTCTGCACAAACAGACAACCGCGTGTCCAAGATGACAGCATACAACTTGCCTAGAACCGATCCAACAGCAATGGCTCTATAATTGTCCAGGTTGGCTGCATCGCCTTTTTTGAATATGGGACTCAGAGTAGCCATGGACCACTTGCGCACAAACTCTCCACTAGAGAACAATGCCTGATACAAGTCAAAAAGAACAGGGAGCAGCACATGCCTTTTCACAGGAGGACCGTCATCTACTGTCTCCATCACAAAAGCTTGTTTGAGAAACTCAGCACGGAGCCCGTCTGGGCCAGGAGCACGGCCAGAATGGAGCTTTTTGAGTCCCATGATCACTTCATGCTCATCAAGGTCATTGTTCAACACAGTTGCTGTTGCTTGTCCAGCGCTAGTGAAGGCAATGGAGTTCATGCGGTGTAGAAGTCCTGCTAGGTCCTCTCCCCCTTCGCCTAAGGCCCCATGATCAGGTACATTATACAACCCAGACCAGTACCTCTGAAGCTCTGCAATGTCAGCCTGTAACATGCATGCACGCTTGCCCTGAAAGGCAGTCCAAAACTTGCGAGGATTGTGCTTGAGATCGTCAAGCATCTTCTCTTGGGCTTTCTTATCATAAACTCTCTTCCACTTGCGCTTTTGGCGCCTAAACTCCTTCCTGTACTGCTCAGCAGCGTGACTGTCATTCTGTCTCAAAGCCTGCTGCAGTTTCTGGTGCCCTTCCTTGCAATGCTTGTACCAACTGTTTTTTAGCCTACCACTAGGCAACCGTGGGTTTGGTTTCCCAACAACCCCAAAAACCTTCACAGCAGCTGTGTGAATCACTTTGTATAGCCTCTCAGAAGCAACAACCAAGCCCAAGCTCCCATCCCTGATGCCCTGACCAATGAGACACAATTCGTGAAAAGGGCCAGTAGATTCCAATTCCTGTACATACTCTTCCCTTTTTGAAGGGTCCCACCGGGGCACAAGGACTTGACTACCCCCTTGGTCATGCGTGCTACCTGGTCATGCGTGCTACCTTCTTGTGCCCCCCGAGCTTTGAGAACACACTCAATAGGCATGTGATCTGATTCATCCTCTTTAGCCAGCACTTTAAAAGACTGCACACAAGAGTACGTGGGTGCGTCAACCAAGCCATAATCAATGACAGACTGAGCATGTGTGCACTTGCCAGATCTATCACCATGGGTACGACCATTAAGCAAGAAGAGACCAGAGTCTAAGCAACAATGTGACAGTAACAATCTGCCCATATCATTTACAGAGCTATCCATGGTACTCCTGCGCACCGGGACATGGCTAGTGGAAACAAGCTCGTCCAGACCCAAACCCAGATCCTCCAAAATATGGTCTGCAACAGGCTAGCATCATATCAATTGTGTATATCGTTTCTGATCCCATCCCATCTCATCTCACGTGCGTCGGCAGTAATACTTACTGGACATCCTGCTTGGTTGGTGCTCTGGATTGTGTTTGATTTGGATACACCCATCAGTCTCCTGCTGGTGATTTGTTTGCCGTGTCCGTAGTTGGATGTCTGCTTGGGTATTCCTCTTGCTTGGTGGTATGGATTCCATTGTTTTTGGACCCATCCGATGGTGTGTTTGGTCGTTTCGACCTAGCAGCCCTTTGCGGTTGCCGCACCTTAAATTTTTGTTTGTTTGTTTGTTAATAGCACCAAATCCCTGGTGGCCCCATAAATTCTAGGGCCAGCCGACAAGGTGCGGTAGCAATTATTAGGCCTAGGGGATGAACTTGGGGCAACACCTGACATTCACCTGCTTAAAATGACATGCACCTGCATGAATCTAAGAAACAGTGGCGTTAAGAACGGAGCTACAATTGGTTGTGTCATATTATTATTACATTTCATGATATGCCATAGCAATAAGTGCCATAGGCCCCGCACCTCAAGCTGTCACAAAGAGCAGCGAGGTGGAACAGAATACGGGTAAACTTCGACATGTATGACAATATATGCATGCCTAAACAATTGGTTGTGTCATACGCAGGTCAGCAGGACGATTACCTGAACTCAGTCATCAATCACACCAAAAACACACAGCCACAAAGAGCAAAGTCCGAGTATGCACCTTGGCATTTTGATTGGCCAATGTGCCTGCCACACCCTCCAAAAACATAGAGATAGATCACTGCACAATGTGCCTGCCACACCCTCCAAAAAGATATAGATCACTGCACAATGTGCCTGCCACACCCTCCAAAAAACATAGAGATAGATCACTGCACAAAAAAAAGCACTCGAAATGTACTGTTGGGCACGCAATGTGTGTCCCAATAGAGATATTCTGCCAAAACTGAGCACCTGCAATCAAGCTTCACCATGAAATGTCCATCAGTTTTCCCAACCCCCAGCCTGAGCACACATCAACATCGCAAATACACAACATTGCTGCAGCCAAGAGAAGGGTGTAATCCAACTTGGGGACTACACCTAGACCCATGTTCACTGGGAAGAGCACTGGCTATTATGCAAAATACACAACCATGCATACTGCCCCGATCGATCACCATGCCTGCAAACAACACAAGACCATGATTAATGCCCCAATCCGTGCCTCCTGCATTCCAAGAGCGCCCACCCAAAAAACAATCCGAATCTTCAAAAGGTACAATTATGCAACACATGTACCACTTTAAGAGGGCATTTCTGAGCACATGCTCTTGCACCGAAGACCCACACCAATGCTTCACACCTAAGGCCTACCCTCAATATAACCCCAAGCCCACCTCCACAAAAAGAATCATAAATGGAAGCATGGTACGGACATGACCTGGCTCTCTTCCCCATGTACTAGCCGTAAGTAGGTTGGCTCCACAACCGCAGTGACCCTGCTGGCCACTCATGAGTGCTCCACAGCCTTGGCACAACGGGCTCACTACACCTGAACCTGGAGATGTCTTATGACTCAGGCTTATGTCCCAACCACTGCTCCACCTACGCTAACCAGAACTATGCTAACCTATGCCTCCAAATGCACTCAAGTACAAACGTGGCACCAGCCCCGTGCAAACCCCAAACAGAGCAAGCAGTTCCTTGATAAACAGGCTACATACGCACAATCGCCTTCCTGCACAACCTTCCTTTCCTTTCAATGAAATACCCTCTGTTACACCTTCTGCTAACCACCTACCAGCTCCCAAAGAGCCGCAAACATAGATCGGATCATGTACTGCAACCAACCTGCCCAAACATTCCATATTAACCCTGCTGATGGGAAGCACACCTTCGGCTGGCTTCCGGCGCAAGTGGGAGGCTCTGCCAGAAGGTCTCGAATAACAAATATGTAAACAGCTACAACATTGCAGGCTGCTGCATCCAGCCAAGCCAGAAAGCTGTGCCTGCAGGCCTCTAAGAGCTCAGACCTTTTCGGCCACCAGCAAGACTGCCACAAGGGTGGCTCAGGCACAGACCAATCGCCTAACCATTCACAATTCTCCTGAACCATCATCATCATCACCAGGTATTACCACAGCAAAAAGCAGCTGATGTCTGCGCATGGTATTGATCAGCTGGCAACAATGTTTAGATCTGCACAGGCCCAGCTGCCTGCACCTCTACAACTGTGTTGAGGTGCGGAAAACACCAACAAGGCTCCACCAAGGACATAGATGCGCCACATGCCCTTCCCATACCAAGAAACACCAACAGACAGGCCAGCACATGCAGAGAGAACGAGCAATAAAAGCCCCTCGGAGCATACTGTCATGTCCCACCCTCATCCCCGCTTCAACCAACAAACACGGGTTGGCGGTGAGCTTCCTACCCTGCAACCTGCAAAATCTCATGATGTCTCTTACTAGGCCAGCATGCCAATCCTTCCAGCTTGCAACAGTGCCAATTCCAGCAGGAACATAAGGAAATGAGATATGCACTCCCAGCTGGATGACAGAATGGGCAGACATACTTGCCAGGCCAAGAAACAACATGTCGACCACAGGCATCTCTTGAACCGCATACTTGGACTAAACAACAGCACATGTCCTCAGAAAGGATGTGCATCCATGTGTGAACATTGTGTTTAATATAAGCTTGTTACCCAGTATGGCAGGTATCATCTATTAAGGTCTCTACTAACACGAACATGCACCAAATCTTCCATACCAGCAGCACTGCAGAGACGCTGCAACAGGCAAAAGACAACACACTTCCAGAAGCATGAGATCTACTTTTCCATGTTAGCACCTACTGCAGCAGATGGCAGATTAGCTGTAGAAAAAAACCCCAGCCAGCGCTGTGGCCATCTTAGTATGGCACACCCATATTGACACAAAAGCCTAAGCACCTGGCATTCATTCCACCACCACCTCCCAATGAAAAGCTGTGGACCATTACACTCGAGCCAATGAGCCTAAAGTGCGGCCATTACGATGGCCTGCAGACAACATTCTATCAATATGAGGACAGAAGCAAGGACCAGGTGAAGGACCTTACTGCTGTTCCCACTGTCAAGATGCGGCATGCAACTAACCCCACCCTAATAGAATTAGCACCAGGCAGTGCTAGAACCACTCCCGCCTGCCAGGAGCAATACGCTTGCAGGTTCTCGCCGCCTAGCCCCGCACGAACCCAGTCTAAAGAGCTCGAGTGCTTCACAGTCCGCCTCTAGTGCCCAGCCTGACCGTCCTCATTTTTGGCAGCAGCTGCTCTAAGGACTTATACTCGGGCCGTGCTGCACCACCAGCTGCTGTAGTTGCAGCCACCGCTGCTGCTGCAGCTGTCGCAGCCGCTGCTGCATCCGCAGCTGCCGTGCCTGTGGCTGCTGCTGCTGCCACCACTGCCCTGGCTTCTCCACCATCGCTAGATGCTCCTTCACCCACACTTAACACTGCTGCTGCTGCCACTGCTGCTGTGCTTGCTGCAGGCGGCTGGGGAAGGTGCTGCCTCGCCCATGTGGGCATAGGTACAGCACCCACACCAGCTGTAGCAACTTGAACGTTAGCTGCTGCTGTGCCTGCTGCTTGCAGCTTCAGTCCCTGACTATCTCCTCCCCTCCCAGCTGCCACCCCAGCACCACCTGCTACTTTATCCAGCAAGGCCTTGACATTCCCAAACGCAGCTACCTTCTCCGCCTCCCGCAGTTGCGTGGTGGCCATTGCAGGCTTGTGACCCCCCCTCACAGTCTCATCCTGCTGCTGGAACGCCCCTGGAGACACCCCTTGTAGGAACTGAAACGCCTGCTGAGCCTCCACTGCCCCTCCTGCTGCTACCGCCACCAGGTTCACCACCCTCCCCCCAGAGCCCCCACCAGCTGCAATTCCTTTAGCCTTATAAGAAGAGGACAGAGTAGAGCTGCTGTTAGAGGTAGCTGCTCCACCTTCGACCCCTGATCCAACCATCCCTGCTGCCCCTGCTACCGGTGGTTGCTCCTTTGGCTCATTGTACTGCAGGCGCCGCCAATTGAGCTGCTGGCGAGGTGTTGTCATCATGCCGCTATTGCTGCTGTCAACTCCTCCTTCCTGATGCTGCAGCACCTGTACATCGGCATCCCCCTCCAAGCTGGAGCCTGTGCTGGAGTGCTTGGAAGCATCCTGTGCTGCACCCTTGCTGCTAGCCGGAGCCACCAGCTGGTCTGGGAAGCCAACAATAATCCTCTTGGGCACATCTGACAGGAAACCCGACCCATTTCCAATGCTGCTTGCACGTGGCAAGCACCCACCCCAGCACCCAGGAGCCTTAGATGCCACCACAGCTCCTCCACCACCACCACCACCTGCTGCTGCTGGCTGCTGCACCACCCCTGCCTCCTCACCATTGCCAAAAGGACTAGCTGGAGAGGACCAAATGCTTGCAAGTGCTGCTCTGAAAGGCCGGTGGTAAGGGGCTAGCATGCGCGCAATGCCCATGGTCTGATCTGGCAGCGGCTGCAGTGGCACAGCCTCGTCCTGGCAGCTCTCAGGCAGCCACTTGGACAGCACAGCATGCGGCTCCCGCCAAGGGGGGAGGGGCGTGTTGAGCTGCCTGAACACGAGGCGCATGCCTGCAGCTAGCATCTTGGCCACCACCAGGAGGGATGCCTGGGTGCCTACCCAGTCCTGCGGGACAGCTGCTAGCAGGGTGTCATACCATGGGACAGAGTGCGGCAGCTTGAAATGATCCTTGAAGCTCAGGTCGATGATCACATTCGTGCCTGCAGCAGCAACAGTCCACAGGTTAGTCCAGTGAGGGATACATTGTGCTTGTGATACCAGTGCACAAGCAGTAGAGGTTGCTTGATGATCACACTAGGAACACAGGACAACTTGCAGTGCCATCTGCAAGGGCAGCTGCGCAGTCAATGGAGTCTCCAGCAACGCAGAGTGCAGCTACAATGTCCATTGGATTGCATCCGCTTGCAGCATGGGTCAAGAGAATTTTGACTATAAAATAGCTTCGACCCGTAAGCTGAAGCGCAACAAGATGCTGTGCAAGAGCACAGCACAAGGATGGAAATAGCCAAAGGAGCCCAAAGGTGAATGGCCGGCCCTGCAGATCATTGCAAGCCATGCACCATGATAATTAATGACAATCTCCACGCATTTTCACACCTGTGGCCTGCAAGCCCCACTAAACTTGGCCCATCCTTTGGCTTACCCTCCATGCCCTCCAGCCCCTTGCAGACAAGGTAAGTGTGTCGCAGCATCCTCAAGTACGCTTTCCTGCGCCGGCTTGCATTGACACGACGGTGCTTGACCAAGTAGCCATGCTTGCT
Organism: Pseudopediastrum boryanum; assembly: GCA_963556185.1. NCBI lineage: Eukaryota > Viridiplantae > Chlorophyta > Chlorophyceae > Sphaeropleales > Hydrodictyaceae > Pseudopediastrum > Pseudopediastrum boryanum. The sequence continues at coordinate 10,211,449 of OY744493.1, forward strand.
GCGCAGGCACGTTCCAAGCTGCCAGAGGTCAACGGTACCATACCGCTGCTTGCACTCATCCTTGGCATCCAGGACAGCTCTCGCCAGCTGCAATATAGGCGTGGTGTCAACTGCTGCATCCCTAGAACGTACCGAGCAATTGCCTGGGGAGCCGACACGTACCTCTTGCTCAGGCGATGTGGACAAAGAGCAGGCAAGTTTGATGCGTTGCACCTCTAGAGAGACATCAAACGAGACATCTTGCGGGGGCACTTCCAGCACCTTGCAACACAAGGTAGACAAGGTTACTCTGTGCTTTCGAGAAGATTCCCGACTGCAAGGACCGAGCCCATGCAGCATACCTCGTCCTCCAAGCTGAAGAGCAGTAGGGTCCCGTTCGATAACGTTGTCTGCTTGGTGAACCCCTTCACTTCGCTCCCAACTGCAGGTTGAGGCACACCCCCCGCCTCTGCCTTGCTACTGGACTTGTAGGCCTGGGTCCCGGTCATTCCGTCGCTGTCGCTGCTGCTGCAACCTGCTGCCATTTCGGCTAGTTAGTCTCTGAATCTCTATATTACGTTCTTCTGTTTGAGCGTATGCGCTCTGGGCTGGACTAATCGACATCATCCTTGTGCAACTTGTGCGAGAAGCTACTCCATTTCACTCCATCTGTAAGGGACGACGAATGCACCAACAAAGTTCCTCAGCTGGCAATCGGCGGCATGGTGAGAAAGAGGATGCCTCCTAACGACAGGCAAGACAGCTTATAGTGCGTACGACAGCCCTTCAAGCAGCCGTCCGATGGCGCGCGCCTAGTGGACAAATGACGGAATCATTCGATGTCACTCGTTTCGGAGCGTGTAACCAGAAGGTCAACGGCCAGCAGATCAGAGTGACGTAAACTGCCTTTGTGAGGCTGGCAGCATCACGTATGCAGGGAATTACCGTACCACAGCTGTACCTGCTATGTAGTGTGACCAGGCTCGCTTCAGCGTGCAGTCTCCGGCGTTCTAGGCTGCTTATGAAGTACAACACGGCCCGAACCGCTTTATCTTTTGCAGCCCCTCTTTCACAATGCACTGTAGGGTACCTCAGCTGGTCTCGCAAATATTGCTACGTGTAAATGCAGTGCCATTGCAAGCTTCGCTTATTTCTGAGCCTCAGGGGCTTGCAGCATGTGCTTACTTCACACTCAGGCGTAGTAGTACAAGCGCAGATCAAGCAAGCGAGCTAAGCGCCAGTTTCAGCAGTTGAACAGGCGCATAGAGGCTCTTGAACGCCAGCTGGCAGCCAGGGGTACTTCTAGAAATGAGCAAGACGTGCAAGAGCAGCATCAACAACAGCAACAACAACAACAACACGAAACGGACTCAGAATCCTCCCATGGCCAGCAGGAGAAGGCCGGCGAAGAAGGCACCAGTGACAAGGTTGAGGAAAGTCTGAAAGATATTCACAAGCAAGTAACCACCTTGATCAATGGGCCCTACATGTCCTCCCAGAAGATGGTTCGTGAAAGGCTTATGGAGCAGGAATGGTCCAAAAATGCACACTACTGGGCCCTCAGCAAAGGAACCGCAGACTTTGAGAAGCAGTGCGTAGACAAGGACTGGCAGGTAGATGAACAAGCACTCATAGCCCTCCGGCACAATCCCGAAGACCTGTCTTTGCTGTCAGACCCCAAGCACCGAATGCTTTGCCATGCCATGCAAGAAGCAGCTGTGTACGACCTGCGCAAGGAGGTTTACAAGAAGGTCAGTGACGAGGCCAAAGAGCTTGCCAAGCTAACGCAGCCAGGGCAGCAGCCTGCACCTCTCCTGCAGGCCCTTTGGACAGGCTTGAAGCGCTTCATCCCCATTCCTTTCTTACGATGAGCTGTACATTACGATTGCCACCTGCACCATCCCCTCACCTGGATGGCAGTTACATCGTGTATTCTAATGATGATTGTTGCCGATCAACAATCATCATTGTTGCCTTGATCGGCAGTATAGGATTATAAGCATCATGCGTGTGCAGGGCAGTTGCCTGTGAGGTAGTGGGATCACTCAGACTTGTGGCATGGCAAAGGACCCAAGAGTGTGTTGTTTTTCTCTTCATCTGCTTGCTAGCATATTTTGTGACTATACTTGTTACTGAGGTGCCTTGGGGGCAAATTGGTCATGTAGCTACTTGCCACACTACTCCCACCAAAGCAGCCTGCTGGGTGTGCACCAGGCAGTAATCTCAACAGCATCCTGTTGAAGCAGCAGCATGCCTGTGCCAATCTTATTGAATGCAGGCGGGCAGCAGATGTTGCTGTCGGTTGTCTATAGCCAAATGGTTGCCCTGCAGATGGCAAGGGAGCACGTGTGCATCAAAAAATATCCTCCGCGTAACAATTGGGTGGAAGCTGGAATGCTTGAGGGGTCACTCATAGGTCGTTTGTTATGTCCTGCCACATGCTGGCATGTATCATGATGCCATCATTGGTTGGCTTGGAGCTTTGACAGTGGGTTACGACTTTGCATGTGAAAGTCATTTTCTGCCGGTTGGGGAGCATGACTGGCAGTAGGTGTGGCTACACCCCGCGATGGGTACCTTTTAAATTGGCTGCAACTTGTAGCGATCTGTCAAGGGGCTCATCCTGATTAGGGGATGAACGCCTTGACAGCACATATAATTGTTGAGGCTCGCGATTTGTTCTTGGCAGCTGTGGTTCACCTGTGACCGCGCTGTCTTCTCTAAGGTATGCTGATTTTGGGGCACTGTCTTCCACCGGCCGTGTTCCTTCAATGTTTGTTTGTTTATAAGGTTAGTGACTGATGTGTGCGTCAGAATTATCATGGCCTGCTGCTGCAGCAGTCCCCTGATGCAGAGCAATCTCGCGGCTCAGCCTTGATGTAAGGAATTCTGGTGGCAACGCTTGTTAAGTACTGGGCCTTTACTACACATTCAATTGTGAGGGGTCCCTATTACTCATGCATTGTCAGGGGTGGCAATAACATTGGTCTTAGTTGTTGTGGTGCTTACTCGTTCCGTCCCTGCCGATTGATTGATTGCTTGCTATCGTAATAGTGTTTGGCCATTGGCAGGCCCAACGTATGGCTCATGGAGGATGCAGTATTAATGCAAAGGGGCGTCAGACTGATATAGTCCAGCCAGTGGCAGGTTCCACGTGTAAGTTCCTAGACTTGGGATTTCATTTGGGACTCTAATTCCATTGGATGTCGAGCGTTGTAGCGTTGCAGCAGTCAGGTGATGTTCCATTATCTGATGGTCTGCAAGATGGGTTTTGCTGATTGTGGAGTGATTGGGTTATGGCCCTATGGGCCTTCATTGGCTCCAAGGGATGCTCTCTTGGGCTAGTTGGTAAGCTGATGGCCCGGGCAAAGGCTGGCCCATACAATCATATGGCAGTCACTGTCCTGCCATATGATCGGAAGCATGAGTCACCAGTGGGGGCGTGCTAAACCGGTTCTAGAGATGTACAGAAAAGAATAGCCGCGTAAGAGCTGTTAATCTGCAGGCAAATGTATCGCATGGGAAGGGGGTGACCCTTGGACACTGCCGCTTTGTTCCAGTAGCAGGAACTACTTCAGTTGGCGAAGGCGGGGTATTCAGGCTTGGAAACATTTGAAGAGTACTTAGGGACTGAGCACCTGCAGCCTGCTGCAGTGGGTTCCAACGCGATACGAGAGGAGAGGTAGCCTATGCTTTGGGAGCACTTAGGCGGTATCTGAACTGTATGCCAACTCCAGGAGTGCCATTTGTAGATATCCTTCGGTTGCGTCTGTTCAATTGTCAGTGGCCTTGTCCTGCACCGTGTTTCATCGGGTGCCCCTGCATGTCTCACTGCAGTGCGGAGCCTGTACGGCTCAGCTCGCTGCCCGTGTAAGCCATAGAGCCACAGTACATTGGTGTTGGTTCTAAGCCAAGGATAGGTTATGCAACTAGCGTGATGATCTGAGGCACACGAAGTGAGTTCCTCGGCCCATCGTGCGGTCTCGGTGGTCCTGGGTATTGGCAGATCACTTTAGAGGCTCGGCAGTTTATTAACCAGCACATGGTCGGAGTCGTGAGTAGATCGACATGCGCTTAACCTTCACGTCTCCCCAGCAGAGCGAAAGCCCGTCGACAAACCCTTGACGGCTCCATACGGCGGAAGCCTCAAACCTCAGATCACAGGGGCGACATCTTAGGACCTTGCTGATATGTTTACAGCGCAAGGGTTGGGGTACGAAGGCCCCTCCCGGTTGTGCCGCCACCGTGCACCTGGGCATAGAACCAGCCAGGCTCTGGTGAGCATCGGCCCACGTCGTCAGGTACCCTCGAATCTAGCATCTGCATCTGCATGGGTCCCTGAACTAGCTACAAGCTACACATGAGCACTGTTATAATGGTCTGGCTGCGCTTTGAGGTCTTTAGTGAGACGGTAGGAGTAAAGTTGTGCTACCTCCGCCCTGACATGACCCGTCAATACTGCCAAATGCAGCTGGTACGCAGCAATGCTCCCCAGTGACTAATACTTACGCTGTAATCTGGCTTTTTTTGTAGGCGCTCCTAAGGAGGCCCCATGCACGCATCACAAGAAGGCAACCCCATGGCTTGGCACCTCCCAGCAGCAGTAGCAGCAGTGGCAGTAGTTTCAGTACCAACCCACCCAATGCAGCCCCTGCACCCCCGCTACCACCACCACCAGCAGCAGCTGCAGCAGCAGTAGCAACACCTGAGCTCATGCAGCTACTGCAGCAGCAGGTCACACTCCTCACTCAGCTCCTGCAACATTCTGAGGAACGCAATGCTCTCATGGCAAAGCAACTCACCCTGGTGACCCAACAACAGCAATACCAGCAGCCTGGACAGCTGCAGCAACAGCAGCAGGAGGCGGAGTTCCAGCAGCAGCAGCAGCAGCAGCACGAGGCAAGGCTGCAACAGCTGCAGCAGCAGCATGCAGCAGATCTTGATCAGCTGCAGCAGCAGTTTGCCAAGGAGCTCCAGGGAGCATCACAGCAACATAAGGATGCGCTTCAGCAGCTGCAGCAGCAGCATGATAGCGAGCTGCAAGCAATGCAGGAGCAGCAGAAGGAGGATGTGTTGCAGCTGCAGCAGCGGGTGACGCAAGAGGAACAGCGGCTGCAGCAGCAGCTGCAAGAGAAGTTACAGCAGCAGGAGGAGAAGCTGCGGGAGCTGGGGCAGCAGCTGCAGGAGGAGGAGGAGGAGATGCAGGAGCAACACAGACAGCGCATGGTGCAGCTAAAACGGCAGTGGGAGCAGCAGGATAGGCAGGCTGGTGTGTCAGCGGGAAAGCTAACAGACAAGCAAGTTGCAAACTCACAAAAGGTCCTTAGCGCAGAACTGCAGCAACAGAAGCAGCAGCAGCAGCAGGCAGGAGGGGTAAAGCAGGGCTCTCTCGAGGATGAGCTCGCGGTCCTGCTGCAACAGGAGGAGGAGGAGGAGAGGAAGCTTCCGGGCAAGCCCCTTCAGAAGTCTGGGGCGGGCTTATCCGGTCCAAAGTCCCTGAGTGAGGTGGAAGCGTCAGCATTGGCAGCTGCTGATGCTGCGGCGGCAGCTTTGAAGGCAGCTCAAGCTTCTGCTGCGGTGCCAGCACCACCAGCAGCAGCAGCAGGGGCAGGGGCACCACCACCAGCAGCAGCAGCAGCGGCAGAAGCAGGGGCAGCGGTATCCCCACCATCAGCAGCAGCGGCAGGGGCAGGGGAAGCAGGAGCCGCACCAGCATCAGCAGCAGAAACAACAGCAGGAGGGGCAGCACCAGCAGCAGCAACAGCCGCACCAGCAGTGGTAAATCCACCACCACCACCACCACCACCACCACCAGCAGCAGCAGCAGCAGCAGCACCTTCAGCCCCAGTACCTGCAGAAACAGGGGTGGAGGAGAAAACCTTGGCTTGTGTTAGAGGCGCAGGCAAGCTGGGCGGGATTGCAGCACCACAGTTCCAGGAGCAGCAGCAGCCACGGGGAGAAGCTGGAGCAACAGAGCCAGCTGCTACAAGGAAAGGAGTGCAAGATCAGCAGCAGCAGCAGCAGGAAAAGGAGGAGGGGACATTATCAACCCAGCAGGAGCAGCAGCAGCAGCAGGAGGAGGAGGAGTTAGGACCAGCTGTACAGCAGCAGCTGCCAAGGGAGGTGCCCAGGGAGATAGCACAGGAGCAGGAAGTACAACAGCAGCAGCAGCAGCAGCAGGATCCTGAGGCATTACTTGAGCAGCTGTGGCGAGAAGCAGTAGCAGGTACAGCTCCAGTCAACAAGCAGCTGCTGCAGCAACTGCTGCAAGCTTTGACCAAGGTTGACCCGGGTCAAAGTATAGTCAAAGGAGGAGCAGCAACAGCAGCGGGGTCTGGGGTGCAAGGGAAGGGGTACCAGCAGCAGCAGACGGTGGTAGCAAAGGGAGGGGTGAGGATCAGGGACCAACAGCTGCCAAAGCAGAAGCAGGGGCATGGGGGACGGCAAGAGGCGGGGGTTGGTAAGCAGGGGGGGTTCTTACAGAGTGCTACCACGTGGTCTAAGCTCTTGTTTGTTCTGGGGAGTTACAACTACCAACAACAGCAAGGGGATCGGGGCGCAGCTGTGGCCAGCAGCAGCAGCAGCAGTAGCAGTAGTAGTAGCAGCAGTATGGGGGAGGGGCGGATTGTTTTGGAGCAACCATGGTTGCAAGCCGTAGCTGCTGCCGCTACTAAGACTGCTGATACTGCTCAGTGCAAGAACAACGGTCCTGGGGTTTTCTGGGCCCTGGGGCGGCTGGGTTTAGGGCAGAAGGTGCAAAACCCTAAGTGGCTGCAGGCCCTGCGAGCAGATGTAACTCGGGTAACGGCATGGAGTGAGTGGCTGCAGCAGTCGCCGGCAGTAGCGGTGGTGGGGTATTTCGAGGCAGAGGTGCAGTGGGAGGGGAAACGGGGGGTGCGGTTAGTGGAGGGGCAACTGGAGGGCTTAGCTGGGGTGGTGGAGGGTTTAGGGTGGGAGGATGTGGTGAGGGTTTTGCGGGCAGTGGAACAGCTAGGGGTGGCGGAAGGAGGGGGTTTAAATGGCGGTGGAGGGAGTAAGGGGCCGACGGCAGTAGCAACAAATAAAGGAGGGGTGAAGCAAGACAGAAAGCAGCAGGAGCAGGAGCAGCGAGATCCATTGGAACATTTTCTCTTAGTTGTTCTTGCCAGGCTCAGCCACTTTGCAGCAGAGGAAGAGTTGCCTGGGCCTGCAGCTGCTGAGGCTGTAGCTGTAATGTCTGACTTGGACTTTGACTGGTCAACCCTAGCTGCAGCTCCAGCTGACAGCAGTAGCAGTAGCAGCATGCCCTCCCTGCTACAGCTGCAGCAGCTACTGCATAGCCTGGAAGGATCTCCAGCACACAGCAGCAGCAACAGGGGTTTGAGTCTAAGGGAGTGTCTGGCGTGCATCAACGCGTCAGCTACTGCTGGTTTAGTAGATGTTGGGGCAAAGCTACAGCTGCTGCTGCTCCCACGTCTGGGGGAGCTGCTAGTGGATGCTACTGCTGCTGAAGCTGCTCAGGTTTTTAATACCCTAGCCAGCTCAGCAGCAGCTGTAGCAGCTGCGGCGGCGCCTGGTGATGACAGCAGCAACAGCAGCAGTGGTGACAGCTCCGTCAGTCGGGGTGATGAGTCATCAGCCGCCAAGGGTGTGACGGCTGCTGCTACTGCTGTTAGAGAGGCAAAGCCGTGGGGCGATGTAAGCTACACAGCCGGCAGCAGCAGCAGCAGCACGGGGGGCGGCAGCAGTGGAGTGAAGGTGCAGCTAAACCCTGAGCAGCGGCAAGTGATGGAGCAGTGCTTGGTGCGTATGAGCTCTACTTGGCAGGAAGTGGGATATGAGGAGCTCACTGCTTTACCCTTGTACCTCTCCATGTTACAGTGGCGTGTAGCTAAGGGTTTTGCTGGGGGGTATCTACGTGCAGTGCAAGCTGTGTTTGAAGGGATTGCAGCAGCAGGAGCAGCAGGGGCTGGGGGTAAGCGGGGTGTGGAGAAGGGTTTAGGGGAGGTAGATATTGGGGTTTTGTTCTTGGGGTGCGAGAAGATGATGGCTTTAGCTGGGCTGAGGGACACCGAGGTGGGAAGTGGAGGAGCAGCAGCAGATAATGCAGAAGGAGAAGGAGAGGGGGCAGATTCTGCTGTTCAGGAGGATGAGGGTGAGGGTTGGGGGGTGGAGGAATTCGAGGAGTTGTGTGCTGCTGCTGCGGCTGCGGCTGTGGCGCGAGAAGGGGAAATGGGAGCAACAGATTGGGCTTCTATCATGCGGAGCTTTAGCAAGTAAGTACGACTGGGGAAGGGGAAGGGGGGGCAATAACACAAGGGAAGAGGAGATCAACGTTTCACTTTCTTTATGTAGTCCAATTTACGTGCGGCGTAGGCAAACACCCTAGTATGCAGCATTGGTCATGTCTTACGTTTCAAGATGATGTCATCATGAACGTGACGTGGACAAACACCTTAAGGTGTCACTCATTGGACGCGGTCTTAGCAGGGTTCCCAGGGCCCTGGGAATCAGGAAAAGGAATCAGGGAGAGGAATCAGGAAAAAATGCCTTTGTGGTCGATGCTGCATGGAGTTTTGTCGTCTGACCCTCTTTTCGGCCCAGATCAACATATTCTACTTCCGCAGTCTACGGAGGCTATTTGGTATGGCTATCGTGCTGTGATGAAGTGTCATATCACGCCAATCGTATTCATCCCTGCTGTCATGCTATTGAGGATGTGTTGAAGTGTTCAGAAATTAAAAGGATATTATCACACTTGATGATATGCCCATAGCAAGAAGTGCCATAGGCCCGGCACCTCAAGCTGTCACAAAAACAGCGAGGAGGAACAAAGTAGTCTGGACGTTGAAGTGATCAGGACGTTGACAGCAATCACAGGCAGCTATGCTACCAGCATTGAGCATGGTTTCTCCTGCGCTGACAAGATCATACTGCTTGATTCCACACAATGCCAGACCTCCTTCGGAGTCCTGTCCAATTCTCAACCTAAGTATGACTACCAGTACCAATAAACAAACAAACAAACATTTAAGGTGTGCCGCAGCCGCAAAGGGCTGCTAGGTCAAAATGACCAAACACACCATCGGATGGATCCAAAAACAATGAATTCCAGAACACCAACTGATAGACATCCACTCAACCAGGAATTTATCTAGGGAACTTCAACCAGTTCATCATTGGACAAATCACCAGAAAGATTGGGCTCCGAATCAAACTTATCCAGATGCTGACCTTCAGGAAGCAAGACATCAGGCAAGTCCACCACATCAGTACCACCAGACTGGTGGCAGTACCAACAGCCACGAACACACACAGCCACAAACTTGATCAAGGCCGGGAGAGGAACACGGCCAGTGCCAGACAGTGTCCACAAGTCAGCATACCGCAAAGAAGACAGCTCGGGCACGGGGGGTACCACAGCCGCCAAGAACAAATCTCTAGCCTCAACAATAGGAGGATGCTCACACAAAAACAAACAATGCACCTCATCATCAGGGTCTGTAGAACGACAGCGGAAACACGTGAGAATGGGGAAGGACGGCATCAATAACATGATAGATGAACCGAAACTCAGTCATGCTGTGTGTCTAGACTAAAACCCACCCGCAATGGAGAAATAATAAAGATCAACTGCTCTGACTTGTTCCCTTTAAGCACTACTCAGACTCTCGGTTCGCCTTGGAACCCGACCTCAGCTAGTCAACAAGGTTTGACCACACCACTACAGCGGGGCCCTGACCATTTCCACTGCTGCTGAATCCTTCTAGATCCACCTCAAAGGGGCCAGCCATCATGGGCCGAAGCCCTTATTGATGGCTTGCCAGTTCCTAGTCCTCTAGTTTTGGAACTAGTCCCAATTCGGTAACACAAGGCTCCTAAGTACAGTCACAAAGCCGCGCAACCAATGGCGGGTTTGCACCCTACACACAAGCTGAGGCAAGATACAATGGTACCTTCCCGTGTCTATGTATCAGCCCTGAGCAAGGCATAAAACTGCTTGGCTTGCTGTTGACTGGGTCAACTGGTCAGCGGATGGCAAGTCAAATTGGGTTGGTCTGACATACATTGGCTAGCAAAGGATTTAGGGTGGGCTGGTGGCAGCCATTGTTTGAGCTTGGACAGGAAATCGAGTATGACGTGGAGCCTAAGTTGGCTCCTTGTGGGTGGCGCTGCCCCCACCGGCGCACCCCTTTGACTACTCAAATATGGTTGGGTGAAATCTCAGGCATTACGCATTACGCATTACTCATCACACAAGCGAAAGCTGGATGCAATGGTACAGTCCCATGTGTATGTATCCTCTGTTTTAAGCCTGTTTTTCATGTCTTTGCAGCTACCAGGCTCTTTGCTATGGTTGAATGAGCTGTTAGGCATTACGCATTACACATGCCAGATGCTATGGTACATTGCAGTGTTCATGGATCCTCTATCCAAGTGTGCCCCTACATGTCTAACTGTGACCCTACTTTTTTTTGCAGCTGGGCCTTCATTCCTGCACCAGCCTTTTTTGAGGCGGTTGAACGCGCCTTCCTACAGAAGAAACACCCCACCAAGCACAACAAGAAGCAGCAGCAGCAGCAGGGGCTAGAGCCAATCCATGTCCCGGCTATCATCTACTTCTACTCTATGTGCAAGCTCACCGCAGCACCTGAAGCAGCGTCCTCAGAGTTCCACCAAGAACTTGCTGCCGGCAACCTCAGTAATGCTATGGCCGCATCTGCAGCAGCTACATGGACGAAGGGCATGGTCCCAGCGGATAGCCCTGCTGCAAATTATCCGAGCATTGCGCTGATCGACCATCTAGCGGCAGTGCTCGGACAAGATATGGCAGTTGTCCCTGCTGCTCACCTTCCGTATTGGACAGATGCCCTATGTAACCTGTCACCCACCGTGTCACCGTGGTCGTCACCTGATGGGTCACCGGGTGACACTTGGGTGCCGAAGCAGCAGTGGCTGCAGCAGCTATTTGGGGTTTTAGGGCCTCAGCTGGAGCGGTTCTCAGCAGATGAGCTGGCGGCAGTGGGTCACCTGCTGATTGAGGTTCTGCCAGAGGGGAAGGTGGGGAGTAACCTAGCGACGACGGGTGACTGGTGGGAGTTGTATTGCAAGGCGGCGGCTGCAGTGACGGAAGCAGGAGAGGATGATCAGGCGCTGCTGGGGGTGCTGCGGGGGCTGAGTGTGCTGAGCGCTAGGGACAAGTATGTGCCTGAGCAGCTGATTGAGAAGGTCTGCTCCCGGTTTGGGGAATTGCAGCTGCAAGCAGGGTAAGTAGCACGGAGTGTGACAGGGTTCTAAGGTGTTTGAGTTTTGGGTCCCAGCAACGGGCGGGCACAGTGGGCGCACAAATGTCAGCAAATTGCCTGGGGCTGAGCTCCTCCTGTTGCTCACTAGTAGCGAGTTTAACAGGGCTGTATGGTCTTTGGTTTTAATGGGTTTAGTAAAATGAACAAGGGGGGGCTTCTTGAGGAGGGGACTGAGGGAATGTTGCAGTAGGGAAAAGGGGGTATAGTCTCTGAAGCGTGCAATCGTACATCGGGAGGGGTTAGGATCTGAGCTGGAGGGAGGACGCACGAGCGTAACTGGGCTATAAGGTGTTAGGGTTTAAAAGGTTTGATAAATTGCACACTGGGGGGCTTGTTGAGGAGGTGGAGTGACGGAGGATTGCAGTAGGGAGAGGGGGTATAGTTCTGAATCGTACAAGGAGGGGTTAGGAATCCGAGCTGGAGGGGGGAAGAGCTTGCCCAGCTGGACATACTCATATTTCCAGTCAGCTATAGGTCGGCGGAAAGGCTGTAATTCAAACTCGCTTGGGGCTCTTTTTACCTCCCTGTTCTCTGTGACAGCTGAGGTGCGGGGTCTATGGCACTTTTTGTTAAGGCATATTATGAAGTGTAATGATAACTCTCAAGCAATTGGATGGTGCTCACAACTGCTTGCCAGTGTTGATGTTTTGCCAAGGTTTGATCGTCGCTCACACATGCTTCTCTGTTGCTGTTACGCAAGCCTTGTCCATAACCACAACTCCCTTTGTCAATTGCTGCAACCACTGGTGCAACCCCAGTGATCACATGATCAGGAATTGGCTTGCAGGCCTCTTCCCGTATTACATTGCAGGTTTTCTGTCTAAGCTGCTCCCGCACACCTTAGTCCCTCTTGAACATGGCATATATCATGCTGCCCTCTAATGTGTGCAGGCGTTCAGAAGCAGAGGCCGCAGCAAACTTGACCGGTATGCTCCACACCCTCGCCGACTGGCCCGGCCGTCGCCCTACCCTCCCCATCTCCTTCTGTCAGAGCTCTCTCGCCCTTACCTACTCCCTTCTCCCCTCTCTCCCACCCCACAGCCTCGCAACTATCTTTACCTCCATGGTTCAGTTAGGTCTTAAACCCCACCCGCAAGTGCTCCGAGCAGCACTCACACTTTGCATCGGCCCGCAACTCAATCAATTCTCATCTACCAATGCGTATGAGCTGCTGTGTGCTTTCGCCGCTTGGAAGGCCCCTCCCCACGCCTTGTATTCCTTCTTAGCAGTTCAAGCGCTGGAGGGTATAGGGTTTGGGCCGGAGGCGGCTAATGATATGGGGCAGTTGGAACTGCTGCCCATAGTTTTGGCGAAGCTGAAGGTGCAGGTACCGGAGGAGGATGTGGAGAAGGCTCTAGGTGTTGTGCAGATGGCGAAAGAGGAGATACAGACTACTGGAAAGAAGGATATTGCCAAGGTTTGGGGTGCGTTGGAGTATGATATCAGTAAGAATCTGATAAAGCAGAAGGCAGTGAGGGCAGAGGAGGAGAAGGCAGAGGAAAAAGTGAAGCAGATTGAAGCTGCAGTAGAGAATGGATTTGGCAAATTTGAGAAAGTTGCAGCTGCATGGGGGAGGTATAAGGAGGCGATGCAAGGAGGGAAGTGGGCGGAGGCGGTTAAAGGAGCGGACGCGGAGTGGGATGCAGCGATTGCGAAGGCCGGGCCGATGATGGTGCCGGAACGACGGCGGCAGCAGCAGAGTGGAGGTCAAACTGTAGCAGCAGCAGCAGCTGCTGCTGCTGTGGACGTGGAAGGCAGTGACGATGGGTTCGAGGTCAGCGGAATTGCTGCTGACTTTGATGCTGCTGTTGCTGCTTCCAGCGGTAGGAGCAGCAACAGCGGTGGTGATGGTGGTAGCTGGGGCAGCGGCAGCAGTATAGGAAATGCCGATGAGGCTTCCATGCGTCAGTTGGACCAGTCGGTGCAGGATGTCAGTAACACTCAGCCGACTGTCGTTGAGGCGGAGATTGTGGATGGTGGGGATGGTGGGATGGAAGGGGAGATGGGGGAGGAGGAGTTGGAGCGCTTGCTAAAGGAGATCATGGCGGCTGGTGGTGAGGGAGAGGAAGGTGAAGTGACGGAGGAGATGGTGCAGCAAGCACATGCTATGGGGCTGTTTGGATCAGGAGGGGAGGTGGGTTATGTGATAGTGGGGGAAGATGAGGAGGGGGGGGAGGATGAAGGGTGGGTGGGTGGGGGGGATGTGATTGATGTGGAGGCTAAGGTGGTGGAGGTGAAGGGGGGGCAGGGTATAGAAACTGGCACTGCTGGAGCAGCAGGTGGTGGTGGTGGTGTAGTTACAGCAGCAGAAGATGGAGCAGCAGGAGCAGCAGGTTGTGGGGGTGGTGTATTTGCAGCAGCAGAAGTTGGCGCAGCAGCAGCAACAGGGCCGCAGGCAGGTGCTGCTGCTACTGCTGCTGGTGGTGGTGCTGGTGGGACCAGGGGTGATGCAGCTGGTGGTGGTGGTGGTCGTAGTGGTTTCAGTAGCAGTCAAACTGGGGGAAAGACCCCAGCAGTAGCTGCAGCAGAGGCAGGGCTAGCAGCAGGTGTGAAGGAAAAGGGGGATAAGGAACTGGAGGGGAAGCAGTTGGGGGGTGATTCTAAGCAGGCGCTTTTGGACCTGCTGGATAACATAAAACAGCAACAGCAGCAGCAGTTGGAGGAGCTGGCGTCTGGTGTTGTTGAGGCATATGTCACAACCACTGCTTCTGGTGGTGGTGGTGCCAGTGCTGCACCTCGTGCTGCTGCTTCTGCTGCTACTGCTCCTTCCCCTGCTGGTCTGGATCAGTTCATGCTGAATCCGACAGACTTCCTAGGTACTAGCAGCATCGGCAGTGGCACTAGTGACGCTGAGGAAGTTCACGATCTGGAGCCGCTGGAATGTGAAGATGAGCGGGAAGCAGGTGATGAAGATGCTGATGATGATGCAGATCTGGCTGGATATGAAGATGCCATCGCTGGTTTAAAGCAGAAGCTTTATGAAGAAGCAAAGAGGATGGGTTTGAATCCAGCAGAGGCGGATGAGATGGTGAATAAAATGTTGTCTATGGATCCTGAAGAGTTGATGCAAGGGGTGAAGGGGATGGAGGAGGGGTTGGGGGGTTTTGGGGCAGATGGTAGCGCTGAGTTGGGGATTGAAGAGGGGATTGGTGATATGTTTGAGCAGTTCATGGCGTTCAGGAAGGGCAAGGAGGGCATGCCGGGTGGGTCTGGGCCGTATGGCAGCAGCAGTAGTGGTAGTGGTTTAGATCAGGAGATCTTTACGAAGATGGTGAAGGAGCTTATGGGGGGGAAGCCTGGTGCTGCTGGAGGAAACAACAGCAGCAGCAGCGGGGGCAGTGGTGCTGGCAGCGGATTAGATAAAGAGGTGTTTGCAAAGATGCTGGAGGATCTTATGGCAGCGAGACCAGATGGTGGTGGTGCTGCAGGTGTGGGAGGGAGAGACAGCAGCAGCAGGGGAGGTGGAGGAGTGGGTGGTGGCAACAGCAGCAGTAGCAGTGGTCAGGGCTCTGGGATCATGGATGAACTTATGGAAGCAGCAACAAGAGCACGGGATAAGGTGGCTGCTGATGGTGCAGGTAGTGCAGGTCTGCGGGGCAGCAGCAGCAGCAGCAGCAGCAGTGGTTCTAGGAGCAGTGCGGGTAAAGGCCGTGCTTGGGGCAGCTGGGCAGGCAAAGGGGGAAAGAGCGTGAAGTGGCGGGATGGTAAGGGGGGTAGTGGTGTGGGTGGGGGGCCCAGCAAGGGGCAGTCAGGGGGGGCTGGGCAAGGCGATAATGATGATAGCTCTGTTTTGGGGTTGTAAGGCGAATGTGGTCGCAGTCCCGTCAGGGTCCTTGTACAGTATGCTCTTTTAGTTATATCCTGTGTCTGCGGTGGTTCCTGATAGGTAGTAGTGTTGGCTCAATCTAGTTGCAACGGTTGCAGGATTGCTGCAGCCCCACCTGGGGAGGGTCTTTCAAAGTTGTACAGTGCACTACCGGCAACCAGTGGTCCTTACGGTAGTTTGACATGCCTGTACGGGATTTTTTTAAGGTATACATATACGGCCATTAGCCCACGTTGCAGGATATTGATGGCTGGTGGTGCAGCTTGGCAGCGGCAGCTGCAGGCAGCTTGTCATGTTGCTGCAGCATGCAGGAGCGGCAGCAGCAGCTAGCAGCAGCAAGGACTACAAAGTTGCACACTGTGGTTCCACCTGTACTGTTGATGCCTTTGGTGCTGTTGCTCCCGGTGCCAGATTCGTGTTGGCTAGTTGTTGATGTTGTTGTGAGGTTAGCGACCGGGGGATGGATAGATCGCTGCTGCATGCATTGCGGCAAACGAATGTTAGTTGCTGAGCCGGCATGGGGGCTTGCTGTGGTGCTTGCTTGCAGCTCCAGGCCTTGTTGGAGCTCGTTCTGCCATTGTATTTGAGTTGCAGTCGCAGCTCAAGTGTTACTTTCACAAAACAACAAGCCTGCGGATCCGTGTCACTCTTGACAACTCGTGCATGTCTGCCAAATCTGCGCTGGTGAAGGTTCAAAGGTGCAGGACTGATGCATGGAAATGATGCATGGGATGGACCTCGGCATATGTGCTTCCACTGGATTGGCAACTTAGTGCACCTTTGCGGTCATGGCTTACCAGGTGGACCCCTGGACTTGGAGGGCGCCCATGCCGCATGCGTGTGTTCTGGGAGCAGAACCTCTGTTGTACCAGCAGCTGTTGAAGCATGCCAGGCTGGTGCATGTACTCTCAGGCGTTGTGGTACCTATGCTTATATGATAGTCAACCTCCTCAGGCCATTGGCCGAATTGTATTGATAGGCACAGTTGCGATTTCCGAGGTTCAGATCATGCATGTCTCCCCAGAGCCAACGAGAACATCTCGCCTTGCCCTTACATACATATAGAGTTATGCAGACTATTGTTTGCAGGATGGATCTCTTTCGGGACCGCCACCACGCCTCTCGGTCCCTAGACATGTCCTGTGTTCACATTTGAGACAGTAAGTTTACCATGGTCTTCACGGCAGCAGTCCACCCATCCCGTTTCCGATGGACCCTTGGCAGGATGTCTGCCTCTGAAGGCCGTTGCCGTGTACCCCTTCGTCACTTTGTAACTTGCTGACTCAAGCAACTGAAAGCAATCGAAAGGTGTCAACTGACCTTTTGCCTTCTTGAAGGCCGTCACACAGAGGCACACAGCAGGCAGATACATACTGGCATGTCCACGCTGCACTGAACTGTCTTTGTCCTAGGGCTAAGTAGGGTTTGGCTGCCTTGACGCCATCGGGCTGCCGACACCAGCTTAGGCACGTCACAAGCCGTTCAGGCCATTCCTAAGGCATTTGTGACTTGAAATGGCTACTGGCGGGGAGAAGAAAAAGAATGTGTCGACCGTCAGCCCCTTCATCAAGGGCTTTGCAGGTGATCGTCTTGGAGGTTACGATATGTAACCTGCTATCCAAGCCTCATGTGCCCCCTTGTTCAGCCTTCATACTAGCACGATCTTCGTGGGATGCCATAGCACCACTTTTAGCACTGCCTTGACAGGGGATGCTCATGTTGCCGACACCCCGCCATGGACCATGCACAGGGTTGACTCCCTACCCCATGTTTGGTGAAACATAGGGCTTTATGAGCTACTATACCAGCAACTATTCAACCACGTCTGATTCAGGCCATCTTCCACCATCCAGTCTGCTTTTGGGGGTTCGACGGAATTACCTTTAGCTGCTTTGACCCCCAGGACAGGTGTCTAACATTCTGCTTTGTCTCTTCCAGGGTCCATGGGCGGTATCTGCGAGGCCCTTGCATTGCAGCCAATCGACGTGATCAAGACCAGGTTGCAGCTCGACAGCACAGGCAGATACAAGGGGGTCTTCCACTGCGGCAGCACTATTGCCAAGGAAGAGGGTGTACGAGCCTTGTGGAAGGGCTTGACACCCTTTGCAGCCAACCTTACCCTCAAATATGCCCTACGGTTTAGCACAAACTCAGGTAAGCAGCTGAACCCTAGGGGAGCTGGCATGGAGCTTGACAAGCATGGGCTGGTGTTTACATCTTTGGTTGTTGAGGCGTCATTGGCAGTGCAGCATCCTTCCCGTTGGTACTTGGCAAACTGCTTTGCAGCAGAAGACGTCTGCTGGTTGAACGGGGCCAGGAAACTGTTGCCTGGTATCTAGAAGTGCAGGTTAGTAATGCAGTGCCTTTTCTTCTGCTGCTGCTCGTCTAATGTCATGCTAAGTTCATGCACTACTATTCATTGGAGTAAAGATGGAGCATTGGAGTTAAAAGATGGAGCATGTGGGTGTATCACAGCCAATTTGCTGCTGCTGCTGCTGCTGCTGCTGCTGCTGTACTGTTGGTCAGGCTCATGACTGCGTTCTAGTATGTCTTCCATGCACATAGCGTGCACATGCGCCCCAGGTCATATCACGAGAGCTGATCCTGTCAATGCATCCCAGCCTTCCTGCAGTTTCGCCATCTGCAGAGAAACCTATGCCAAGCACCCAAGCTGACAGGCTTGCATTTACTGTATGCCTGCAGTGTACCAAGGCGTCCTACGAGACAAAGATGGCAAGCTCTCAGACGGGCGCCGCATGTTAGCAGGCTTCATGGCAGGTATCACAGAAGCACTGCTGATTGTGACCCCATGTGAGGTGGTGAAGATCCGCTTGCAGCAGCAGCAG
Organism: Pseudopediastrum boryanum; assembly: GCA_963556185.1. Lineage (NCBI taxonomy): Eukaryota > Viridiplantae > Chlorophyta > Chlorophyceae > Sphaeropleales > Hydrodictyaceae > Pseudopediastrum > Pseudopediastrum boryanum. The sequence continues at coordinate 10,229,385 of OY744493.1, forward strand.
GGCATAGCCAAGGAGGCACTCCAGTACAAGGGCCCCTTCCACTGTGGGCTGACCATTGTAAAGCAGGAAGGGCCGCTGGGGCTGTGGAGTGGTGCAACGCCTACGGTGCTGAGGAACGGGACCAACCAGATGTGCTTGTTCTGGGCCAAGAACCACATGGACAAGGTAAGGGGGAACTTTTGAGTGTGTGGATTGGGCAGGAGTTAGGAGCTGCTGTTCTGTAAGATGTTGGGGTTTGTAGGATGCTGTACTGTAAGATGTTGGGGTTTGTAGGATGCTGTACTGTAAGATGTTGTAAGGATGCTGTTCTGTATGATGTTGCGGACAGCAGGGTGGAGGTATGCACAGGTCTGTACGAGCGGATGATGCTAAGATTGATTATGCATTGAGTGATGCTGTAATACAGTGGAACCCTGTGTGGAGAATCATGAAGCAAGGAGATAGCAGCCATCACCTTGAGCAGCCAGCCCTGGATTTTTCACGAGTCTGAATGCTGATCGACACTAGGCCAGCAATGTGTTCCACTTGAAGATGTGGATCACACTGAAAAAGGGTGTGGGAGGGCGGTGAACTTGGCTGAACATGCCTTGCCTCCACAAGGCATGTCCTGAGGCGTTCCTTGTCACCTCGCGCTTTCGATGGCCCCATTTTTGCTTGTTATTGTCTTGGCTCTGACTCCTTGTGACTTCATCTGTACTGCAGGTGCTATGGCAGAAGCATGAAGGTGATGGGCGTCAGCTGACCGCCATTCAGAGCACAGTCAGCGGCTTCATGGCAGCATGTCTAGGCCCCACCGCCACCAACCCCTTTGATGTGGTCAAGACGCGGATGATGGCACAGGCTAAGGCACCACCAGATGCACCCAGATACAGGTGAGGGGGGAGGGTGTATTTCTGGGCAGAGCAGGGGGAGAGGTGGTGGTGGAGTGGTAGCGTAAGGGCGTAGGAGGAGGGGCTCGGGACATGGGCAGAGGAGCATTCAGAGAAGAGGGGAGGAGGGCAGGCTAAAAGGGGGCCACTAAAAGCAACTAGATTTAGATTGGGGCACGGGCGAGGCAGGAAGGGGAAAGGAGTGTAAGCTGGTCTCGTCTGGTAAAGTGAAATAGAGGGGTCTGGGACTCAGGGCGAATATGCCGAATGGTGTTTGCATGTACCTAGATCCAGGTACGGTGGACGGAGGGGAGGCTTCTGCAGACATGGGCTCGCGGGAGAGAAAGCACGGAAGAGATAGGCCACCCAGATACAGGGAAGGGAAAGGGAGGTGGATGTAATAGGTTCAGGGGCACCAGGCTATGGCACGTATAGATGCACCCCCGATACAGTAAGATTGGGAGGGAGAATGCAACGCAAGGAGATGCGGGCAGGGCGGAACGTCAGGGAGGGTACAGCTGATCAGGGCAAGATGCAGGGGACAGGGATGCAGGCAGAGATTGTGTTAAACTTATGGTGGCGGTCAGCAGGGGTGTAATAGGATCTCTCTAGTAGGCACTATGTTTTATGGTTCTAAAGCAGCACTGCCCGCTAGGATCACCGAGCTTACAAAGGGGTTGGTGTATCACAGCACTTGGGCGCAGCTGCAGAGGCAGCAGCAGTCTGAAAGGTTTGTAGGCAAATGTCCATCAATCCCCGCTCCATTGCAGTTCCATTGGCTGCACTTGAGGCTTGAAAAAGGAGGTCCCACGGTGTCATATGCACATTTGTGATCATGTAGCAATCCATGTAGAGGCCATGTGGTTTGATGCAAAATAGATATCTTACATGTAGGGCCCCACATGCAGGTTTTTGAATAGAGCCATTGATGTGCTTTTTCCGTGTGCAGTGGCTTCTTTGACGCCCTGCTGCGCATCCCACGGGAGGAGGGTCTGAAGGCCATGTACAAGGGCCTGCTGCCGCGCCTCATGCGCATTGCACCCGGCCAGGCTATTGTCTGGACAGTCAATGACCAGATTGTGGGCATCTTCGAGCAGCGCAATGCAGCCAAGGCGGCAGCAGCTTAGTGTACAGCACGTGAGCGCTGGAGGAGAGCTGGTTTTTGGAGTCTCCGGCTTGTTTGAGCGTTGCAGTGCAGCAGAGGCAGCAGCTGCAAGGTCTCCTGTGACAGTGTGGTCCTGTGCATTTACAGAGAGATGGCACAGCAAGCAGCAGCTCATTGGAGAGCATGGGGGCTTCTTGTGAGATGGCATGCAGGAAATGCAGCCATGCTCTCGAGCAGCATGTTGTGGCTGTGTCAAGAGTTAGAGGCGAGCTTGTGGTTATAGGGGTAATAGCACTTGAAGTAGGGGGTGCATCTTCGCCAATTAGTAGCATAGGTGTCAGGGTGTTTTTTTGGGGCACATCACATGACTTGTAAATCTGTGTTGTGCAATGATGACGTGGTATGTGCTTGGGTGCTATCAGTAATTCTTTGCAATGTATTGCCCAGACTGGTGGTTAGTGTGTGGTGTTTGGCAATGGAGGGATCTAAGTGGGGAGTAGCAGCTGTACCTGTTTGGGATGGGGTGTTCCAGCCTTGAGAAATGGAAGCACAGCAATTGGGTGCTTTGCTGTACTATACGCGCCTGCTGGTAGCCAGGGGCACCGTATGCCCTTCTAGGAGGAGCGTTCCTAAAGCGTTCATGGCAGAGAATGTGAGTGTGCTGCCGCGTGGACTGCCTGTACAAGTACAACTTAGGGGCCTACTGTGTTTTAAGCTGTGTGTGTGGCCTGCAGTGCTGTGTTGCAAGCGGCATGTATCGTTTGTGTGGTTCGTTCTTTCTTTCATGTGGAATTGTCTACTGCGATTTGAAAACGGTTCTGAACGAAGCGGGTATCATAAGGTTGTGTAACGTGTTGACTTGAGCAAGATACGCAGTCACAGCTATCTGTTGGTCAGATGTGATGCAACATCCCTTTGCAGTGGTTGCCCTGTTCTTCTCCAGTCACGAAGCCTGCTGGTCCTTCAGTTTAGTAAGTAAACAAACAAACAAACAAAAATTTGTGTTTCAGTTTAGTAAGCTGAGTCACATTGTGAATGATAAAGAACGAGCTGGCTGGCGCCCGCCCTTAGTCATAGTCATGGCACTGGTCAATAGCATAGGGAATGTTGACAGTGGCTTGCAATGCTTGTTCAAACTGCTTGGCTTGCTGTTGACTGGGTCAACTGGTCAGCGCATGGCAAGTCGAAATGGGCTGGCCTGACATACATTGGCTAGCAAGGGATTTAGGGTGGGCTGGTGGCAGCCGATTGTTTGAGCTTGGACAGGAACTTGAGTATGCCGTTGGAGCCTAAGCTGGTTCCTTGTGGGTGGCGCTGCCCCCACCGGCGCCCTGCTTTGACAGGGCCATCTGGTAATTGGTATTGGTATTGTTCAAATACTCAAACATTGTTCAAATCGGCTGATGAGGACGCGCAGTAGTGAACCTATAAACACGACAGTGTGCCAACACGAATGCGGCCTAATCACCATGCTATCTAAGCAGTTCTATGCCTTGCTCAGGGCCATAGATTCTCGTTGTCCGAGTCCCCTGGGGCGCTTGGCTTCAATACGGATGCAGTAAACTGCCGCTTGATCTTTTCTCTGTCTGTCACAGTTACAGAAGCTGTCTCTGTCTGTCACAGTCTCTGTCTGTCACAGTTACAGAAGCTATGTGGGACTCGAGGAAACAACAGATTACAACAGATTACAAGTTGGCGGGCGGGCCCCACACCGGGGGCGCCCGTAACGGAGCCAAACAAGCATGGCAATTTAGACCAGGCTTGGTTTTGGGGTCTATGAGTTGCTGATTTCTCTCAGCTCAACTCAAATTATCAATAACAATGCTTGATAAGCAGTTTGTTTCCTTCCGAGCCCGCATGACGTGATGGTGAACCCTGCAGATGGGAGGACAAGTGGCACATTAGTACATGACCTACCCTTCCCATGTCCTCATGTGTGAGCTGGTGTGATAAGGTGCAAGCGAGCATCATGCGGTATCTGGTCATGAACATGCGGTTTTAAGCTGATTCGTCACTCAGCAGGGCTTCTTCCAATCTATCATATGCCAGCACCCTGGCCTTCGGTGCCAGGACAATGGGGAGCCAAGGGAGTCAGCGTTGCTAATGGTGCAGACAGACCTGCAACGTGGAGCCAAAAACTTTCTTCAAATCTGGATGATATCAGATCGTGCAGATGACAGGCACTGAGTGCTGGCAGCACAGTTGAGTGCCGGAGCCGGTGAGGCCTGCGGACGTCCCCGTTTCTCCCGCCCACTCACCTGCCCTGCTGGTTACCCGTTACTTCAGTCCGTGGGGCTTTTGATGGGCCCCACTTCAGGCTGTTGCACAGCCTTCCTCAGTCTAGGTATAACCTGCCCCAAGAGTTCCCTGTTAGTGACATGTACTTGCTTGCATGAAGTACATGTGCTGCCGGACTCTGATTGTTTGACACCGCACGTTAATTAATAGACACGCTGAGCCAAGTACCGGCGCTTACATTGAAAGCGTCGGGGCCTTATGAGACCTCCCTTCTGCTTCAGTAGGCCTACTTCGTTGTCAGTTACGTATTTGAACCTCTGTGAAACAAGGCCTTAGATCATGATGTACACGGCAGGCACCATGTGCCATCCTTCGCACGTCTTGGAGCTGCCTGAAACATGGCTCGCGCTCCTCCTTCAGCACGTAGCCTCAGGGCCTGGTGGTCTAGCCAACGCAGCAGCCCTCAACCAGACCTGCAAGTCATTCCACTCCTTGTCAGAGAGCTCTGCCGTTACCTATGTTAACATTCACGTGGAAGAAGCCATCATCAGTCCTTACCACGACGTCTGGCAATGGCTTGCTGCAAGGCAGGGGCAGGTAATTGGCCTCAGTATCAAAGTTTTGCTGGACATGCCAGCTGACTCTGATTCCGAGGAAGATGATGAGGACGTTCTCACCCCTCTGTACAACTGGGAGCAGCCGCTGCAGTGGCTGCTCCCAGTCCTATCCGCCATTCCCGACCTCAATCTTACCGTAGAATGGTCTGCCCCCATCTCCACTCCGGATCACCCTTTCATGACGCAATGGGTACAGCCACACGGGTATCTCATCAACAACCTCGTTGCCAAGCTCCTAATCGAGCCCAATGGCCTCACGCTCAAGGACTTCTGCGAGGCAGCTGCTGCATGCAAGGCCCTTGAGCTGACCATCTGTCGTTACTCTTTCATGCCATGCAGCATAGCGGACCTCCATCCTGTCGCTGCCTCCCTCGTACACCTGACTGTGGAAGGTGACTCCAAGGGAATTGGTAAGCTGAGCGGCCTGAGCAGCCTAACTTGCCTCTCACAGCTCACTAGTCTTTGTCTCAGCAAAGAGGACCTTAGAGCTGAAGACCCATGGGCGCCCCTAGCCGTCTTAACCAGCTTGAAATCTTTACACCTACTAGTGACTGCTTCTGGTGACCCCTCCTCCTTGTCAGCGCTCACAGGCCTTTCGTATCTTCATGTTCAGAGTCCAGAAACTCGGTGCAGTGCTGGACCGGCCCCCTTTACCTTCAGCAGCTTGCAGCCCCTCAGCACACTGCAGCAGCTAGAGGTGCTTACGCTTGGTGGCCTCTCTGCGTCCTCTTTAACCGGTTTAGCTAGTCTCAGCAAGTTGCGGGAGCTCACCATCAGAGATGCTGCAGAGTTGTCCAGCCTAAACGGGTTAAGTACCGCAGTCAGGCTCTTGTTTATCAGTTCTGCTCCGAGTCTCAGGAGCTTGGAAGGCATACAGGGGCTGCAGCAGCTGAAGTCACTAGGGCTGAACAAGTGTGGGGTCGTATCGCTGCAGCCTCTGGCAGAGCTGAGCAGCTTAGCAACGCTTGTAGTGGCTGCCTGCCCTTTGGCCAGTCTAGCAGGCTTGGCACAGGGGCCCTTGAGCACCTCCCTGCAGTCCCTCTCGCTGAAGTTCTGCCAGAAGCTGGTGGGTTTGATTGGGGTTGAGGGGCTTCAGGGGCTGCAGCAGCTGGAGGTGTTTATGTGTGGGGTGACCAGCTTGCGGCCTGTGGGGGACTTGGCTGGGGGCTTGAAGAAGCTTCATGTGAGGTATTGCAAGGATGTGGGGGAGCTGTTTCTGAGGCTGCCACATGTTCAGCCTACTGCTGATGTGGTGATTGTAGGGAGTAATGTGAAAAAGGTGGTGCTGGCAGGTGGGGTTAAGAGGGTTATGAGCTAATCTGGCATATGTGGAAGCGTGTTGGCTGCGGGTTGGCTGCAGAGGGCTGGCAGGGTTGTGCACTGCAGGAAGAAGAGATGGTGGTGTGTGCAGTCGCCATCTAGCAGCCTGTGGGAAACGGTTGAAGGTTTGGTTGTTAAGGGAGACCACTACACAGCCCTACGGGCCGTGCAGCACCCAAGCATGACTCCAACCAGTGTTTCTAGTACGGTGTGGGTTAATGTGGAAATGGGATAGTTCCAGATGGAGATTAGGGTGGGAGCAGCTCCTGAGGCTCTGCCACTATATGTTCAGCCCACTGCCAGGGTTTATAGCAGAGAGCAATAATGTGGAAATTATGGTAGTGCTGGCAGGCGGGTTGCATGTTCATATCTGTATTGGCATGAGCCTAAGCAGGTCACTGGCAGGTGTTTGTGCTGCTGCAAATAGAAATGGTGATGTGTGCCTTGCTCCTGTGGGAAAGGCGATGGTGCGTTCGAGGTGAAAGTTCTGCAAGGAAGCATGCGGTGGGCTGCCGAGGTTGCCACCAGTGTATCTGCCCACGGGTGGTATCAATGATTGTAGTTTTGGTTGTGCTGGAGCTATTCTGCAGGCATTCTGCCGACTTCCAAATGGCAGAGTCAGATGTGGCAGCGATTAGGAGGGTAGTAGCAACAAGTAAGGTATCAGACTGCTTGGCTTGCTGTTGACTGGGTCAGCTGGTGAGCGCATGGCAAGTCGAAATGGTGTGGCAGCCTCAGCTATATGGTCTTTGTTTTGTATGTGCCATGCCAGCCTTTCAGGAACCCCACTTTTGGTCCCTACCTTGCATCCCTGTTTTCTTGCCCGTACCACCTCCAAGTCAAATTGGGCTGGCCTGACATACATTGGTTAGCAGGGGATAGCGGGAGGGCTGCTGGCAGCCATTGTGATAGATTTGGAGTATGCCATTGGAGCCTGAGTTCGCTCCTTGTGGGTTGCGCTGTTCCCACCAGCGCGCCCCACTGTGATGGGGCCATTTGGTAATCTGGTACTGCAGTTGGGTAATAGGAAGGAAATCTAAAGCTTGTGTAGGGCATAGGGGCCCAGAATGGAGGTGATATGAGTGGTTGAAGACAGAGACAGTCGATGCTTTGCTTTGGATCAATGACAAACACTGACAGCAGACAGTTACAGCAGCGACGAGCGGTGTGCTTGCACATCTGTGCTGGGCAAACATATCATGGGTGATGCAGGGGTGGAGTTTGACCCGGCAGGAGAGCACTATATGGCCAGGGTTCTTGCTCGTGCAACCCTAGGTGCATTGTCATCTGTCTACTGTGTCCTCTGACCTAGGCATCCTGCATACTCCATGCAAAGTGGCAGCCTGAAGTACTGTTTTGCTGTGGTCCCCGTATGAAAGCAGTCCTTTGCGCTTGGGCTGCTGTGGAGGTGATAGTCGTTTTGTCTGTTTCATCGATCTTGACGAGTGCTCCACATCAACCAGCCCTTGCTATTGTGACGCATCTGCTTTTGCTGCTTGACACTCAAAGTCCCTTTTCAGTTGCCTTGTTTGCTAAAGGGCATGAATACTGTGTAAAAGGAGGTTCTATTGAGACGAGGTGGCCTGTGTGGTGGGGCCATGAAATGAGCAATATCTGTTTCTGGCGAGATAAGTATCGTTTGAAACTTGTTGTTGCTCAGAGGCTTCCTCTGTGTCTTCCTGCATTCAAGCCCTTGTATGCGTTTGAGGCCCTTGTATGCGTTTCAAGGTATGCATGGAAGTGCTGATTCTTGTGGAAGGAAGTTCTATTGAGGCGAGGTCAAGTATTCAACAGGTCTTCCCAGTACTTGTGTTGTGTGCCTGTCTTCATGGTCATGTATATGATGATCTGGAATGATAGCAGTTCTGCAAGCTCCTGCCTTCGTTCATGGCATGCTTGATGTACCTAATATGAGTGAACGCTGAAATCCATGGCATGGCATTGAGGGAGTGCATGGGCCTGGGCCTCTCACTGTGGTGAAGTTGCTTGCAGGACATGTTGAGTTGGAGTTCTAGTGATGGTGCTGTAAGTCAATACTGTATGTGGATTTGATTCCTTGATTTTGTACATAGTAACATACTGAGATGCCCAAGGGATGCCATCACCATACTGTCCAGAGATATCAAGTAGTAAAGCTATACTCCCTTGTGTCCCCAGAGTAGTAGTTACTAGGGGGTTCCTTCCATGCGACTGGCTGTTCTGGAGGTCAGGGTGCATGTGGCTCCAGTGCTTATGGGCAACTGGTGACTCATTTCAAGTTGTGACGCCTATGAGGCAGGCATTCAAGCAAGTGTACTTTAGCGCGAGTGAGTGCGCTCAATAGTTTAGTGGGGACGTGGATGGGGGCCTTCATGTGAGATGGGGACCTTCATGAGCTGGGTGTGGCTAAGCTTTTCACAATGGCGCAGTCGGTATCCATACCTGGCTGTCACAGGACTGGCTCAGGTTCGATTCCTAGTTGTAACGTTACTTTCTGTCTCAACCATAGTTTGCCTCGATTCAGGATAGAACTGCGATTGAGACCAGTTGGGCTGGCGCATGTTCGATTCCTGCGACTGTAATGTCACCTCTTTCAAACTTAGAAATACTAAACATGTGAGATGCTGGCTTGCAAAGCGCCAACTCTTTGTTTCCCCCAATGCAGGATTGCAGGGGGAGCCGGTAAACCAGAGTTACAAGATTGGATTGCAGGTGGTCGGTGGCCACAACAGGCTGCGCCCGTAATGGAGCCAAACTAGGCCTATGGCCATGGGGACCGGGCGACCAGCTCACTCGGTCGGGATTATGGGGAGGTTGGGTCCAGGTAGCTCCGAGTCAAGTCACCGTTACTTGTAATCCGATGGATAATCAAAACTGATCTGGATCCTCAGAACGGTGAGTTGAAGCCTGGGTTGAACGCCCATCGAACTGCGGAAGGTGATGCCAAGTTGACTGGACCAATGTCACTCACCTTATGGCCGTGTCTTGCAGAAGGACCAGGCGCGTCAAATTCGATACTTAACGCAGTGCAATACAGCGCATAGGTAAATGTGGTATATCTGAAGGGATAGCTCCTTCACCCAAGGCCCGTGCACCTGAGCATCTGGAGTACCCTCCAAGTGAAGAGCTTGGAGTTAGGACAAAGGACGCTCATTGGCCTGGATAGCGCACACTGGTGTCTCGGAAAAGGTATGCTATCTCTAGGGAGCTCCTTACCTATTGGGGGGTTTGGTAAGAGAGCAGATCCACCTGATCCTGAAGGTAGCTTCCGACAGCCTTTATAAGGATGAGCCAGGTGCAAGCGTCAGCCATGTAGAGCTTGTATAATTGAGCAGCGAGAGGTGCGATGGACCATGCCATCATGAGTGATTTCAGCCATAGGCCAAGCCTCGGCATGCCATGCTGAGTCAGACAGACTGAGATCTCCTCTTTTCTTGCAAGCGCGCAGATAACCCGGTCACATATTGACATGCTACCGCTACATTCCATAGTAGTAGTGCCAGGCACCCCTGCTATGTCTCCCTCTGGCATAGGCACTGCGATCAGCCTAACTACCTACCTGAGCATCGCTTACAAAGCGCCTTGGCTGTTTGCAGATGCTGCGTACAAGCCATCCCGCCACTTCTGGCCTGAGGCCGAGCTGCCGCGGCTATGTCAGGCCTTCCCAGAAGGTAACGCCGGCAAGGAAGCCTCTCGGCGTGGCCCTATGGCCTGGGAAGACAGCCACCCCTAGGTGAGTTACCCAGCTGTCTCGCAAGGCATATGTCTTATCAATACCTCAAAGCTTCGGTACTGCATGTTGTCATATCCTTTAGTTGCGGCGCATGCATCATGGCAGGCTGTTGATGCCACCCGATCCCGACTCACGTAGCCTGCACCTGCACCCTGTGTCGATCCCATGATGCACTCCGAAAGGGCAAAGAGCAAGCGCAATAACGACAAAAAGCAAGCGCGAACAGTCTCGAGCAGAGAAAGTGGAAAGAAGCAAGCAGCTTCGCTGTACAAGCATGCGCAGCAACTATACAGCACCACGTGCATCGCCCCATACGTGGTCTATTCGATCTATGTTTGCTCATTGTGTGCCCATGGCTGGTCTGTATGCCTAAAGATTCCAGGTAGGTTGGGAAGGCACCTTGTGTGTGATTACCACATCTTTCTTTAACTTAGCCTATGCAGGTAGGGCTAATGTCCACTAAGTGGATCTCACTCACAGGTGCCAGGCGACAGAGCTAAGCTGAGCTGAAAAACACCACCGTTCCTGTGTTCCCATCCACCTTTCCCCATGTGCCAAAACCGCCACCCTCCCCCCACCCCACCCCCGGCAAGTGTTGATGTAATTGCTGCCTGATACTTTTTATTACTGTTGATCTACCCTGCCTGGCCTCTTGTCAACGGTGCATTACTTGTGAGCAAAGGACGAGGCCTCCCCCAGACGGTTTCCTGACATTTGTACGCCCATACATTCGCCAAAACTGCCTCTCTTTCGCCCACCAACAAAAAACAGTCTTAAAAACCCCAACAGTTCATCCCTCTATCCTCAAACCCTCAACCCCGCAAGTGTCTGACCAGTGATAGCCAGACTAGCTGACTCCCCCTATGTATCCCTGCTGCATTCCCCCCATATCCTCCTCCCCCAGCAAAGGCACCCCCAAAAATGTAACAAGTTCACCTCATTGCTGCCACCTGCTATTCTCAAATGCCAAAACCCTGCAACTGACCGTCTAGTGAGATCTCGACTATGAGTGACCCTGTATCTACCTGCATTGCTCCCCCTCCCCCCCCCCCCTCCTCCCCCAGCAAAAGCACCCCTGCGGCCCCCAAGGGTCTGTTATGGCGTGCCAAGATTGTGAGCACCACTCCCTTGATGGGGGACAGCGGCACCAACATCAAGTTCACTGTGGTGGATGCGGCCACTGAGGAGCGCAGCCCAGTGTATAACATCAATGACTGGGACCCGCCTCAGGTGGGAAGATGGCTAGGGTTTAGGGGCTTAGAGTTTAGGGTTCATTTTGAAACCAGGTAGTAAGGTGAAGGGCTGGGTTGAGGATCAATAGGAAGCTTTTGGACCTTTAATGCGAATCCTATAACATCAATGACTGGGACCCGCCTCAGGTGGGAAGGGGGACCGGGGGGGTGAGGGTAGGGTTTTGGTTCCTTCCTTGAACCCTGAATCTTCGTTAAGGGCCAATACAAAGCTCTTGTGTTCGAGTCTTTAGAGTGCACGGAAGGGTTTGACATCAATGACTGGGACCCGCCTCATGTGCGAAATCGTGAGGGGGAGGGAGGGGGAGGGTTTAGTCCTCAATTAGAACCCAGGAAGTAAGGTATATGCCTAGGTTGAGGACCAATATGGAGCTCTTTGCTGTTAGTGTGTCTTACACGGGGAACATCTATGGCCTGGGACCCTTCTAAGGTGAGATGAGGGGCACGGGGTGGGTGGGTCGTGATGGAGGGTCAAATGTTTACAGCACTCTTAAATAATTTATATTTCACAATTGATTAAAAAGAATTTACATACTCTGGTTAATGATCAAATGACAGGAAACTCTTAGGATATTATAAAGTGCGTCAAATGACAGGAAGCTCTTAGCGTATTATACAGTGCGTCAATGACTGGAAGCTCTTAGCGTAATATAAAGTGCGTCACATAGTTGATTCATCAATATCTGGGACCCTCCTGAGGTGAGATGGGAGTGGAGGGGGGCATTTACAACCACACGGTGTAGGGTTTAAAGCTAGGGTTTAGAGGTTTTGGACCAATCAAAGTACAGTCTGAGCTCTATCGAGTGCAGCCTGGTTGATTAAAAGTCACTGACTGGCAGCAACCTCATGCGAGGAAAGGGTACTTAGGGAGTAGCAAGGGGGCCGGTGACCTTGGTCTAGTTTCTAGTCCTTCAAAATTTGAACTCTTAAAGTGTCCCCAAGAACAACAAAAACCCGTTAAAAGTCATACTGGGGTGCTGCACAACCCGGAGAGCTGTGCAGTGACCTTGCTTAATTGAAGCGTTTATAAGAAGCTTACCTGAGGCCACAATTACCTCCCTTTCTTTATTTTGTCTGCACACTATTCTACTATCTCATCCTTGTTCTTTTTGTGTGTGTCAGGAGATTGAGATGGATGGTGTGAAGGGTTGGAGTCGTGCTGGAGTGATTGCTGTGCCTGAATCTATCCTGGAGCCTGCTGCAGTGCTGGTGCAGAAGATGGACACTAACCCTTTGGATGGAGCTTCAGTGGATTACATCACACAGCTGGACCTCACAAGGTAACGGGGGGGGGGGGGGGAGGGGAGGGGGGGGGGCGAGGACCGGGGGAAAGGGGAAGATGGAAGTTATGGGAGGGGGGAAGGGTGGAACCCAAGTGATAGAGCTTCAGAAGGGGAGAACGGGGTAGGGAGCGGGAAGGAAAGGGGAGAGAAAGGAGGGAAAGAATGGAGGGGGGGGAGGGGGTATGTCGGAGCGGCGCTCCTGTTCCTAGTGTTGACAAAAAACTACCCCCCATCTCTACCCAAACATCTGAACCCTTTTCACTTCCCCTGTTTTACAGCAGTACACCCCTTGACTGCATAGATTGCTTTTGCAGCTGCCCGCTAGTCCTCCTACGCCTAGATCTGGTAATCTAGTTGTATGGGTATCGTCGTTTATTGTTAGGTGTTATTATTGTAACCACCAATCTTAATTGTTTCGTACCAATGTGGCTTGTAACATGGTATGCAGCTGTAAACATTGGGCATCCTTGCAAATAGTAGGCTGTGTCAAGGTAGCATCCTGCCATTGAAATAAGAATTCTCCTTGTTTATTGACAATGCTACCTTATCTTGAACTTCTATCTTGTCGCCTCATCCCTGTCTACATCTTCCATTTGCCTTCTGATTCTCTGCATCCTCTCCACAAGTCTCAACATAAAGTCGAAACCCCCTCCTCCTCATGCCCTCCTTCCCTCCCCCCAGCCCCCACAGTGGCTTATGCAAGTTCCCGGTTCACAGCTGGGTGAGTTCAAACCATGGTGAGCGCGGCTTTTATGCCGGGACTTTCCTGCCCAAAGACACTCCACCTCAGCTCAAGGAGGAGAGAGAGGCTGAGCTCAAGGCACTCAGGGTGAGCGAGGGGCAATCAGGGAGGACCAAGGGAAGGTTGATCCTTGTAACACACAATGTTCTGTATACCTAACGTGCTGGGGGATTTGAGACCAAGTAATGATTGATTATTGCCTAATGTTGTTGTGTTACCGGCCCCTATCAGGCTGTTGCTTGATCCGGCTGCCTCCCCACCACCCATTTGTGATGGAAGTGGAGCAGGTTTTGGGTTTTACTGGTGAAGTTGTCTGTTCCCCTTGGTGTGCGCGCCGTTGCATCTAGCCTCAACTTGTCTGGGGCAAGTCCATCATCGGTTGTGTGGCTTCGTGATTGTGATCAGGAGCTTTGTGTTTGTGGCCTAGGTTTGTTTGGCCATTGGCATAGCTGGTCTTGCGTTTTGATTGATTGATTGATTGATTGACATAATGTGAAGTTTATAGGTACTTTGTTTTAATTGAGGTGTCGACCCAGCCTTATCATAAAAATGTGGTTTTGTGTGTTTTGCAGGGAGGTGGTGGTGCTGCCAGCGAGTTACGGACTTATGATTACATGACATACAATGACCTGGGACCTGCTAGGCCCACACTAGGGGGAAACACCACCCTGCCTTACCCCAGGAGGACAGCAACTAAGGCACCGGGGAAAGACAACCTGCCATATGGTGAGCATGGGGGGGATGGGGGTGGGGGAACGGGGGAGGGAAGATGTTGGGGCGAAATCTAGCGGTTGTAGGATTGATCTTCTTGTAGGAAATTTTGGGGAAAATAAGAGAATATGTGCAAAAAGGGGGAAAAGAGGAGGGGAGAGTATGTATTGGAGGTGATGATTGATCCCGTCCGATTGAGTGATGTGGGAAGTGTATGTGCTCTCCTTAAGATAACAGCAACGAAGGGGCTGGAGAAAGACAACCTGCCCTATGGTGAGCTTGGGGGAGGGGGTGCGGGTGGGGGGACGGGGGAGCGGAGGTGCTTGGGTGAAATCTTTTTGGTTATTGGGTCTTGTCCAAAATCGGGGGGAGGGGGAGGTGTTAGGGAAGTTATTTGGATGAATCTGGAGGAGTTTAAAAGGGCAAAGAAGGTGGCTGTTGGAGGTGGGGGTAATAGGCGCGGGCGGTGAGGGGAGGGCTTAGGGTAGAGTAGGGTAAGTTATGGAAGAGAGGAAGAGAAGTGAGGTGGAGTGGGGGGCTGTGGGGTAGGTTATGGAAAGCAGAGGGATATGGATGGGGATGGGGAAAGGGTGCTGAGGTTCAGGATATGTTTTGGGTGTGAGGAGATGAAGGGAACGCCAAGTGCAAAAGATGGGAAGGGCAGGGAGGGCCACATAGGAATGTAATAGGCTTATGCTGGAGGGCCCGGGGGGGTGGGATGGGGGGCACGTGGGCGCGGGGCCCCCAGAAGAACGAGGCATGGCATGAAGGTGTGACAGAGGTGCTAAGGGAGATACCTTTGGGGGGAAAGGAAGCTAGGCTTGGGAGCTTGGGGTGTGCACAGTTCAAATATCATTACCAAGGACGTGTTTTTCGTTGATATGTGTGGCGGGAGAAGCAGTACACACCTGCTAAAACAGCGACTTACATCTTCAATGCTCCTGCTGCTGCTGCTGGTTGTGATTGTAGATGAGCAGTTCAACTTCTCCAAGCAGGCCGGGTTCAAAGGAGATGGTCTGGCTGCTATTGCAACAGCATTCACACAGACTGCAGCGGTGAGTGCCTGTGGTATTAGGGTTTAGGTTTATGGTAGGCTGGCTCTATGTAATGCTTACAGTAATGCACCCCTTTCTTACCGGTTACGGTAAGTGGGAGGGCAACTCACGCCTCTCCTTGTGTAGCTGTCTTTCTGTAATGGTTTAGCTCTCGCATTAACTCATGGGTTTTCTAGCCCATTGGCATGTGGGTGTGCTGTGTGGGTGTGTGTGGAGGGAGGGAAGTGGATCAATATGAAAGATCACACTTGATCACAAGCGCTTATGAGCAGACAGATGAAGGCGATAACATACAACCAGGAGGGCTGGAAGAGTTTGCTGAAAGGGGCCATGCTAAAGGCCCTTGGATGTTGCAAGTTGAAAAGTTATCAACCCATACAAGAGCTAAACCCTAAAGTTGCAGTGTGACGCACATGATGCTGCTCCGCTTGATGCCAACGCCATTTTCTTGCTGTGATTGCTTGTGGCTTTGGGAGCATGGCTTTCCTATAAGCAAACAGAACTTCATTTTGATTACTGTGTTTTCTTGAGCATTTTGAAAAGCCTGTGCTTCTGATTGCTTTGACTTCAGCATTTTAAAGCCCTATATTGTCCATGCTGTGCCAGAGCACCAGCTAAAGCGACTTTATACGTATAGCTCACGCACATGGCCCAATGGTCCCCCATACCCTCCTACCCACCCCACATGCTGCTGCGGGTATAGATCCTGCCTGGTACAATGTCCCTGCCCTACTCCTCCCTCCCTTATCAAACCCCAGCCTCTTAAACCCCAACACCCCCCTAAACCCCCCAGGCTGCTGCAGGTGTTGAGCCCTCCTGGTACAATGTGCTCCCCCTGGCTGCTGTTGGTCTGGCTAAGAAGAAGTTGGGAGTGACATCTAAACCCCCTGAGTTCAAGAAGTTTGAGGACGTCAAGACACTGTACAAGCCGGTAAGAAGGACAGCGGGGCTGGCTGGCATCCGCTGGAATAAATATGCCTGGCTCGGAAAATGCACGTTTGATGTGGACACACTCCACAAGAGCTGACTGAAATTTAGGGCTTAGTTCCTGCTTCGCTTCACACTATAGTGATACTATATCTGTTTATATGGTCTCAGAAGATAGATTGCCCGATTGCCCCTGTGCCACCATCTAAGCTGGTTTTAGGGTTTAGAGCCAGGGTTGAACCCTAGGTGGTGACGTTTGTGAGGGATTTCTGATGTGCATACTCATATAAGAGCTGAGTAGCATCTAAGGCCTACTAGCTCCACTTTCAGGTTTAAAGGAAGGTGCAAAGTTTTTGTGGCATATATGGCTTTCCTGCCTCTCCCCTTCCCTCCACCCGCTCCCTCCTCCCCCTGTCTCCACCCTTTCCGGCCCTTCCCCTTCCCCCCCACCCCACTTCATATCCCCATCCCTCTTTACCTGTCCCTCCACCCCAACCCAGGGACATTGAGGTCACCTCTCCCCCTTCCTTATTTCCCTCCATCCCTCTTGCCTCCCCTCCCCCAATCAGTACCCCTCCCCCTTCCCCCCAGGCACTGCCCCCTCCCCCTGCCCTGAGAGATTCCCAATGGCAAAGCCTCAAAACCCTACCCACAAACCCCACTCATAAACCTAAGCTAATAACAAACTTCCTTCCCTACCTCTCATGCAGAGCTCTGAGGGTATCTTGGCTGATTTTGATGCGGCGGGCACCGGGGTCACCGGGTGTGTGTCCGTGCACGGTTGAGTCATCCCTGAGTGGGTTCGTCACCACATTGGCACTAGGAGTCGTATATACCATTTCCCATACACGCTGAAAAGTTGAACCGAGTGACAGCTAAGCCCTAAATCCTAAACCCTAGACCCATAAACCCCTAATGCATCCCAAACCTTTATCAAACTTCCTTCCCTCTCTCTCATGCAGAGCTCTGAGGGTATCTTGGCTGATTTTGATGCTGAAAAGTTGAACCGAGTGACAGCTAAGCCCTAAATCCTAAACGCTAGACCCATAAACCCCTAATGCATCCCAAACCTTTATCAAACTTCCTTCCCTACCTCTCATGCAGAGCTCTGAGGGTATCTTGGCTGATACTGATGCCGAGAAGTTGAACCAAGTGACAGCTAAGCAGCAGGTTGGTCCCCTCAAGGCCTCTGCTGGGGGCAAGACATATGAGCAGCAGCAGAAGGAGGCAGCACAAGGAGGGAAGATCCCTGAAGGAACCATCAAGGACTATTTCAAAAGGGCGCTTGGACAGCTGACGCAGCAGTCAGAGGGCAGTGTGCTGGATATCAACGAGCTGCTGGCGTATAGGGTAAGGGAGGAGGAAGGGGGGGTAGGGTTTGGGCGGGTTTCTGGGGGTACCCAGGAGGGTGATAGGGTTTAGGCAGGGTGTAGAGTTCTATCCCTGTGAGCAAATACTGAAGCCAGCTCTTTTAGTACTGATCAGATAGTGGCTTGATCTAGTGCTAAGAACACATTGTTGTTGCATGTCCCATGTGCTGCTGCTACAGACCCCCAGAAGGGTTTTAGGGGCGATGTCTAGGGTTTGACGGTTAGGGTTTACTGTCTGATGGAATTTTATCCCTGTGTCACATCTTTGGTGATGCCAGCTCTTGGTTTGTACTATTCCCCTGGTAGGGTCTAGTGCTTAGACGAATCTGTTATTGCATGTCCCATGTGCTGCTGCTGCAGACCCCTAAGGTTGAGGCTGGTCGTCCGGGTTTGTGGTCCACTGATCTGGAGTTTGGTCGTCAGGTGTTAGCCGGGATGAACCCTTGTGTGTTTGAGGTGATGAAGGAGATGCCTGCTGCTAGGGGGAGTGCCATCGGACCACAGCATGTGGATGGTAAGAGGGGGGGGTAATCAGGGGGGAGGGGGGGGGATTGAAAGAGGGGAAATGGGGGAAGGGGGAGGGGAGAAGAATCGGAATGGGCAAAAGGGAGAGGGGAGGACGAAGAGGGGGGTGAATCAGGGACAGCGGGACATTGATCCAGGGGGAAAGGGGAGGTGGGGGGGAAGGGGAGGTGGGGGGAAAGGGGAGGTGGGGGGAAAGGCGAGGTGGGGGGAAAGGGGAGGAGGGAAAGGGGGGATCCAGGGGGAAAGGGGAGGAGGGGGGGTGGCTAAACCAGGGGGGAGAGGGAGAGCTCTTCTAGCTACTAGATCTGAATATGTGATTCTGTAAAGGAGAGTGGCGCGGGGGTTACGGCGCGATAAAGAAGATGGGGTGCCATGGGATGAACGGAAAAGAGTGGGCGGGGGCAGGATGGTAGGGGGGTGGGAAATGGGAGGTCAACGGAGGGGGTGGTAAAGAGAGCTGGCCATGTATGGATGAAGGTGGGAGGTGAATATTGTTGGAGGTTGGGGGGGAGGCAGAGTAGGGAGGTGATAGGGAGCTCTGATCACATGTAATGGACTAAAGCATCACTTGTCGCATCACTCTACGCTGCTTTGATTACCTCTACCCAACCTCTGCGTTGCACCATGTCCGAGCTAGTTAGGGGGTGCATCACTAATCCGTCACAGCGCGTCACATAATCAAGGCATCTGCCAAATTATTAAGCATCTGCCTGCCTGTGTCTGCCCATGTCCCTCTGCCTCTGCTTACAGAGGTCCTTAAGAAGTTAGACCTTCAGGGTCGCACCACAGGTCCACAGTCTCTAGACATATACGTACAATAATCGTACTGTTCTCACTGCGTCTGCCCATGTCCCCCCTCTCTCCCGTATCTCCCACACCCTTGTTTTACAGATGACCTCATGGAATTAGACCCTCAGGGTCGCACCATGTCCCAGCTATCTCAGGGCGTCTATCACCACTGGCTTTACATATGCAAAGATCTGCTTAAAAGTTAACACTTTCCAGATTTCCGCCCTTCTCACTGCGTCTGCCCATGTCCCTCTCTCTCCCTTCTCTCTCCCAAAACCTGATTTTACCTGACTCTTAACCCCCCCAACCCTTGTTTTTTCCAACCGTTGTTTACAGATGAGTTTAAGAGTTAGACCCCAGAATTCCACCACTGGTCCACAGTATCTTAACATATGCGTAAAATAATTCTGATGTTCTCACTGCATCTGCCTATGTCCCCCCCTCTCTCCCGTATCTCCCACACCCTTATTTCACCCTTATTTTACAGATGACCTTAAGAAATTGGACCCTCAGGGTCGCACCATGGCCCAGCTTGTGGCTGCTGCTGCCTCTGGTGATAAGCCCCAAATGTTCATGATTGATTACTGGATCTTGAACTACTTCTGGGGGGAGACCCAGGGGGGGAAGGACAGATGTGAGCATGTGGGGAGATGTGTGCTGTACCTGCAGAAGTGAGTGAAGGGGGGGGGGGGGAAGGCCATAAGGGGGGGAAGGACAGATGTGAGCATGTGGGGAGATGTGTGCTGTACCTGCAGAAGTGAGTGAAGGGGGGGGGGAAGGCCATAAGGGGGGGAAGGACAGATGTGAGCATGTGGGGAGATGTGTGCTGTACCTGCAGAAGTGAGTGAAGGGGGGGGGGGGAAGGCCATAAGGGGGGGAAGGACAGATGTGAGCATGTGGGGAGATGTGTGCTGTACCTGCAGAAGTGAGTGAAGGGGGGGGGGGGGCAGGGAAAGCAATAAGGAAGGGCTGTGGGGCGAGTTGAGTGGCGGAGAGATGAAAATTAAGTTAACATTGTAATACATATTTCTCCTATATACTTGATTGGAATGAATGAGGATTGTTGGCTGGATGGGCAGCCACCAGCAGTAGTCAGGGTTAGGGTTTAGCGATATGCCAAAGCCTAAATCCCAAACCCTCAACCCTAAGTAACCAACATCAGTCTGTCTGATTCATGCGTGCCATTGCCCATCTTGCTTGTAGTGCAAACATGGCGAGGTGTGGCAAAATGCTGCTTCCTTTAAGAAACTGTGGTGGATTCTTCTATTGTTTGGATATGGACCACTCTCTCGAATTGATCTCTGACATTATTCCTGCATAAACCCTTAACACTAAGAAAAATGGGTGGGAATCCCGCCGACGCTAATGCAGTAGTATATGCTGTCTGTCTTACCCTTTTGTCCTCCCAGAAGGGATGGTCGTGATGTTCGTCTGCTTCCCATTGCTTTAGAGCCTCTTCACCAGTTGTGAACACAGACGCCACTCTCTAAAGCTTAACACGGGTCCTCCTGGTGCCTACAAACTCTAACACTAATGCCTAAGAATAAGGATCTACTTCCCTTGTACTTTGTTTTCCCCCTTGCCCTCAGGAAACTGTATTTAATATGGTTACCAGCTCTCTCAAGTTCCTTTGTGAATTTCCGGAGGGCTGTGCAGTGGTATCTCTTAGCACCCCCCATCCTGACTAAAACCTAACACCTGAAACCTCAACCATAATCCTAAGGCTAAAGGGGGTTAATCAATGGCCACGCTAATGCAGCCATATGTGCCCTGTTGCCCCACCCCCCCCAGGAAGGATGGTCGTGATGTGGGTCTGATCCCAGTTGCCATAGAGCTTGCTCACCGTGGTAACATTGCTGGGTCTGCTGGTGAGGTGTACAGCAGGGCGGCGCTGATGGCGGATAAGAAGCAGCAGGTGCTGTGGGGACTGGCTAAGGCTGCCTTCAAGTGAGTCACAGGGGGGGAGGGTTTTGGGGGGGGGGGGAGGTGGGGTGAAGGCGTGAGGTGCGGTGGATGGGAGGGAGGGTGAGGGGGCGGGGTTTGGCTAAGGCTACATTCAAGTGACTGACAGGGTTAGATTTTAGGGGGTGGGAGGTGGTGTGGGCACTAACCAAGGCGGCTTTTAACTGAGTGACACGGGGGTTGGGGGTCTGTGGGGGCGGGCCAAGGTGGGTTTTAATTATGCGGGGGAGGGGCCGGGGGGCATTCAACATGGCAAGAGAAGAGATTGGCGCTCTGGCATCCAAAGCCCAACAGATCTTATCTGCACCTTCAACTGTACCTAGCACATCCACGTGCAACATTGCATACCTCGTCATCTGCGCTATTGTGCACTTTTAACTACTGCTGTTGCACTGTTTTCTTGACATCTCATACCAGGCTGCTGTGAGCTTAATTTACAACTGCTGCTGCTCCTCCTTTCCCCATTTGATTTATCTGCTGCTGTTGTTGCTGCTGCTCCACCCTCCCCTCCCAGGTCTGTAGACAGTGGTTTCCATCAGCTGGTCAGTCATTGGTTGAGGTGTCACGCCTGCATTGAACCATTCATGATTGCACTCAGGAGGAACATCAGCATCATGCACCCGGTGAGTAATCAGGGGGAGGGGGGGGGGTGATGAGAGGGCGGGAACGAGGTGGGGGTATTGGAGGGTGGCTGTGGGGAGCGGGCAGAGAAAAGGGTACTTGGAGGGTGGGGGAGGGGGGTAGTGGGAGGGAGGCAGAGGAAGGAAAGGGGGCAAACAGGAAATATGGGGTGCAGAAACATGTGACGCATCATTCAGATAGTTGTGAGAGATATGGTGGTAGAGGTAGGGGTGTGGGCAAAAGATGCGTCAAGTTGTTACTAAACACTAGGTTAGGAGCTTAAGAAGCAGGTGCTGGCGATCAGGTGTGACACCATAGATACAGCCACCATGCATTTGACAGTAAGACCCGCAAATGCGCCAGAGGTATGAGTAACCCCAACTAACAGCCCGGC